>OX438889.1:21642004-22242004 GCA_949316265.1 Diarsia mendica | reverse complement strand
TTAGTGGTGTAGCCTGAAGAGTAGTTTTGTAATTGAGGAATATTTTTATTTGGGTTTAGCCTGCATTCACTTAAAACAATAAGGTCAGCGTTAAAATTTAGATCAGCCAGGTTCAAATGTAAGTCATTAAAATTTAAATAGATACTTCTGATATTTTGTGAGATAATCGTAAAATCGGAGTTTTTAATCTTTACAGTCGTACTAAAATTGCGAAGGGAAAAGTTTGATACTTGGGCTAGTTCTATGTTATCTATTTCAGCAATTGTTTCAAGCGTTCTATCCATAATTGTCTCTAACGGGGCTTAGGTACAAAAAATTGTAGTCATTTAGGGTTTTAACTGTATGTGGTTTTGTACGTAATATGTATGAATTGATTTGTATGAAAGGTCTAGTAGTGTATGTTTTGATTGTGTGTGTGTGCGTTATAATTACAGACTTTGTACTCCTTAATCTAATTAGTAATAATACAATGATAACCGATTTCAACATATTAAAAGTAAGCTTAGAGCTAATAGAATTTAACAAATAACAGTAAGAAAGACTTTTGCGCTTATACTTTACACATGCGACGTAGTGATCAATTAGGACTAGTCATATTTGTTGCATAAGCTTAGTAATTTGCATTTCGCTCTTTATTATTATTTTTGGCGAGACATCATCTTTTTTGACGCAGACTTGGCCAAAAGAAGTCCAGCAGTATTTGTAAGCTTTGGATTTAACTAGATCGCGGGCGAGAAAATATAAGCGCGCACCCTTAGTGGTTAGCTGCTCGGATACGTAGATTGGGGTGTATTCATTAGTAGTGAATCCTAGATGTTTTGCACATAACTTATCTTTGTTTCCTCTGTTGTACGTGCGGGCCGATTTCAAAAAGTCTACTTTTAATAAAGATGATGCTAGTTCGACGACAATCGGTCCGTTTTTTACGTCGCTGCGTTTGTTCGGGATTCGGAAAATGTCTTTTATGTCGTTTTGTTGGATAGGGCATTTAGTCTCATTTGACAAATGTGTAACCATTTTTATTAAGTCACTTCTGGTTTCGTTTTGGATAGGTGGTGCGTTTTTTACCTCTATCGTGGTTTTTCGGCTTCCCCGCTGAAGATCTTCGATTTTATCTTCTAGTAGGATTATGTACTCCTCATCCTTCCTAGCCTTTATTTCGATTACCTCAATCTTCTTCCTTAGCTCTTCATTTTGGGAGGTGAGAAAGGCCATGGAGTTTTCTATACTAGTATTTGTAGTCCTAATTTCCGATAATGTAGAAGAGATTTTTTTAATTTCCTCGCTTTGTTTCGTGATCAAAGATGATATGAGTGTTTTGACTTCTTCTTTGAAGCTCCTGAAGTCCGAGTCGTAGTCGTTTCCATGCGGTCGCTTGTTCCGTTGGGAGACAAAGTTGGGTGGAGTATGTTGAGTATCAGTACACATGGCGATGTTTGACTCAGATAATGATTTGTTCAGTGAGTTCTCCATTTCCAGTACCAGGGAATAATAACTGTATGCGGTGTAACAGTTGGTTGGGTCAGTCTCAAGAATTTATAGCTATCTCCGAATCCTTCTTTTGATGTTTGTAGCTCACTCCGGTACCAGGAGATAATAAAAAGTAGGAGTATTTATATACCAGTTACACACAACAGGAAGGAAGGCGAGTTTTTTATTCCGAGTCCTTTTTCTTGCGCGTCAAGAATATTAGTAGCACGGTGAGGTACTAGGAGATAACAGACTATAGAAGTTTGTCAAGTACGCCAGTTGTCGCCATCCAATTAGTTATTGTACTTCGAATCCTTTTCTAGTTTTGTGTAGCACATTCCGGTACTAGGAGACAATAAACCGCGGGAGTGTCTTCAGTTATCGCAATTATTTGTCAGTTAGCGGCGCATACGCACACAATGAATCCCAAATATGTACTGAGGCGAGATATATAATATTCAGAGTCTCTTGCGCGTCCAAAAAATATGAGTAGCGCGATGAGTTACTAGGAGACAATAAACTGTTGAAGTTTGCAACATACGTCAGTCACATACGTCAGCTGTCGTCATTCGCTTAGTGACGTTTATACTGGGGCGGAGCTCAGCTTTTTACTCCTGTCTCTTTCGTGCGCGCGCGCCCGTCTTATATGTAATGGTGAGTCACAGTACCTTGTATAAGTTAGACGGATCAGTTGCGGTACCAGGGCACTATAAGCACGCGCTGTCACTTGATTCTTCGGCGGTCACGTACGCGTGTGACACTTCTTTGTAGCGAACCTCCTCAGACTTGCTGCACTCCTATTTTTATAAGCGAATTAAATTAATTTGAAATTGTTTTTTATTTTATATAACTGTTAGAAATGGGTTGTGGGCACGTCTACACCTTGAGGCGGTCCGGGGGAAGAAGGAAACGTCACAGCTTGGTCCAATTTTACCTAACTATGACGTCAAACGCCCCCTCTCCATGGTCTTTGACAAGCTTTATTTTCGTCAATTTTTATTAATTTGATAAAACAAAAAACACGTATCCAATATTTTTCAATAATCTGACTGACGGACTAAACAGAATCATATTTTTTTAGTCGGTCGACTACCCTATTGTACCAGTTCATCAATAAAACTGATTAATGAAACCACACTTGGATTTAGATTTGATGCCAACGATGAACCTACTCAAAACGTGAACATATCTATTGAAGAGAACAACTGTGATATATTTACAACAATGCTAGATACAAATACGCAATTCGTTAAGATTGGATACAATACATGGAGCCTGAAGCTGAAAACCCCGTTGAAGCATCGGGAAGTTCTTCCGAGACTTCCAGAAAGCGAAAGAAAGGTGTATCACATGTCTTGGAATATGCAAAAAACAGGATTAAGATCGCCCGTGTCTCAGGAGCGGAATACACTTCTTCATCAGGACGCACTGCACCAAGACGTTCGGCTAAAGGTTTTTGTGGTGTTGGATGCAGATACAAGTGTTCTTCTAAGCTCACATTGGATGACCAAAATTCAGAATTTGTGAAATTTTATTCATATGAGACAGGCATTGAACAAGATGTTCATTTGTTGGGATTGATCATTAGAACTGATATCGTCAGACAACGGCCACGAGCAAATTCACAGAAAAGTAAACCTCGAGCTGCTACGTTTACATATTATTTACCTACTGCCGCCAGTGGAAACAAACAGAAGGTTTGCAAAACTACATTTCTAAATACCTATGATATAAAAATGGGAAGAATTAGACGTTTGCAGGCTTTAATGATAGCTGACAAGGTTCCAAAACGAAAAAACCTTGGAAATACACATCGTTCAACCCCAGCTGAAATAGTAAACAAGGTAAAAGAACACATAAAATCCTTCCCTACACATGTAAGTCACTACTCGAATAGAACTTACACTTATCTGGACCCCAGGCTAACAATAAAAGATATGCATACTTATTTCAAAACTAAGTATCCCGGACTGAATGTCACATATGGTCTGTACTATGCCATTTTCAAACAACATTTTGACCTTCACTTCGGTAGACCCCAGGTAGATACATGTATAACGTGTGAGCAACAGAATATCACCATAAAAAACTCACATGTGAGTGATTCTGTGAAAAAGCAAGCCGAGTTAGATCTGAAAGTGCATAAAGCAAGGGCAAACAAGTTTCATAGCTGTATTATGAACACTAAAGATTTATGTCAACGAAGAAATGATACAGTCGGACTCTGTTTTGATTACATGCAAAATTTGCCCCTTCCTCACATACCTGTACAGGATGTATTTTACCTGAGACAGCTGTGGGTGAATGTATTTTTAATTCATAATCTCAAAACTGGACAGTCGGTGGCCTATGTATATCATGAAGGTATAGCAAAAAAAGGAGCAAATGACGTGTGTTCCATGATACATGATTATATTCAAAACTACATACCTGCAAGTGTGAAAAATTTAAGAATGTTCTCGGACGGCACACAATGGTTAGATATTGTGCTGCACTTGTTGATACTGGCCGTTTCAACAATGTGAGGGAATATTTCCCTGTGAGAGGGCATTCATTTAACCCTTGTGACAGGGTCTTTGGCACAATAAAAAGGGACTTGTCAAAAAGTGACCGAATTTATGTACCATCGCCTACAATAATGCATGGGAAGTTCAGAAAAAATACCGTGTGAAGCAAGAAATGACGCCACCTGGCGTAAATAAGTACTCGATTAGCAACATTGATTATATTGTTGATGCTACACTAACTAGAGGGCGCTCACGCTGTATAAAATGTTCATGTAGTTTCTTTTTCTGTATTTTCATCATCATCAGCCATTAGACGTCCACTGCTGGACAAAGGCCTCCCCCATAGAACGCCATAAAGATCGGCAGCCTGCCGTTTGCATCCACCGGTTGCCCGCGACTCTCACGATGTCGTCGGTCCACCTGGTGGGAGGCCTGCCAACGCTGCGTCTTCCGGTTCGTGGTCGCCACTCGAGAACCTTTCTTCCCCATCGGTTGTCCGTTCTTCGAGCGATGTGGCCTGCCCATTGCCACTTCAACTTGCATATTCTGCGAGCTATGTCGGTGACCCTGGTTCTTCGGCGAATTTCCTCATTCCGGATTCTGTCGCACAAAGAAACTCCGAGCATAGCCCTCTCCATGGCTCGTTGCGTGACTCTGAGCTTTTCTAAGAGGCCAGCAGTTAAGGACCATGTCTCTGTGCCATAAGTCATCACTGGCAACCTGGTTATACACCCTCGTCTTGAGACACTGCGGAATTTTGGACGAAAAGATGTCGCGTAGTTTCCCGAACGCTGCCCATCCGAGTTGGATTCTTCGGGCGACCTCTTTGTCGAAGTTCGATCTACCCAGTTTAACAGTTTGTCCCAGATAAACATAACTATCAACAACTTCGAGAGTATCGCTCCCAACAATTACCGGTACGGGTGGAACACGGTCATTAAACATGACTTTCGTCTTGTCCATGTTCATCTTAAGACCCACCTGTTGAGAAACGTTACTGAGTTTCTGTATTTTACATTCAAATAATTTATAATCAATTATTTCTATTATATAAATTTATTCCTAACTACCTACTATGTTTGTTTAAATTGAATATTATTATCATTTTATAACTAGGTATCTGATTTTAACTATCTATGTTTTAGTTTTCAAACTTGAGGGTAGGTCGAATATGAATTCATAAATAAATTTGTAGGTAGTAGAAATAATTAGATTGAAGATTTAGATGAGTTAAGACTAAGCTCAATTGATTGTTCGTTATATTTGTTCCGATTACCTCATTCGAGTGTGTTTAGCTCAGTTTTATTTTAATTTAGGTGAATTAACTTATTTCATCAAAATGAGTACGCGTTGTAATATTGATAGATAGATAGATAGAATACTCTTTATTATGTACACCAAATTACAAAAAAAAAAAACAATAGTAAAACATTTTACAAGGGGTGACACAATGGGCGGTCTTATCGCTTAAAGCGATCTTTTAAAGACAACCTTTGGATGGATATATGGAAGTAGGAGAAACAATACTGCAGGTAGCCTGTGGTGTACCATTTACATAATTATATACAATAAATATACACATATACATACATAAAACATACATACATACCCATATAAATTTACATTATAGACAAGTGCGAAGAACTAAATTAAAAATAGTTAACAAACATTTAAACCTACGGAGACAGATACAGTTTCTTTATCATGCTTTTAAAAATTGGCAGAGATTGAGCCCGCCTTATAGACACTGGCAAGGCATTCCATAACCGTACTGCTTGAACTGTGAACGACTTGTCGTAGAAACTGGTGGAATGCATCGGCATCTCTAATCTTAAGTTTTCCGATGACCTCAGACATCTATTATGTGTGTCATGAAGGAACTTGAAACGTTCTTTAAGATAAGCGGGGGTTGTAGGATTGAACAGAATACTGTAGAGCTGAAACAGGATATGAGAATTCCGGCGAAGACGTATAGGAAGCCACTTGAGCTTTGTACGAAATTCAGAAATGTGATCATATTTGCGCAAGCCAAATATAAATCTTATGCAACAGTTTTGAAGTCGCTCAAGTTTATCTAGCTGTGCCTCAGTAAGATCGAGATAACTGACATCAGCGTAGTCAAGAACGGGAAGTAAAAGAGATTGAGCCAGCGCAGTTTTAGTAGCCGTTGGAAGAAAGTTCCGAAGTCGTCTCAGGGACTTGGCAGATGCGAATATTTTGCGACTTACGTCCTGTAGCTGGGGACCCCAGGAAAGATTCTTGTCAATCCAAACCCCAAGGTTCTTGACCTTCTCACTGATCGGAATAGCAGTTCCATTAAATTTAATCTGGGGAAGCTGCGACCAGTTTATCCTGGAGGTCATCCTTGAGCTACCAACAACAATGACCTGAGTCTTCAACGGGTTAACCTTTAACCCATGAGCCTCACTCCACTCGCAGATTGAAACCATGTCCTTGTTGATTATGTCAATTGCATCAGCCAAATCTGAAGATGCAGCTTGCCGGTAAATTTGCAGATCATCTGCATAAAGGTGGTAAGAAGAAAGAAGTTTTGTGGAAATAGAATTTATGAAAATTGCGAAGAGTAAAGGAGATAAAACGCCACCCTGAGGTACACCTGGGCCTGCAGTCTCTACACTAATCGTTATCGTGCAACGACGCTACGAATTACGAAAAATCGTAAAATATTGTCGGTTGCAGCTACGATGCTTGCCTAAAACGCAAGTCTCTACATCCAAGTTATCGGGCGGAATCGTAAAATAAAGTCTATGGCAGAACCGTATTCATAGTTCGACTTTTTCAAAGATAATTTTTTGTTATAATAAAATCTCCCGGACTATGGGGTAAATTGGAGAACTTAATATAATCAAAATAATAGTTTTATTGACGAAATTTAAAGATAAAATAATAAACTTTTATCTTTAAAGAAAATATTTCACAGACTCTTATAAACAGCTTTAATAGTTTTTGGGAAATAATAAAACTTTAAACATTACTAAGGATATGTCAGTTTGTGTCCTTGCAACACTACGTCAGTGTCTGTGGTCAGGGTCAAATGAAAAGTTTTGACAAGCGCGGGAGTACCTACTTTTTATATTTCTTCATTGTAACTATTTCAAAGTAATATAAACATATTAAATATGTATGAGTGCTCAGAGTGTGGCAGGTCCAAGCGGAGTCAAGTAAGTACCAAAAGTATCTGTTTTCCAATCTAAATTGTCGAATTCATACCTTTTCATGTACATATTATTATGGTAAACAATGTTTTCTACTATTTACTTCAATATTTCAAGCGAAGGCGTACCGCCCGCGCCACAAGTGGCCAAATAGATGCCCTCTTGGGATTTTTGGAAGCCCGCCCCTTCCTATTTACCAGGCAGTTCAATTCCCTACAGGGCAAGGACGAGTTCGAGGAGGGTTGGAAGGTGGTGGCTGAGGATTTAAATAAAATGGGTACCACAAAAACACCAGAGCAGTGGATGACGGTAAATTTTATATCTATTAACAATATTTTTTTATTTAAGCTTTATTTATCCATACTATTACAACATTTACAACTAACTTAGTTACTAAAAATTACATAAAATATTATTATTGTATGGCCCCTGTAGGGTAAAAAGCCTCAAAGCCTATTAACAGTATACAGATACAATATTACTCTTATACATATAGGTACTTAGAATTTTTTTATCCTCTCTGTAGGTTTGGCGAGACTATAAAAGCCGAGCCTGCGGTAAAGCTGCCCGGCTAAGACGTGAAATTCGGGAAACAGGCAACCGAGCCGTCACCACTGGTCCTCTGACAGAAGTGGAGAAAAGAATTGTGTCCCTCGTTGGTAGTGACTACACTTATGGCACCGGTTGTCCAGACTCCATGCCGGAGGAGTTGGTGAGTTTTGATCATAATTTGTAATGTACCATACATTATACACACTTCTCGTCCTTCCAAAGGGTATTGAATTAGCCCAATTATTATCACAAGGCAGTTGCTCCATGTTAAATAGGCAGATACATGATTCACAACATTTATTTATGTATAAAAAAAAAACTTTAATCAGATACCTTTACTATTATTGACAGATCATACAAGAACCAACCGCCAGTGCCAGCGAGGTCATCGCATCTGACGTCTTAATTGAAAGTGAGTTTTTGGTGGACAACTATTATGCATTTTGTTTTAATTTTATTTTTTAAAAAACATTAATTGAAACAAATTGTTATTAATTTCAGACTATGAAATTGATATGATCAATGTGGAGGACCCTAGTGGCAGTAGGGCCACCGTCATAGCTGATGCACCATCACCACCACCACCGCCACCACCATCACCACCAACACCATCACCACCACCACCAACTCCACCACCACCATCATCAATTGTGACCAACACCACACCAGAAATACGTAAGTTTGAGATTTTTTTTATTTTTAATATAGGTACCTCATGAACTGCCTAGCTTTTTTCCAACTATGTTGGGGTTGGCTTCCAGTCTAACCGGATACTGCTGAATACGAATATTTTACATGGAGTTTATCAGGCCTCTACAACCCAGTTAATACTGGGTAATACGAGATACCCTATGGTAAGACTGGTTGTCAGATTTTCAGGTCACTGACTACTGTTACCATCCACAGACCAACTTAATGAAGGGTGGGGGTGGCTTAACCTAAAGATCAACCCGGATATTATTATTGTACTTCTCTGGTAATGCTACCCAGCTGTGGCAGAGCATAAAAGCAAGGATTTTTAAAATGGATATTAATAATTTCAGCAAGGACTCGCACACCTCGCAATCCACTGGACCCTACTCGATCCACAAGAAGATCGAGGAATAGAAGTAAGATAAGTTTTAAATTACCTTGCACTGACATTTTTCACATAAAAATTCGGTGAATTAATGTACAATGAATTTTGGTTATTCAGATTTGAATCCCCGACGCAGTGTCGCTGAACAGTTTGGTGCAGCTCGTGAAGATTTTTATGGTCTTGCAGCATCAAATGCAGAAGCAATGAAAGTATGTTTTAGCACAAATTTGTTTTACATAAATATTCATACTTTGCTTGTGGCCTAATAATAACTGCCACTAATGACCCCAACATAGTTGGAAAAAGGTTAGGCAGATGATGATTCATACTTGGCCTAACTGCTTGGTTAAGTAGGTATAATATTGTTTAATTTTTTATTCACTTAAACTTCATGTACAAGTGTGGTACATAATGTTAAAAATGAACAGCTTACTAGAAAGAATTTAGCAAATCAATTTGTATTTTTCTTTGCAGATGCTTGCAGCTGCATCTACAATGCAGGCTGAGGCTGCCAAAACCCAGGCAGAGGCTGCCAAAACCCAGGCAGAGGCTGCCCAAACCCAGGTAGAGGCACTGAAGGTATGTTGTAGCCTGAACACTATACATCCTCTGCTTAACCCTTCGAGACAACAGGTTTAGCCCCGTAATCCACCAAAGCGGAGATGTGCCAAGCGGAGAGGAGATTGCCAAATTCGACCAATCACAGGAAGGGCAAAAGACCAGATGTAACTGTGATTGGTCGAATTTGGCACATCTCCTCTCCGCTTGGCACATCTCCGCTTTGGTGGATTACGGGCCTTAATGTCATGTTATGATAGTCTGGAGACCCAACTGCATAATTATAACAGAACTAGCTAACATTTCTCAATCCACCTGCATTTTTCTTTACAGGATCTTGCTGCTGCAGTCAACCAGCAAGCAGAGGCTTCAAAGTTACAAGCCGAAGCCTCCAAAATGCATGCTGACTCAATGAAGGTATGTTTTAGCTTAAATCTTAAATATCCTGAAAATACATTCTCTGCCTAACAATCCGGAACCCAGTGTTCCGGATTGTTAGGCAGAGAATGTATTTTGTTGTATGTTGCCGTCTAATGGTATTCTGCATATTGAACCGCACTAATTGTATTTTTCTTTACAGATCTTTGCAGAAGGTGCAAACAATCAAGCGCAGGCTACCCTGACGCTATCTACGGCGGCCGATCACCTAACAGGAGTTTTAAATATTCTTTTAAATTAATAATGAGATATCTTCTACAGGGTTTTCCAATAAGAGGTGTTATTTTGAAATTCAAAGAAAAAATCAATTTTTGAATATAACCACGCTTACAGGACCATATCCTTTTCATGAAATTTTCCTGTAAGCGTGGTCGTGGTGCTCATTTGCCTGATGTTATTTTCCACTATTAACGGCATACTTTCCTCTATAAAATGAAATAAACATCCGATCATTTATATTAAAAAATGGCATATTTCTTTGAATATGTATCAAAATAACACCTCTTATTGGAAAACCCTTTAAAATGTGTTACTACGGATTTCTTTTTGTTCTGTTTTTAAACTATTATACCTGTACCTCATTTTAGTGACGTTGCCCTGGTGGCTGGGAGAATGTCATGCTCACTCAAATGTCTCGCTGATGGTGGCGGGTGTGTCGGATCATTTAGTTCCCTTCAAAATGGTTGAGTTAGATGGTGCTGATCCATGCGTCATGTTCGTGAACGGGCGCTGTCAGTGGAGACTGGTCATTCCTTAGTTGCCATGGTATACATACATTTTTTTTTGTGTCTTTTTAATTTGGACGCTCTTAACTTGCACGTCTTGCTACATAGTTCTCACATAATATACCATCTCAACATGAATGATGTAATGTACCAAGATTTTGTCACAATATTCTGATTTAAAAGAGTGTCCATGGAGTTTCTTGCCCGTTCTTCTCCATAGAGATCTACGTTAGGGAACTGGCAACTGCAGTACTTTCACAAGTTATTATGCCTTGTTACTGTGACTGTAGCTTAGGAGTGCAATTTTTTGTGTTATTAAATAAATACTTACGTAAAAATGTAAAATTCTACATAAATAAATATATGTAGCTTAAGTTACTCGGGCTATTATTACGAATCTATTACCACCTCATTTATTAAAATCTGTTGAGTAGGCACTAAGGTGGAACATACATAATTATATGTATGTATGTTCCACCTATGTTAGACTGTCAAAATCAGTACTCTTCCTTTTGGCATCGCCGCAGTCGGGTAAAAAACTAATAATATATATATAAATATTTTTATTTGTAAAGTTTAAATAATTAAAACAATCAAATCAAAAGTCATTTATTCAAACTCAAAATTTACTTATATACATATACAAGAGACAGTCCCCCAAAACGCCCACCCTTCGACGGGTGGGATCCTCAACATCAACAACCAAAACATCAACAATTAAATATCAACACCTTAATCAACAACTCAGATGATCAACGAATCTGAATGTCACTGATTTACAACATAAATTGTTCACTTGATCAACATTTTGCATTGCATTACATCCGTTCTGCAACTGCTCTACCAGTCATCATCAGCCTATAATGTTCCTACTGCAGGGACTCGGGCCTCCTTTCTAGGAGAGGGATGGGCTATAATCCACCAGCGGGCCCAGTGCAGATTGGCAGTACCAGTAACTGGAAGAAAATATAAAATTAGTTGGGTAATAAAAAATATTAAAACAGGAATATTCAAGTTACTTAAATTGCATTATTACCTGTATCATCAAGATCATCGGCAATGAATCCATCATCAGTTGATTATGTGGTGGCAGCTGGTTCTTCCATCAACCTATGTTATATCCTCATATTGTGTAAGAGACACCGAAACAGACTTTAGCACTCCAAAGCATCGCTCTACGACATTCCTTGCAGAACAGTGAGCATCTGTAGAGCGACGCTCCGAGTACCAATTTGTCGATGATTCAGTGGGTTCATCAGCCATGGCTCCAGTGGATATCCATCATCATCTAAAAGATTAAACAATATAATGATGATATATGATTTTGAAGGAAATATAAAAATTTAAAAGTTTTCCATTAGATAAAAATTGTTAAAATAATTAATTAAAACTGATGTTGATGAGACGCCTTTGGATCCGTTCTGCAACTGCTCTGCCAGTACCAGTAACTAGAAGAAAATATAAAATTAGTTGGGTAATAAAAAAATTGAAAACAGGAATATTCAAGTTACTTAAATTGCATTATTACCTGTATCATCAAGATCATCGGCAATGAATCTATCATCAGTTGATGATGTGGTGGCAGCTGGTTCTTCCATCAAACTATGTCTTATTCTCATATTGTGGAGAACAGCACATGCATTAATTATCATGCCAGCACGCATGGGTTCATACATCAACTGGCGTTGATGTGAGAGACACCGAAACACAGACTTTAGCACTCCAAAGCATCGCTCTACGACATTCCTTGCAGAACAGTGAGCATCTGTATAGCGACGCTCCGGAGTACCAATTCGTCGATGTTTCAGTGGGGTCATCAGCCATGGCTCCATTGGATATCCATCATCACCTAAAAGATTAAACAATATCATAATGATATATGATTTTGAAGAAATACGTAAAAATGTGAAAGTTGTCCATTAGATAAAAATGAAAGTAATATATAATATTAAGCACATAACTTACCAAGTAACCATGTACGGCGGTCCCCACCATCAAAACAATCCTTCATAGCTGTGCGCACAGGAGAATTTGCCCATATATGTGCATCATGTCTCGCTCCTGGCCACCGAGCATTTATGTTGAGTATTTTAAGATCTGGGTCACACACCTAGAACAAATCAAAATATATTAAGTAGATTGTCGGGTAAAAATATGAAACAATTGCTATGAAGGTAAACTTACCACTTGTACATTCAGTGAATGACTCCTCATGAATCCTTGGAGCTATAATTTTGACGTGGCTGCAGTCAATAGCTCCAATTGTGTCTGGAAATGGGTGTGGAGCATTCCGGAACTTTTCCTTTGCCAAATGTCTCTCTTCCCGGCTTGTAGGGAACTTAATATACTCTTTTAAAAGTTTTTGGTTGATGGCTTCTGTTACAGCATGTATGCACCGGCTAACAGATTTTTGGCTCATGCTGCAACCCCACTGCAAGCCAGTAGGCCACTGATAGCACCCACTGGCGTAAAATCGCAGTGCCGTCAGTATCTATTTGGAAGGAAATTTAAACAAGAGTGAACAAAACATAATTCATTTGGAATATTACAATAAGTATACAATGTTAAACAAATACTCACTTGAGACTCCACAGAAAGTCCGTATGCTCGTTGTCTTCGCAGAGATGGGCCAAGTTCAATTACGAGCTCATTAAACATGGCCTTGTTAATTCTATAAAGCGATAGAAATTCACTGTCCGCCAAATTTAGGGGATTTTCACTAACGCCACGGTTCCGTTTAACTCGTCTTTGTACCACCATGTCACGACTATGCTCAAGCACAACCAAATCCCACGCTAAATAACCTTCTGCCATAATTAAATCTAGAAAAAAGGAAATAATAAATTAATTTCTTGCTTTTATCCTCAACTTTACCGGACAAACCAAACTTTGCGGGCTCACGGGCTGTCAAAAATGACGCAAAGTTGCAAAGTACCTAGCGATTACACTTTGAGTGTCGAGACTACCAAATATCGATAAGTTACGATTTTACGACCTATCGACATTCGTAGCGTAACGATTAGTGTAGAGACTGCAGGCCCTGTATTGTTTTCTTTACAAGAGCTCAAATAACTGATTTGCAAAATCAAGGCAAAAACTTATCGACACTCGAAACTTGTCGACTTATCTTATTGTTAACGTAAGTAGTTTAGATTTCAAAATTTTTATAAGAAAAAAAAAATGTTTTAGTTACGTCTATACTACTTAATAAATAATCATTATTGCGTGTTATTATATTTCTGTTATAATTATTGTTGCAGAGAAAAACAGTTGTTCTATTGGTACGACGATTTGAAGACGAGGGATCTTTGCAACACCATCAAAGAACTAGTAGACCACGGCTCATAAACACATTACAACGTCAAATCGTGTTATGAGAGTATGAAGAAAATGGATTCCTGCCGATGACCGACTATGCTGCTTTATATGACTCAAGTGTTGACAATGCCCGTCGTGCTCCTATAAGTGAAGAGCTGCATTATAGGAGGCATGTTGTGAAACCCTGGCCCACAGAAAACCATTAAAGGACAAGATTACAGTTCGCTTTGGATCATGTTAACTTTGATTTGAGTAACTTTTAAGTCCAGTGAACACGGACGCTTATGTTTGTGGTGTAGAAATATTACGTGATAAACAAGTGGTTATGTGTGTTCAATATGCTGGTCATATTGCAGTGAACGTGTGGGGATAGATAAGTGTTGCCGATCCAGGAATTTTAGTACTTATTTTTTATATTAACTGGAGACCGGGTTATTATAACCTATTACGACTGACTGTTATTATAACCTATGACTTACGTATTTTTAATAACTAAAAAAAGTCAAACAATTTTTTTTTTTTTTACATTACATACGAACCTTTTCGTATGTTTTTGTGCAATTGTATAGCTGTTATCCTACCTATTTAATTCATTTAATTTAACTTTTCACTTTTGTGATAAAATAATCCGGTCTCCTGTTAGTCTTTGTTGAGGTTACAAAAGCTTCAATCCTCTTTCCGATTTTGGAAACGAATACTTAAGCTATGGCCTCAATAAGAAGTTTTATATAATATAATAATCTTGAACGATAATAAATGTCTGTTTTTGAATAATAAACTGTAAGAAATAAACCTCTAAAATTTGTGTGTTTTTTTGTTTGTCTCCGTTCATCCCTGTTGCTAACTACTACTAACTCGAATATTATATTTTTGAATGCTATGCGCACTTATTAGCTTAATGAAAACATTCCTTATGGTTTCTTTCGTATTTTTTTTTATCATTTAACTTCTCACATCCAACCTAATACGTGTTTCTTAACTTCTTACTTACCTAACCTATTCCTAAGTCAAAGTTCATTTTTTTCTATATCTCAACAGAATAGTTTACATTTAGTTAAGACTAAGTTATAAAAATCTACCTCCATTTTATTTCACCTACAGTTGACACCGGGTAATCCGGATATTGTCATTGCGGAAAGTAAAAACTTTAACCGCCTTATTACAAAACGTAGTTAAACCTAGTTTAACTTAGACTTGGTTTATCTCGCATGACGTCTCACTTCAATAATATTCAAAAGAAAGTGACAGCATGCGAGATAAACCAGGTCTAAGTTAAACCAGGTTTAACTACCTTTTGTAATAAGGCGGTAAAGGTTTAATTTCTTATTATTATTTAAGTAGGAATTACAAATAAAATTTCTGTGAGGTAGAAACAGAAATAAAACTTATGCCACCTACAAGTGACACTGGGGATTGAAGAGTTTAATATCACAGTTGTGCAGAAACCAAACGCCATCTATTAATTATTTTCGAAAATTTGATTTCTACCTTCACAGAAAAATAGGCCCTAAGGTATCCATGCACTTTTGTGGGCGACTGTACCTATGGAGTATGTCGAAATCATTACAAATTCAGTAAATACAATAGGCAGATTGGAGGTACAGCTTTTAAATGACAGTGAGATCTTTTTGGATTTCAAGAACTGGTGGCCATCATTTTATTCCAAAACAGCAGTATCCGAAGAAACCAAAGGCAGGGCTGTAAGCAGACCCCAGAAAATATATTTCCAGCCCACTGCCTTCAAAGAATTTAGACATTCAATCAAAAGGCCAGGTCTTGCATGTTCAAGCACATGAGTTCATAAACAACCCTGTAAAAAGTACATTTAAGTTATGTTATGCCCAAAGAGTACGTCTGCCACACAAAAAGGCATATGAGGGTGTTAACCCCATAAACTCAAAGAAAATTCAAGATATTAATAAGCTGATGACTTATATTCCTGATATTCATCAAGATTTTTATACCGAAATATTGGCATGGCCAACAACACAAGCCGATGTTGTAGACAATGAAGATGATTAAAAACTTGCTTTTATATGTAAAATTTAATGTAAAATAAAAATAAAGGTTCATAAATTACCTACAAATTGTATTATTTTAAAATAAAATATTAATATGTGTAGTATTACATTTACTGCCTAAACAACACATGTCCACTTTTGTTTTCCAAACAGCACATGCCCAAAATTTTGAATGTAAAAAAAGGGTAAAAATATCATTTTTTAAATTATTTTATTTGCTTAATCATTAAAAATATATATTTTATTTGTTCTCAATTAACAATAATCATGGGTCGTCGTGAAAAATATTTTGCTATCTTGTTTTTTGTTCCTCCTGTAAAAACATAGTTTTGGACAAGTGCTGTTTTGAAAACAAGCGATTCAATTATTGTGAATCATGAAAATCTCAGTTATACAACACAAGGTAGATAATATTTCAGTTTTGGCACTTGGTAGAACACGTGGCGCATGCTACATTAAACTACTTATAAATTGCTTAGTAGATAAATATAAATTAAATAATCATAAAAAATAACAGTGTTGCTCAGGCGGGAGTCCCGCCTGAGCAACCAGTGTAATTTAGTCCCGCCGCGGGACTAAATTACACTGGTTAAATGAGCAGTGTTAATATTATGTTTGTGTCAATTTTTGGTTATAAAAGAAATGCCAGTTGCCTCTCAATGTTTTCACAACTTTTGCATTAGAAGTTCGATTGCAAGCAGCTAGGCCACCGAGTGTTCAAACATTCGACCAACTTGCTTGATGTCAATAACTTTACTAAGAAAGTTTGTTGAATTTCAGACGCATCTTTCGGTTGACTGAATTCCTTAACAAACTACAAAAGAATGGATTTCGAAGAGGTGATTAATAAGGCAGGAGACAAGGCCTCTGTTTGGCACTACTTTCTGAGAAACAAAAATAAAAGTGAAGCAAAATGTAAATTATGCCAAAAGATATTAAAATCAGGCGGTGGTAGCACGAGCAGTTTGCAAAAACATTTGAAAAACGTACATAAACTCAGTTTAGAAAATCCAACTACGTCAGCACAGGGTGGTGCATCTACTACAAAAGAACTTCCGAATCCCGAAATGCCGAAAAAGAAATCTAAATTGACCCATTTTTTTTTGAGAGTGATGCTAATCCAAGTATGGAAGTAATGGTGTCTCGTATGGCTTCGATGGATGGAATCTCACTAAGAACATTTATATCATCTCAAGATTTAAGGTACCTTTTTGAAAAAAGCGGCAATAAATTACCCAAGACTGCGGATACCATTCGAAACAAGATTATCAAGGAAAGTGAAAAGAGAAAGCTAGAGGTGATTAGTGAGATTAAAGCGATTTTATCTCATGAAAAGAAGTTTTCAATATCATTCGACGAATGGACATCCAATCACAACAGAAGATACATAGGTCTTACTTTGCATTCACCAGATTTTGTTAGAAACGCTTTTCGAAACCTTGGTCTAATAAGAATTCATGGCTCTATGAATGCAGCAAAATGCGTTCAGTTAATTGAGTCCAAGTTGAATGAATATGGCATATCTTTAACTCAAGACATTGTTGCTCAAACCACAGATGGCTGCAGCCTTATGGTTGCATTTGGGAAGTCGCTAAAGTCTTACCATCAGTTATGTATTGCTCACGCAGTTCAACTAGCAATTGTGGACGTGATGTATAATCGCAACAAAGACATCGAGGAAGACGTAGAAGCGCCACAGATTATACTGGAGCAGTTGGACGAACTTGGCAATTATGATTATGACGAAGATTTGCCTCTATCTGAATTAGCTTTAAGACTGCGAACTGGCGAATTTAGTAACGAAACTGATGATGGTGAAAATAACAACGATGAAGACGATGGTGCTGAATTCAATAACGAATCGCCATTAGCATCTTTGCCACCACAATCGTTTAGCTATTATCAGCTCTTATCTAAGGTACGTGTAGGTTTTGGGAGTGCACGATGGCTTTATTAAAATACACTTTTAGGTCGAGATGCAGGTTTATTCCACTTAACTTTTGGTTTTACAATTTTGACTATTAAATTCGTGTCTTAGCCGCTGGCGGATCTTGGTACAAACTTTAAAAGTCATCTGTCAAACATCTGTCATCCTCACAAACCACAGACTAAACAAAACTTCAACTACAGTTTAATTACATTGCCAACTCTTAAAATATAAGCAAATGCTATCATGTAGACAATTTTTCGGACACAATAAACTAATATTAAAAGGTTATAAGAAACGCGTCGTCAACACTCTCCACCCCAGTGCTGGCTCAGCACTCATCTTCCATTGGGACAAGAGCGACGCGTGCCGCGGACCGCTTCAGGACACCTGACTTGGTCTTAACTTCCACCACCCTTACCCGTCCGTCCCTTCCCGGAAATGTCTGCTGTATCACGCCCTTTGGCCAGACGTTACGCGGAGAATCAGGATCGACAAGAAGAACAAGATCACCTGTTTTAAGTGGGTTCTGTTCTCGGTGCCATTTCTTCCTCGGCAAAAGTTCAGGCAAAATCTCCTTCACCCAACGTCGCCAAAACATATCTGCCAACCTCTGCGCGATACGCCATTGCTTCCGTCGGTACAAATCCGAGTCATCGAAAGACCCTGGAACAGGTAAGTTTGAAGCCGTACCTATGAGAAAGTGATTGGGTGTCAAAGATGAGGAACTACCTGGCTCCACAGACACGTGACTTAAGGGACGACTGTTGACCACCAGTTCAACCTCTGCCAGGAGCGTTCTCAAAACTTCGTCCTTTGGCGCCCGCTCTTTTAAAATTACCTTTAGTGAAGTCTTCACACTCCGTATCAGCCTCTCCCATGCTCCACCCCAATGGGGACTGAGAGGAGGGATGAAATTCCATTTGGTACCATTATTCACGGCTTCATTCTTCAGACTATCGTAGTCAACTTCTTTCACAGCTTTCTTAAGTTCAGCATCTGCACCCCGGAGATTAGTTCCGTTATCAGAGTACAGCTGCTGCGGCCAACCACGTCGCGCCGCCATCCGTCTGAGCGCCATGATCAACGAGTCAGAAGTTAAAGAATGTACGATCTCTAAGTGGATCGCTCTTACCGTCAAGCAAGTGAAAAGGACGCCATACCGCTTCATGCGTCGCCTGCCCTCTGTAACCTCCATAGGCCCAAATAAATCTAAGCCGCAATGTGTAAACGGCCTGTAGTGATGCGCCATCCGACCTGCAGGTAAGTTACCCATTATTGGCATTTTAGGCGTAGCCTTCCTAATCCTACAAAGCATGCACCTAGAAGCTATATACTTTACCGTAGGACGTAATCTAATAATCCAGTATTTTTCTTTCAGGTTATTCACTACAGTTTCCTGGTTACCGTGCGTACACTTAACGTGATAATGCTTCACCAGCAGGCGAGCAACCTGGTGCCCCCCGTCTAGGATGATAGGCCTTTTTGTTTCAGATGGAATGTTCATCGCAGCATCGATGCGACCACCGACGCGAAGAAGACCATTCTCGTCCAGGATTGGAGATAAGGTGAGTAGCTTACTACTTCTATCAATAATTTTATTTTTACCTATTACAGCGATCTCTTCAGAGAAGGAATCCAACTGCGCCTGCCTCAGCAGCAACAACTCCGCACGATCCATTAAGTCGCAGTCGATCTCACCCGTCTGCCTCCTACACTTATTAATAAAACGCAATACAGCACAAGTGGCACGCTTCAACCGCAACCATGAAGAGAATCTCTCAGGATCGGGAATTGGTAAGTGATTACTACTTTTGTTTATGTTACTACTCGTTACTGTGTTAATACATTCTGTTTTAGTATCCCCTTTAAGTTTCAGTATGTGTGGCGGCCAAGAAGACTCGTCACCCCGAAGAAATGTAGGCCCTTGCAACCATTCGGTCCGAAAAATGTGTTCATCGTAAACTTCTCTGGTTGCGACATCAGCTATATTTAATTTAGATGGTACGTACCGCCACTCGTCACTACGCGTCAACTCGTCGATCTCGCCCAACCGGTTTGCAACGAACGTTTTATATGAACGAGTATTATCGCCGATCCAGTGCAAAACGGTTGTCGAGTCGCACCAGAAATATCGTTGATTTGGACACAATTTAGACTCGCGGACTATCGTATCTGCTAACCTGGCAGCAAGCAATGCAGCTTGTAACTCTAAACGAGGTACTGTTGTCGGTTTCACCGGCGCAACTCTGCACTTGCTAGCTATAAATGCAACACGAATAATTCCACCATATTCCCAACGCCAGTAAGCCACAGCACACATTGCTTTAACTGATGCATCGCTATAAACATGTAACTGTAGGTTAGTATAATAATCGTTCCTACTCGTAGCACTGCTGCTTGCTGTCGTAGCGCTCGTAGCAGTCGTAGCCGCGCCCCGGCTCGGTGACTTCGTAGCGCTTGCGCCCGTCGCCGAGCTTGCGTAGCCGATAGCATTGCTCGCGCACATAGACGGCTGATAACACCTAGGTATTCTTATTTTATTTATTACCTTTAATAAATCGATCCAGGATTTCCATTTTTGAAATATCTCGTCCGTTACGATGTCGTCCCAGTCGAGATTAGACCGCCATGTATCCTGTAGTAATATTTTGCCTTGAACCGTGAATGGAGCTAGAAACCCAAACACGTCGAAAATAGACATAACTACTTGCAATAAAATTCTTTTAGTAGGTATTTTTTTACCTTGTATTATGTCGTCCGGGATACGTTTTAGTGTAACATCAAACCCAAGCGTGTCGTCGCGTGGATACCATACCAAACCGAGTGTGCGTTCACTGACGTTCTGCTGTGAACCTGTGGGATCAACACACTGATCTAACTTGTATCCTACAGCAGCAGCAGATCCCAGAGCTTCCTTCGGTATGTTATCCAGCACGGCGACGCTGTTACTCGCCCAGTTACAAATATGGAAATTTCCCTCTTTATGGATATTAATAATATTTCTCACCATTTCGATGGCAGTTTCTTCATCCGGCATACTGTCCAAATAATCGTCCATATAATGCTGATCACAGATGGCAGTGACAGCTGCAGGCATTGAAGATGTAAACCTAAGTGCATTCTTATTCTTTACAAATTGTGCGATGAATGGTGAACAATTTGCACCAAATATCAATGAAGTCATTGCATATTTCTTTACCTGTTGATCAGGATGGCTTCTCCATAAAAACCTTAGGGCATCCTGATCCTCGGGTCTGATTTTTACTTTAAGGAACATATCCTTAATGTCACCGGCCACAGCAATCCTGTTCTCTCTAAAACGAACCATAATGCCAAACAGTGACGCGAGTAGGTCGGGACCCTTAAGTAAATAGTCATTAAGACTCATACCACCCGCTTTTGCGGCCGCATCAAACACCAAACGCAGCTTTCTCTTATTTGGGTTATCCACTCCAAAATGAGGCAGGTACCATTCTCTCCCTGGAGGCTTGCCTTCATCTACAACTCTAGCAAATCCATTAACAAATAAATGATCAACACGTTCTACGTACCTGTGGGAATATTCAGTATTTGAAGACATCTTCTTTTCAACTCCTTTAAACCTTTTCAGAGCTGAAGGGTAGCTGTCGGGCATTTTGCAGTTTTCATCCTTCCAAGGTAAACCTACATGCCACTCCCCATTAACCAGGACAGCTGTCTGCTCCAACTGGGTTTGTGCTCGAAGATCATTGATATTCTGGCGAGCCTTAAACGTCACACCTAGAGAATCAATACTAAAATAATGACGAACCTCCTCGTGGATGTCCCTCAGTTTGCGGACAGCCTCGTCAGCATCAGCATCACCATCACTGCTTCCAGAGACGAAAAGCGTAGCTAGGGTGGTGGAAGTTGAGCCAAGAGTGTGGTTGCGCGGCACCACTCCATGTATGCACCAGCCCAGGGGTGTGAGTGAAGCGGACGGTTCATTTGCTTTCCCTAATGAAACTTTTAAAGGCAACAAAAGGTGATAATTATCTTGCCCTATCAAAATATCAGGCTGACAATTTATGTTACATTGCAATTCGTGCTTTATCTTTAACAAATGTGGATAGTTACTAATATTAACAATACCTAAGTTTTGTTTTGGTAAATTCAATTCAGTTACACCACGCACAGAGATATTATGGGTATTCTCATTATTTAAATCGGATATGCTGACACTCATTACTGTAGAGTTGCACACTAGTTCATTACCTAACCACGCACCACGCACACGTAAGCACTCCGGACGACCGCGCAGGCCGGCGCGCGACGCGAGATCACTGCTTATCAGTGAGACTGTGGACCCGTCGTCGAGCAGAGCGGTTGCACGTATTGTTCCATTAGGTCCATGAATGTTCACAGAAATCACCTTTAACAAAACTTGATTATCGCTTGTGTTAATGTTTGTCACCGTTTCACTTGGAGTATTCGACGTTTCCTGGTCGTTTTGTTTCTCCTGTGTGGTGTTGCCTGGTTCCGTAACATCCTCGTCGCGACGATTGTTTACTACATAATGTAGTAACCGATGATGCGCACCGCCACAGCCATCCTTATCGCAGACGGGCGCGGAACATGTTTCTCTATTGTGTCGCGAAACTATGCATCTATAGCACACACCGTGACGTTTCACATGCCGCCAGCGTTCCTTACGCAGCGCCTTTTTAAATTGCTTGCATTCTGTCAACTTATGGATTGTGTTGTGACAAAATAGGCACTTATCTTTTTCCTGAGACTGCAACAAAACAGTATGTAGGTTATGTTTACTATGTTCTTTATGTGGATTTTTCTGTTGATGTTGCACATTATTGCTGCGTGTGGGAAATAGACCTATACTTGCTGCAGTGCTTGCTTTCACTGCCTCTTCGTGTAAGAAATCTGATAATAGCTCCAGGCGAGATTTCTTATTTTCTTTGATAAGCGGGAAACTGTAATCGGTCCATCTAGATATTAAAACTGTCGGGAACTTTGATAATATCAGCGACGCAATGCTTACACCTTGTAGGTATTCTTGACGACCCACAGCATTTACTGCAGCCACATAGTTTTTTACTTTTACAGAAAAGATAACTATATCTTTGTGATATTCTTGAGACATTGGTGGTAACTTTTGAAGGTCTTGTGTGATCTTGGATATAATAGTATCTGGGTTTCCATATAGTAGCTCTAGTGTAGCCATAATAGTTTCCGTTGAGGTGGCACTTGTTAGCAGAGCTGACACAGTATCCTTTGCTTTATCACGGAGACACTTTCTCAATCGCCATAAATTCTCTTTATTAGTAAAACCACATACCTCTGTGGACTCCTCAAACGCCTGTTTGAACTGGAGCCACTCCATTGGGTCACCAGAGAACACTGGAAGGTCTCTTGGTGTACTTAAACGACTCAGTAAGTTAGGCACATTGTGTGTTGAAGCAGCAGTTAGTTTGCTAACAGCGCTAGCCAGCATGTGAAGGGTTTCCTCCGTTGTCCCGTGGACCCCGCGGTTGATAGCCGACGGTGGCGGAGGCTGGCACGGTTCGCCCGATTGTTGTTCACCTTGCTCGTGAGCGTTCCGTGCACTGTCCATATCGTTCTGACTGCGTTCCAGCCACTTCTCCACTTCTTGTTGAGTTTGTACATCTTGTTTTTCCATCAGTGGACTGTATACCTCTTGCTCTAGTTCCGCCAAGTCTAAGGCTAATTTTTTGTCAATTAATTCCATTTGTAAGCGAGTCTTCGCTTCTGCGGCGTCTAGCTCGAGCCTTTTCTTCCTCGCCATCAGTGAAGACGCGACCGATTGCGATCTAGATGTTCTTGATCGGGGCACGTTCTCGAAAATTCCAGACTTTTCTCCGTGCTGTTTTTTAATGTTGTCGTCGTCTTGTTGCAAGGAAGTAGCATCACATGGAGGCTCACTTTTCGCTACATCTTTTTGTTGTAAAACTTCATTCGCTAATCTTGAAAGTTCTGCCCTCTTCTTGGCGTGCCTCGTGGTCACAACACTACTCTTTGGAGACCTGATCATATTATTCGGCTCGAATGACCACTTTGTAGGTTTTGGGAGTGCACGATGGATTTATAAAAATACACTTTAGGTCGAGATGCAGGTTTATTCCACTTAACTTTTGGTTTTACAATTTTGACTATTAAATTCGTTTATTAGCCGCTGGCGGATCTTGGTACAAACTTTAAAAGTCATCTGTCAAACATCTGTCATCCTCACAAACCACAGACTAAACAAAACTTCAACTACAGTTTAATTACATTGCCAACTCTTAAAATATAAGCAAATGCTATCATGTAGACAATTTTTCGGACACAATAAACTAATAATAAAAGGTTATAAGAAACGCGTCGTCAACAGTACGAAAAGTGGTAAAAAATTTCAAAAAGTCACCGACTAAGAATGATGACGTCCTTCAAAAGTATGTTAAAGCTGATTTTGGACAGGAGTATTCTCTACTTTTAGATGGAAAGACTCGCTGGAGCAGCATGGACACCATGTTAAGCAGTTTTCTAAAATTAAAAACATCTATCACAAAAGCACTAATAGATTTGAACATTGATACTCAGTTTACTGACGACGACTGGAGACATATATACGAGTTAAATAATATATTGGATATAATAAAAACTGTCGTGGAGGCACTATGTCGCCGTGATGCAACATTACTTACAGCTGATATTTCTCTCAAATTTGCAATAAAAAAATGAGCAATAAAATGGCGGCTGCATTGCGTAAACAATCTGCAAAACGACGACTAGTCCAAGCAGCAATATTGCAATATTTGACCAACCCGGAGAAGTATTTTGATAACATTGAAAAAGAAGATAAAACTGTTTTTTTTAACCGACTTCAAAAAAAGGAGGAGGTTATTAACCGACTTCAAAAAAAGGAGGAGGTTATCAATTCGACTGTATTTTTTTTTTTTTTTTTTATGTTTGTTACCTCATAACTCCGTCGCTTGCTAACCGATTTGAAAAATTATTTTTTTGTTGGAAAGGATATACTTCCCAAGTGGTCCCATGATCACCAAGTCAGGATCTGATGATGGGATCCTGGAGAAATAGAGGGAACTCTTCGAATTTTATAGGCACACTTGAAGTGATTTGAGTAGTTTTTGGAAGAGTACTTTCTCGGAGTGGTTTCATTTCAATTTAGTGAAGATCTGATGAAGAACTTCGGAGATAGGCAACGGAACTCCTCAACGAATGATAGCAAATGGACTGGGATTGCTGAAATGTCATGTCTGTCTATTGTTTAGACCAGATCATAACATAACTTCACGCCAGTACGCTGTGAAGGGGTAAGCACATGTGAACCACTAAAAAGTGAAAAATAAAAACTTTTTTACAAAAAATTAAACCGACTTCAACAAAAAATCAAACACAAAAAAGCGAAAAATAAACTTAAGAAGAAAATCAGCTTCAGAAGTCGGTGGCAAAATCATGAAATAAATCAAACAAAAGTCACCGACTTCAGAAGCTGATTTTCTTCTTAAGTTTATTTTTCGCTTTTTTGTGTTTGATTTTTTGTTGAAGTCGGTTTAATTTTACGGCCTACGAGTGATGAGATGCTGCGGGAAATCGTAAACCTCATTCAACGCACAAAACAAAGTGTACCTCTTGATTGTACGCCTGATTTCAGGAGACATGATGATGATGATTTACAAGAATCTTCTTTAACAAATGAAGAAGAACTTAATAAGGAAATAAGTCAAGCTACTGCTTCTGCTCCTGAATCGACATCAAATGACATCAACACTACTATAAGGGTAGAAATGGCTTTGTTTGAGAATGGTGGTCAGAGACAGCGAGGACGATACCTATCGCTCGCTTATCAACATTTACTAACAATTCCACCCACTAGTGTGGAGCCGGAACGTATATTTTCTTCCGCCGGGATAGTCTGCAATAGACTCCGTTCGTCTTTAAGCGACAAAACTTTAGACGCACTCATTTTTTTACGTTCCTTTTATTTAGGAAAGAAGAAAGCCAATACGTAATGCTCAATTTAATCATTAAATTTTTTTTAAATTTTTATCATTTATTTACAACTTTTATGTGCTTGTTGATTTGTTTTGACTGGATTTGTAAAAGTTCCTTTAACTAGCTTGTAAGATGGTTAATTTTTTTAAGTTTAATTTTTATTATTTCACTTTTTGATCTCTGTAGTGTAGTGAATTATAAAGAACTGATTGTAACTGATTGTGAAAATACTGAATTTTAAAGAACTGATTGTTGCCAAAAATAGTTAAAAACGATGTTGTAATTTGAGTATAATTAAAAATATATATAAATATGCTTACCGATAAAGTGTGTTTTATTTAGACCCTTTTCAACTAGAATTTATGAAAAAAAACCCCGAAAGAACCGGGTACCCGGTTCCGTCTAGAATTTAGAACCGGTTCCAAAATAGGGCCGGTTCTCGATGCCCTACATGTATCCGGTCGAGCGGAAACGGACAATGGTGTGGTATAAAAAATTGTTTCAGAGAATTTTAAATATTTCAGTACTCAACTCATACATCATTCATCGCCAATCATCACCTTCTTCTCTATCTGATCGTAACTTCAGAATCAGCCTCATCAAATCTCTTCTTTCCCATCATCGTCCACACATTGAGATTGCACCCATTGCAACCACACAGAACCGCCGATTCGGTGTATCGATGCCGCGCGATGGAGTACCATTCGAGGCAGCGATACATCGAATCTCGGAGTACCAAATGGTGCGGCATTCGAACGGCAAGTCACACCGTCCCCGACGAGTTTGCGTTCAATGCCGCAAACTCACGAGTACGTTCTGTGTTGGTTGCAATGTCTCTCTGTGTATGGACATCTGTTTTGTCGCACGCCACCCACCCATTCATTAATTTGTGTAATGTATTTATAAATATATATTCTTTCTCTTTGTATGTATCTATGTATGTTTCTTTGTATGTATTTATAAAACAATTTTTTGTACTAGCGCTCAAGGCTGTGACGGCCGTGAGTTACAACTAACCTACGGAGTAGTACGGATGGCAAATTGACAGTTCTTGATACATTTTGGTATTCACTAAGAAAAAAAACTGCGACGAATACGCTTACGACCTCGACCGCAGCCTCGCTTACACCTTGACTCCTACTGACAAAAAAAGACTACTTTTTTTGGAAGAGATACTGCGGCCTCGAGACAAAGGGCTAACAACTGTCAAATCCAAAAGCTACAATAATCGCGTGCACTCAATAAATAAATATATTACATATTTCGATTCTTTTAGTCAAGTAATTGTAAAAATGGTAGCTCGATTACTAATAAAGCTACATTTATTAGAACATGCGAAAAAAAGTGATGATTTGAAGAAAGCTCGACAGGCGAAACAAATAAGGAAGATTGAAACAATATCCCTTGATTCAGATTTGATTCTTATTTACAGGCTTTCTGAGGATTTAATTAATATAATATATTAGAAAACGATTTAGCACCGTTCATGCGTCAACGAGTTCGTTTCAGTGGTTTGAGAGGCTAAAGGTTTGTTTACAGTTTGTTTTTTATGTTATGGGACCACACACCAACAAAAGCCTATTGATTTCCTAATGTTACAGATATTATGCACTCTATCACTTTTCGCAAATGGAAGTTACCAGAAAATCATCACTGTCTTCTGCCTCTAGGGCAATCCACGAAGTTGCTGATGCTCTTAACAACAAAAAGATTATTAATAAATATATTCGATTTCCGCAAAACCAGAATGATCGGCAAGTGCTCAAGTCAAGGAAAGTAATAAAAGTACCAACATTTCCCCCCATTTTCCAACATTTTCCATTTTATTAGCCCCCTTCGTACACAAGGCTACTCAAATCTTAGATACTCAACGATTTTAGTCTTCAATCGACTGCCGTCATAATTCCAGCTTCATTAATTAATTTCAGGTGACTCAGGATATCCTAAAAGGCCTTATTTGATGACTCCCTGTGGTAATCCAGAAACTGGGACTCCAGAGAGCCATTACAACAACTTGCATAGTAGTGCTCGGGGAAGGGAACAGCGTGGAGAGGACTATCAGAGTACTGAAAGGCCGATTTAGATGTTTATTGGTTCACAGGGTTTTGCACTATGACCCAATAACAGTGGGAAAAATTGTTATAGCTTGCTGTGGTATACACAACATGTTTAATCGTGCTGGGCTACCAGCGCCTAACTTGGACCAGTATGACGTACATGAAGAATCTAGGTTACTTGGCATCCTGACACAGCCAGCCCCAACACATGATGACTTAGTCAGTGGGCATCAAATGACTCCTACCGCTCTGGGTCTGAGATTTAGTTAATCAATTATGGCGAGCACGTCATATTTAATATTCCAATTTTTATTATTAAGCATGATAATATGTACCTATACATTTTAATTATTGATTTGTGTCTGTAGTCATTACCTTGCACCTTACTATTGTATCGAGTCTGGTTCTTCTAACAAACCTAACAGACAGATGTGTTTCTGGGGAATTTGTTCCGCCACTTCTTCTTTCCAGCTAAAACACTAGGAAGTGTCGAAGAGTGGGCGTTTTGGGGGACTGTCTCTTGTAAATAAGTAAAGTAAATTTTGACGTTCGAAAAGTGTTGATTATCAGCCTAGTTTGAATGAGTTTTGATATTATACTCACCACAATTGATCTGCACTTGGGGTCTGCCTATGATGGAGCGAAGTATACTGTTAAAGTATACTTCGCTCCTTTTACTGTCTCAATTTGAGACAATGGAAGTTGAAGTAGCTTCTCATAAGAGGAAACTCATTGAAAATCATCTCCACAACGACTCTACGAATGTCACGGACGAAAATGCTTCAGCGACTAAACGCGACCGGGTCACGGCTCCGTCGTTGATCTCACGTACCAAGTACTCGCATTTAGACAAATTATTTAATCATTAATTTTTAGTCTACGCATCTCTTATCGAATCCGATCCAGGCTCTGGCACTATACTCCACCCTATAAAACTCGGTCAATTATTACAGAAACTGTATAAAGAGAATAGGAAGAAACAGGGTATCAGTAAAATTCAAGACCCCGGAAGATGCCAATGCATTTATTGACAATGAATCAATGAAACAAAAAGGCTTCACAGTAATGATTCCCACGTTCAACATCACCAGGATGGGCGTTGTGAGGGGCATCCCTACTGATTGGACTGACATTGAAGTCTTTGATGCCCTGAAGTCCCCACTTGGTAAGGTGTTGAAGGTGAGGAGATTGAACCGCAAGGTTTCCAATGATTTGACTTGCCTGTTGGTCTAGTGGTTAGTGACCGTAACTGCTATGCCGGAGGTCGTGGGTTCGATTCCCACCCAGGACAAATGTTTGTGTGATGAGCACGATCATTTGTTCTGTGTCTGGGTGTAATTTATCTATAATTTATGTATGTATTTAGAAATATATAAGTATGTTTATCAGTTGTCTAGTACCCATAACACAAGCTCTGCTTAGCTTGGGACTAGATGGCGTTGTGTGATAGTTGTTATAAAAAAAAAAAAAAAAAATAAATAAATATGATGGGAAATCGCAATGGATTCCTACACCGGGCGTAGTAATCACATTCGATGGTCAGAGCCTCCCGGATCGAGTTTTTTGTTGCTTCAATTCCCTTCCAGTGGAGATCTATAATTTACCCACTGTCCAGTGTTTCGGGTGCTGCAAATACGGACACACCAGGACTCAATGCCGGACCACTTAGGGGACGGGTGTTCCATTGAAGAGCCTAAGTGCTTTTATTGTACGTGTGCCCGTGCCCACCCTGCGAACAGTCGTCAATGCCCGGAATACCTGCGTCAGCGGAACATTAAGTCCACCATGGCTAAGGATAATGTATCTTATTCTGAAGCAGCCAAACTTCACGCCCCCTCCTACCGATCTTTTGCAGACGTTACCGCGTCAGCCCCTCCAGCACTCCTGTCATCCTGGTTATGACCGTAGGGCCCAACAGGTTATTACTAACAGTAATTCTTTCCCCCCCTATCCTAATGGTTGTGCTCTGATGGACCAACCTCCCACTCATAATGAGAATGAAGAATCTATCAACACTATTATTACTTTGCGCTCCACCTTACTTTCAAATTAGGCCCGAACAAGTTTTTTCCCCGATGACCTGGTCAAGGTTGCAGGAACCCGCTGGATGAGAGACGCACGGGACCGGTCAATGTGGCGACGCCTGGGGGAGGCCTATGTCCAGCAGTGGACGTCTTTTGGCTGAAATGATGATGATGATGATGAAGTTTTTTCCAGCAAAACAACGAAACCATACAAACTCTTATAAACCCAGACCTTTTAAGACGCCGGTCACCCATCAAGAAACCAGGACGAAGACACGAACTGGAGATGACGCTAGAAGATCTAACTATAGACAAGATAGATTCTCAGGAAAGCGCCCTTCTACCACACCTACCGCGAAAGCGAAGAAAACTAAATTTGAAGGAAGAAAATACTAACTTCACGGCAGGACAGGTAAAGAATAAATTGCTAGTTTGGGAAGACCTAGGCGCCTCAAAAAATCTCCTGTCAATAATTTCTGGCTACAGAATTCCTTTCGCATGTGCCCCACCATTAAAAGTGTTCAATGCGGATATATGTACTCGACTAGCGCCTAAGTCCTCTACGGTCATGAATTTAAAAGTCGAAAAAATGATAGAATGTGGTGCAATTGAAAAATGTAACAGTCCTTCCGGATTTTGATCTCCCACGTTTTTAAGAAAGAAATCGGACGGCTCGAACTGGCCAATATTGAATCTAAAGCTATTAAATGAATATCTCAATCCCCCTAAATTTCACTTGATAAACCACCATAAAATCCCACTCTGCTTAGACGAATCAGATTATATGATCAAAATAGACCTTTCACAGGCCTATTTCCACATTCCGATCGTGGAATCTCATCGTAGGTTTTTGGCCTTCTATTATAATAGAACAATATTCCAAATGACCTGTCTGCCTTTTGGCCTTGCAACAGCCCCCTACATATTTGCAAAGATAGTTTAACTGGATTGCAAACATTTTCTGGGAAAGAGGAATCAGGGTGGTAGTCTACTTAGACGATTTCATGATAATGCATCACGACCCGTCATCCTTCTGCAACAGAGCAAACTAGAATCCGATCCAGGCTCTGGCACTATCCTCCCTATAAAACTCGGTCAATTATTACAGAAACTGAATGATGTGAATATTGTTGATGAGGGTATAAAGAGAATAGGAAGAAACAGGGTATCAGTAGAATTGAAGGCCCGGAAGATGCCAATGCATTTATTGACAACTAGCTTTTGCCAGCGGCTTCGCCCGCGTGAAAATGACGATTTTCCATACAAACTTTCATCCCCTATTTAAGTACCTTAGTGGTTGAATTTCGAAAAACCCGTCCTTATTCCTTGTCTACATTATAAAGGAAACCTCTGTGCAAAATTTCAGCTTTCTAGGTTCAAGGGTTTGGGCTAGGCGTTGATGAGTCAGTCAGTCAATCAGTCAGTCAGTCAGTCAGTCAGGACTTTTCTCTTTATTTATATAGATAGATAGATGAAACAAAAAGGCTTCACAGTAATGATTCCCACGTTCAACATTACCAGGATGGGCGTTGTGAGGGGCGTCCCTACTGATTGGACTGACATTGAAGTCTTTGATGCCCTGAAGTCCCCACTTGGTAAGGTGTTGAAGGTGAGGAGATTGAACCGCAGGGTTTCCAATGACGGGAAATCGCAATGGATTCCTACACCGAGCGTAGTAATCACATTCGATGGTCAGAGCCTCCCGGATCGAGTTTTTTGTTGCTTCAATTCCCTTCCAGTGGAGATCTATAATTTACCCACTGTCCAGTGTTTCGGGTGCTGCAAATACGGACACACCAGGACTCAATGCCGGACCACTTAGGGGACGGGTGTTCCATTGAAGAGCCTAAGTGCTTTTATTGTACGTGTGCCCGTGCCCACCCTGCGAACAGTCGTCAATGCCTGGAATACCCGCGTCAGCGGAAGTCCACCATGGCTAAGGATAATGTATCTTATTCTGAAGCAGCCAAACTTCACGCCCCCTCCTACCGATCTTTTGCAGACGTTACCGCGTCAGCCCCTCCAGCACTCCTGTCATCCTGGTTATGACCGTAGGGCCCAACAGGTTATTATTAACAGTTATTCTTTCCCCCCCTCTCCTAATGGTTGTGCTCTGATGGACCAACCTCCCACTCATAATGAGAATGAAGAAACTATCAACACTATTATTACTTTGCGCTCCACCTTACTTTCAAATTAGGCCCGAACAAGTTTTTTCCAGCAAAACAACGAAACCATACAAACTCTTATAAACCCAGACCTTTTAAGACGCCGGTCACCCATCAAGAAACCAGGACGAAGACACGAACTGGAGATGACGCTAGAAGATCTAACTATAGACAAGATAGATTCTCAGGAAAGCGCCCTTCTACCACACCTACCGCGAAAGCGAAGAAAACTAAATTTGAAGGAAGAAAATACTAACTTCACGGCAGGACAGGTAAAGAATAAATTGCTAGTTTGGGAAGACCTAGGCGCCTCAAAAAATCTCCTGTCAATAATTTCTGGCTACAGAATTCCTTTCGCATGTGCCCCACCATTAAAAGTGTTCAATGCGGATATATGTACTCGACTAGCGCCTAAGTCCTCTACGGTCATGAATTTAAAAGTCGAAAAAATGATAGAATGTGGTGCAATTGAAAAATGTAACAGTCCTTCCGGATTTTGATCTCCCACGTTTTTAAGAAAGAAATCGGACGGCTCGAACTGGCCAATATTGAATCTAAAGCTATTAAATGAATATCTCAATCCCCCTAAATTTCACTTGATAAACCACCATAAAATCCCACTCTGCTTAGACGAATCAGATTATATGATCAAAATAGATCTTTCACAGGCCTATTTCCACATTCCGATCGTGGAATCTCATCGTAGGTTTTTGGCCTTCTATTATAATAGAACAATATTCCAAATGACCTGTCTGCCTTTAGGCCTTGCAACAGCCCCCTACATATTTGCAAAGATAGTTTAACTGGATTGCAAACATTTTCTGGGAAAGAGGAATCAGGGTGGTAGTCTACTTAGACGATTTCATGATAATACATCACGACCCGTCATCCTTCTGCAACAGAGCAAACTAGAATCTGATCCAGGCTCTGGCACTATCCTCCCTATAAAACTCGGTCAATTATTACAGAAACTGAATGTTGTGAATATTGTTGATGAGGGTATAAAGAGAATAGGAAGAAACAGGGTATCAGTAGAATTGAAGGCCCGGAAGATGCCAATGCATTTATTGACGATGAATCAATGAAACAAAAAGGCTTCACAGTAATGATTCCCACGTTCAACATCACCAGGATGGGCGTTGTGAGGGGCGTCCCTACTGATTGGACTGACATTGAAGTCTTTGATGCCCTGAAGTCCCCACTTGGTAAGGTGTTGAAGGTGAGGAGATTGAACCGCAAGGTTTCCAATGATGGGAAATCGCAATGGATTCCTACACCGAGCGTAGTAATCACATTCGATGGTCAGAGCCTCCCGGATCGAGTTTTTTGTTGCTTCAATTCCCTTCCAGTGGAGATCTATAATTTACCCACTGTCCAGTGTTTCGGGTGCTGCAAATACGGACACACCAGGACTCAATGCCGGACCACTTTGGGGACGGGTGTTCCATTGAAGAGCCTAAGTGCTTTTATTGTACGTGTGCCCGTGCCCACCCTGCGAACAGTTGTCAATGCCCGGAATACCTGCGTCAGCGGAAGTCCACCATGGCTAAGGATAATGTATCTTATTCTGAAGCAGCCAAACTTCACGCGCCCTCTTACCGATCTTTTGCAGACGTTACCGCGTCAGCCCCTCCAGCACTCCTGTCATCCTGGTTATGACCGTAGGGCCCAACAGGTTATTATTAACAGTTATTCTTTCCCCCCCTCTCCTAATGGTTGTGCTCTGATGGACCAACCTCCCACTCATAATGAGAATGAAGAAACTATCAACACTATTATTACTTTGCGCTCCACCTTACTTTCAAATTAGGCCCGAACAAGTTTTTTCCAGCAAAACAACGAAACCATACAAACTCTTATAAACCCAGACCTTTTAAGACGCCGGTCACCCATCAAGAAACCAGGACGAAGACACGAACTGGAGATGACGCTAGAAGATCTAACTATAGACAAGATAGATTCTCAGGAAAGCGCCCTTCTACCACACCTACCGCGAAAGCGAAGAAAACTAAATTTGAAGGAAGAAAATACTAACTTCACGGCAGGACAGGTAAAGAATAAATTGCTAGTTTGGGAAGACCTAGGCGCCTCAAAAAATCTCCTGTCAATAATTTCTGGCTACAGAATTCCTTTCGCATGTGCCCCACCATTAAAAGTGTTCAATGCGGATATATGTACTCGACTAGCGCCTAAGTCCTCTACGGTCATGAATTTAAAAGTCGAAAAAATTATAGAATGTGGTGCAATTGAAAAATGTAACAGTCCTTCCGGATTTTGATCTCCCACGTTTTTAAGAAAGAAATCGGACGGCTCGAACTGGCCAATATTGAATCTAAAGCTATTAAATGAATATCTCAATCCCCCTAAATTTCACTTGATAAACCACCATAAAATCCCACTCTGCTTAGACGAATCAGATTATATGATCAAAATAGATCTTTCACAGGCCTATTTCCACATTCCGATCGTGGAATCTCATCGTAGGTTTTTGGCCTTCTATTATAATAGAACAATATTCCAAATGACCTGTCTGCCTTTAGGCCTTGCAACAGCCCCCTACATATTTGCAAAGATAGATTAACTGGATTGCAAACATTTTCTGGGAAAGAGGAATCAGGGTGGTAGTCTACTTAGACGATTTCATGATAATGCATCACGACCCGTCATCCTTCTGCAACAGAGCAAACTAGAATCTGATCCAGGCTCTGGCACTATCCTCCCTATAAAACTCGGTCAATTATTACAGAAACGGACGCCCGAATACTCGAACGTCACTCAATTATAAGTAGCCCTCAAAACTCGTGCTATCTCTGTCACTCTGCGTTGAAGTAACAAAGACAGCACGAGATTTAAGTGCAACTTAAAATTGAGTGACGTTCGAGTATTCGGGCGTGAATGTTGTGAATATTGTTGATGAGGGTATAAAGAGAATAGGAAGAAACAGGGTATCAGTAGAATTGAAGGCCCGGAAGATGCCAATGCATTTATTGACGATGAATCAATGAAACAAAAAGGCTTCACAGTAATGATTCCCACGTTCAACATCACCAGGATGGGCGTTGTGAGGGGCGTCCCTACTGATTGGACTGACATTGAAGTCTTTGATGCCCTGAAGTCCCCACTTGGTAAGGTGTTGAAGGTGAGGAGATTGAACCGCAAGGTTTCCAATGATGGGAAATCGCAATGGATTCCTACACCGAGCGTAGTAATCACATTCGATGGTCAGAGCCTCCCGGATCGAGTTTTTTGTTGCTTCAATTCCCTTCCAGTGGAGATCTATAATTTACCCACTGTCCAGTGTTTCGGGTGCTGCAAATACGGACACACCAGGACTCAATGCCGGACCACTTTGGGGACGGGTGTTCCATTGAAGAGCCTAAGTGCTTTTATTGTACGTGTGCCCGTGCCCACCCTGCGAACAGTTGTCAATGCCCGGAATACCTGCGTCAGCGGAAGTCCACCATGGCTAAGGATAATGTATCTTATTCTGAAGCAGCCAAACTTCACGCACCCTCTTACCGATCTTTTGCAGACGTTACCGCGTCAGCCCCTCCAGCACTCCTGTCATCCTGGTTATGACCGTAGGGCCCAACAGGTTATTATTAACAGTTATTCTTTCCCCCCCTCTCCTAATGGTTGTGCTCTGATGGACCAACCTCCCACTCATAATGAGAATGAAGAAACTATCAACACTATTATTACTTTGCGCTCCACCTTACTTTCAAATTAGGCCCGAACAAGTTTTTTCCAGCAAAACAACGAAACCATACAAACTCTTATAAACCCAGACCTTTTAAGACGCCGGTCACCCATCAAGAAACCAGGACGAAGACACGAACTGGAGATGACGCTAGAAGATCTAACTATAGACAAGATAGATTCTCAGGAAAGCGCCCTTCTACAACACCTACCGCGAAAGCGAAGAAAAATAAATTTGAGGGAAGAAAATACTAACTTCACGATTTAAGACTAAAATAAGGATTGTTTACATTGCGCATTTATAGGTAAGATTCCAAAATTCCAAATCTAAGTAGGCCATATTGTAGTGCGATCAGAACTTTTGATACTTTTAGGTGATCTTTACCGCTGATTTTAAATATGAATAAGTTTTCACATGTATGAAATAAAAATAGTGCTATCTATTTTCTGTTAGATATTACATATATTTTTTTTTAATCTTTCTTTCAGGAAAATCTGAGAGTACAGTGAGGCGTATTGTAGATGAAGGTTATAAAAATAATGGCAAATTTGGAACCCCTGGCAAACACAGATCAGGCCGTCCTAAGAAAGAAATAGATGACTTCAACATATGTGCACTTCGACAAAAAATTCAATTCTTTTACTCGGTAAAGAAAGAGGTACCAACCTTAAGGAAACTTCGGGTAGTCGCCAAAACAGATCTGGATTTTGATTGTAGCCTAGAAGTCTTGCGTAAAATTTTTAAATCGATTGGATTTTCATACAAGAAGTGTCAAAATAACAGGAAGGCTCTAATCGAACAAGCACACATTGCAGCAAAACGAGAAGAGTACTTGGCAATTATTAAAAGAAATAGAGATTTGCCAGAAGAACTGCAAAAAGATATCATTTATCTTGATGATACCTACATTCACTCTTCATATAAGGTAAAACTTTTTGTGTAAGTATATAATTATACTTATTGAATATTTTTACTTTATAAATAAGTATTTTTTTTTTCACCAGGTTCGAAAATGTTGGCAATCTTTAAACGTAGAAGGTGTCACGGAAAATATATCAAAAGGAAAGCGTTTCATAATTGTCCATGCTGGAAGCGAAAAGGGGTTTGTGCCAAACTGCCTACTTATATTTAGTGGACAAAACAAGCTGGAAGACGAATGCCCACAATTTTACCAAATGGATCACAGAGAAACTTATCCCAAATCTGCATGAGCCATCAATCATTGTCATGGACAACGCCCCCTACCACTCCGTTGTAACAAATAAGGCGCCTACCTCAAGCTCTCGCGTAGACGAAATTAAACTTTGGCTTTTAGAAAATAATATTGACTTTGACCCTTCACTTAGGCCCCCATCTATGCTATTGATGAACTTTTGGGAGAAAATGGGCATACAGTGGTACGGCTTCCACCGTATCACTGTGATTTAAATCCCATTGACCTCTTTTGGGCTCAAGTAAAACAGAAAGTGGCAGAACACAATGTTGGGTCACGTGATGTGAAGCAACTAGCTGAAGAGGCTTACAACAGCATTACAAGTGAGAAATGGAAAATCTGTTGCCAACATGTGGCAAAGATTGAAAAAGAATACTATGAACGTGGAAGAACCCTATATCAAGATATAGATGAGTTAGTCATTCGCCTGAGCGAAGATAACAGCAGCAGTGACAGCAGTAGTGAAGACGTTGCTAGTGACGCAGCTGACAATGAAAATACTTTTTTTAACGAAGAATATTTGGAATCAGATGATGAAAGTGATTAATTATTATGTTTAAATGAAGCATGAAGCAATGAAGCATGTGAAGTTATTGTAGAGGCTGCAGAAGATTGTAAAAATATCTTTGCATTGTATAGATTCAATGTCTTAATATTGTATAATTGCATGGCACATGTGTGAGTACTATGCACTATAAAGCCACTTTTTACATTTAGTTATTAGCATCTCCCGATACCGAATATTTTAAGAAATTGTAGGCTAGTCTTATAAGTAATGTGAGCAGTATAAAGAACAAAGTTGTTCAATCTGCAGTTCAATATGTAGGTGAAAATGAACTTAACTTGATTTATTATCTTAGATCAATAAAGCCTCTGTTTCCTAAATTCCTAAGTGAGTATGCAGCAGGGACATTTCTGGGCATCACTGCCTCATTAGTCAGCCTATTTCAAAATTCAAAAACCATAAGAACATTATGCTCGAAGAAAATTATGTTTAGGACAGTCTAAACATATAGAATTATTATTTTTAGTGTTAACGAAAATAGTAATAATTTTAGTAAATAAGCTTGCAACACTTTTTGTGCTATTTTTCCGTTGTGTTATGGCAATACTTTTTTCTCTGTTCTTGTCTGATTGCTATGTGTAACGGTGTGCCTCTTGACTGAATTTTTATATTTTTAATAAACTCCATAAGTTTAATGTTCCCACGCATTTTATTTCGTAGTACTGATTATTTATTTACATGGTTTTTTAGATTTAAGCATATTATTAAAAATAAAAAAAACGGGAGCAGTATTTATGAACCTTACTGGTTCAACACTCAAAAGCAAGGACTTTGAATAAAAAAACTCTCTTTACGAAACTCAAAAAAGACTCAGCTTTATGGCTAAAATAGTTACAGCAGTACAGTAATACAGTATAATCTAGCTATACAATACAATACATGTGGCTAGTGCTGATGTCGCAAGACGAATGCCTTAGCACGACGAACATTTCACTTACGTGCCCGCGGAGAACGCGTTTGTTCCCGCCATTTTACTTGATTATAATTGGTTGACAATAACTGTCAAAGTCCCCATGTGATTGGTCGAGAGTTCGAGACTGGCTCCAATCACACGAGATCAATACGACTTACTTTTAATCAATACAAGTTCATATAAATCATTCTAATTAGTCAACATACGTAATTAATTACAGGCTAATTTTAACAGCTCGGCCATCCGGTTTCCAACGAGTCCCTCGTTGTTATTCATTACAAAAACATTGTTCTATTTTCTATAAACATCATAATTATTATAAAGGTAGCTGATTGAACACAGTCTGTTTATCTTAATTATTAAATTTTAAACCATACTAGAATCATAGTACCTATCTAGCACATTTAGGTACTTATCTAAATAAATCTGAAATTCAATTACATTACAATAGATTTACATGACCATAAAAATGTTAATAACCTTTGAGGATATCGGTTACTTGACATCCCTAACACAAAGTACTTTGAAATCACATTAACTAAGTCAATATAGTAGTGCCTACATTACCCTTTTTTTTTTAAATAAAGCTCAAAAACGGTAATACTTAAAGCAACTCAAAAACATCTCAACAGCAGAACATAGGTTTACATAATTGCTCCTAAATTAATTCATTAATCGACGACCTTGATTTACGAAATGCATATAAACTGTAAAAGTGTCGGTTACCTGACACTATAACCTAGTCTATAGGTATCTTACATTGGCAGCATACTTATTGGTCCATCTTAACCAGTAAGTATACCGATGCACCAATTGCTAAAATGAGAGGTATTCGTTACCTAATACCCCTCACCAACTCATCAGTACATGACTCTAACCAATGAATCGGTATTTACCAGTCCATGACGTTGACCAGCAAATATTTCAGCCATTAATTAGTACATGGAATAATTCATTAATCGACGACTTTGATTAACGAAATGCTTATAAACTGTAAAAGTGTCGGTTACCTGACACTATAACCTAATCTATAGGTATCTTACATTGGCAATATACTTATTGGTCCACCTTAACCAGTAAGTATACCGATGCACAAATTGCTAAAATGAGAGGCATTCGTTACCTAATACCCCTCACCAACTCATCAGTACATAACTCTAACCAATGAATCGGTATTTACTAGTCCATGACGTTGACTGGCAAATATTTCAGCCATAATTAGTACATGGAATAATTCATTAATCGACGACCTTGATTAACGAAATGCTTATAAACTGTAAAAGTGTCGGTTACCTGACACTCATAACTTAATCTTTATCTTACATCAGTAGTATAATTATGTATTGGTCCATGACCTCAACCAGTACATAATAATATACTTTTACACTATACCCTCTAAAATGACAAGTATTCGTTTCCTAAGTAATACTCCTCACTAATAAATAAGTCATCAGTACGTGGAATAATTTAAATGATATGACATTAATCATCGAGACTTAGTGGTACTGGCATAACTTTTACTAGGACATTGATTCTTTTAGTTCTTTAAATGTACATATTAGAATAACACAATGTAATTGACGGCAAAAGGTTTGATTATACGTTACTAATTGCCTGCTTATTTAATTCTATATTATACAATATTCATCTTTATGAATGAGAATGAATTTACTAAATATACATCTATTTACAACTGTTTCTATTCAGATTCGTAATCATTACGTTCGCAATCGGTTGATATCCACAAATTGGGTTATGGGATGTAGTTCATTGTAACGTTTTAGCCTTGCCAAGAGGGTTATATTATATGGCACATTACCTATTCGTATTGATAGTGGCACTTTTCTTGTCGACCGCCTGGACCGCGACAGACGGTTTCGGCTGTCACAATTTTCTGCAGGTGAATGCCCTCGACCCCGGCTGCGCCTTCGAGTTGCATCACGACATCTTTGTGGCGGTGTCATTGTCTCACGGCCAGTCCGCCTAGGTCCATCACATTCTCTTCGAGAACCAGACCTACGCCCATCCATGTTCTCGCAGCCTCATTATATAAGGAGAAAGAAAAAGAACCGAGTTAATAAACCTCGTTACACTAACTTGTAAAAACGATTATTATTGTTCTACCTGCACATACTATATCATATACCATCAAGAATTAGACCTCCGGAATGTCTCCGTTACGGAAAATACAGTTCGGTTATTCAATTTTTAAGCGGAAATTTCATACATGTCCATCCCCAGGGAGTACCCTGGCATGATAAACATGCACAAATAACCATATAAACCTCCGGAATGTCTCCGTTACGGTAAATACAGTTACTTCCTCAAATTATAAACGGAAATATCATACATGTCCATCCCCAGGGAGTAACCCTGGCACGATAAACATGCGTGACTAACCATATAAACCTCCGGAATGTCTCCGTTACGGTAAATACAGTTACTTCCTCAAATTATAAACGGAAATATCATACATGTCCATCCCCAGGGAGTAACCCTGGCACGATAAACAGGCGTGACTAACCATATAAACCTCCGGAATGTCTCCGTTACGGTAAATATCGTTTATTTCAGTTCACACAAGACTATCGACTCATTTAATATGAAAAAAAGAAAAAAAACAGTACAAGTAGGTACAAGAATAAACTTGTTGTTGCAAATTGCAATAGGCAGTAATTCAGATAAAATTATCAAAGGACACTTACGTTTTCTACGTTCGCCAATCACGCGTATCTCCGTTTCTTTTGTGGACGTTAAGTTTCTGATCCCACTTCTGAGATATGAACCTTACTGGTTCAACACTCAAAAGCAAGGACTTTGAATAAAAAAACTCTCTTTACGAAACTCAAAAAAGACTCAGCTTTATGGCTAAAATAGTTACAGCAGTACAGTAATACAGTATAATCTAGCTATACAATACAATACATGTGGCTAGTGCTGATGTCGCAAGACGAATGCCTTAGCACGACGAACATTTCACTTACGTGCCCGCGGAGAACGCGTTTGTTCCCGCCATTTTACTTGATTATAATTGGTTGACAATAACTGTCAAAGTCCCCATGTGATTGGTCGAGAGTTCGAGACTGGCTCCAATCACACGAGATCAATACGACTTACTTTTAATCAATACAAGTTCATATAAATCATTCTAATTAGTCAACATACGTAATTAATTACAGGCTAATTTTAACATATTTATAAACAAAAAGAAAGAGGCCTGGATCGAAATTACTAGGAAATACAAGAGCAACTGTACGACGGGGAACAGAGGGACAGATCAGCTTGTTCGATGTAATAATTGCAATCAACCACGTTTTGCTTACGTAGCAATACGATGCGGCCGCACCGAGTGCGCCTCGAGCTCAGTGCATAACGGACAGCAACCGGGTGCATTAATTCTCAACATTTTAGCGATAGTTTACGTTATCTCAATAAAACCCAAAAAGTTGTTTGAGTGTTTAACTTCGCCACCAGCCCATCAGGTACCACTTAGTCGCGTCCCCTACACAGCTAAAAGCTCTATATGATAACATGAAGCAGAAAACTCGCAAGAACGTCGGAGAAAGTAACGTAAGCAGGTAGACATTTTTTCAGTTTTTTGTCCATGCTTACACATAATTATGTTAACATGATTTTCTATATTATTCCAGAAAAATGAATATATTAAAAGCCAAACAATTTTACAACAAACACACTTATTTCAAGAAAATATAGTGACAGAAGCTGACCTTAAAAAGGTATTGGAAATGTGAAAGAAGACAAGGTACATGCAGGAAATGTACTGATTATAATATTTATTTGAAAATCTGTCTGTTTGTTAATTTGTATTGAATTTTGATGAACAAAACTGGTGGTGGATTCTGGAAACCAAAGATGACTGACAGTGATAGTAAAATATTAGCCTTCATACAATATCAGGTTGAGCCACTTACCAATTCATATGACAGTGGTGCAGTTTATTTTAAAGATGCATGCCAGTACTTGTTTTGTTGCATAGTTGGTAATGTACTTTCTTTATAAATTGTTTTTTTTTTTTTTACATTAAGATAATACAGGTAGTCAAACAGAACAAATACTAGAAACCAACAACCTGGCTCAAGGATCACCAACATTGGACCATTATTACCAAGAAATAGTAATTGGTAGGTTTTAGACAGTGTGTTGGTTATGGGAAAACCTTTGTATCTAGGAGAGGTCCAATAACACCTTTATGTTTGTTTTAAACAGATGACAGCCAACCTGAACAGTATCAATCACCGGCTCCTACCATGGAAAACGTTCCTAGGTACCTAGTGCCTTCCACATCATTTGATTCACCAAAACATGGCATGGATGCAAATAAAACCGGTAATGTGAAAGCATCAATTATTATGGGTTATTTGGTCATAAAGTTTCATATGAGATGTTTGGAGTAGGAACTCATAGCATAGGCTTGATCATTAAATATTGTTTACATATTTCAGGTCAAGATAAACAGAATCAAAACATTGTTACTACACCGTCAAGAGTATTAACTCAGCGTCAAAGAATTGTGAAGACTTATTAAGAGGAAATGCGAGTGGTCTTTTCTCCATGCAAACGCTCTCGCCTGTTTTCTTTTTGGTTAATGACCCTAGAGCAATGGTTTTTTACAGAATAATAAATATTAACTATTTCTATGCCCCTATGTTTTCCTTTTTGGTGATAAATTCTTTTTATAAGCACTAGAACCCTCAAAAAATGCTCAAAATTGCTTGTTTAGATCGCTGTTAACAGAGTCCTAGTGTACAAATTTGACAACTATTAACGAAAAAAGAAAAACATAGCGGCGTAGTATATAACCTCCTTATTCATTGTCTAAAATATATTTTAAATTGGTTCAATATTGGAGGAGGAAATAGGCGAGAGCCAAACCTCGAATTCTAACTTTTTCTAGTTGTCCTTATCGCACGAATTTGAGGGCAGGAGGACGGAGAGAGACAGCAATAGTAGAAAGAGACAGCACTCGCATTTCCTCTTAAGGTAGCCACCAACTTCTTTATACCGTTCTACTGCTGGGCAAGGACGTACTCTTCCTGTCTAAACATTATAGCTCATTGCTCATTTCAATTATTATTTCAGTGCCCACGGTCCAGAAGAAACTTAAAAACCTACATCAATATTATAGCAGCCTATAAGAGGACATACTTCAAAACAAAGTGTCAAAATGCATGCGTGGAACGAAAAAAATTATGCGGGATATTTTGCATTCAAAACTACACCACCAAAGACAACAACAGCAACATAATATGAAAATGTTAATTTTAAAAAAGAAATTGGAAATATTGAATAAGGATTAGATAATTATGTATTATGACATGGATTATTAAAAAGGCGGGAGATCGTGCGCTGTGGCGCTTCTTGGGGGAGACCTGTGTCCAGCAGTGGACTGTGTCGTATTTCGCTATTTTAAACCACATATTTTAGTTATTTCACTGAGAGAGCTGTAGTGTTCTCACCTAATTCACACTTTAATACTTACTTACTTACACTGTTTATAATCTACCTTCAGATTTTTGATTTTCTCCGCCTCGGGGCGACAGAGGCGAAGGGGCGGAGGTAGAGGTCGAGCGCTGGGCTCGGCGTGAATAGTAGTTCGTATTGAGTCGCGCTGGGCGTCGAACGAATATTATAGTAGCCATAGAACGGGTGAAAGCGCACGCGCATTGATTAAATCGACTTGTGGAGTCATTTCGCGGCACCCAATTATACTAGTTAAGCAGTACGGTTAGCGACGCTGTGAATGTCGAACGGGTTATTGATAATATCATTGGTTTGCCTTGTCACGGGAGTGCTATTGGGAACGCACCGAGGCTTTTGTGGTTAGACTAATACGGAGTGAGTGTGGTGGCTCGCGTTAACGGCGTGGCTTGCAGCGACGTGGAAGAATCGTCCGGAACTACCAGCAAACCATCGCAAGGTCATATACACTCATTATACACATACACAGTTACACAACTTGCGAGGGGTCAAGGAAGTGAGACCGGCTCGAAGAAATGAGGTAAGGGTAGCTTTAAGTTCAGAAATTGTAATATTGTTCGGAGGCGCGTATCGCGTCTATTTGATCCCGTTAGGACGGCGGCTGTTCTGAGACCTGTCTCCCATGGGCCCGAGATAAGGTTCGGCTGAGTCCTGGCGCGATCAAAATCTGGTAGCAGAGCTTGGTTTATTTAAACCCACTTTGTAAAAATTAGTAGGTACTTGGTACCAATTTACTTTGTAAAAATTGTGTTCATGTACAGATTCAACTTGTAGGTAGTAGTACATTGACCTACATACCAGTGTATACCTCAAGTTGAGTTTGGAATTATTAATAATAAGTACATAAATGGAATGTGAATATTCGTTGATAAAATAATTTGTTATTTACGTTCGGTTACGCACAAATATAACCTCATCACAAATCGTGTTATGATTGTCAACATTTGAGACATAGAGGAATAACCTCTAGAGCACGTAGAGGAATAAGTTCAAGAGTTGGCATAGCGTCGTAGATTTATTCACTCAACGAATATATTATTATTGTTAGTTCCGGATACAATAATTGTTATTTTTTTTGGTTATTGTTATTTATTATTGCATAATCGCGTATTGAAGTTGGTACTATGGCTCCGTCAGTAACGAAAACTATCGCAGCCAGAATCGAAGCTGAATTGAGATGGTTTTCATCGGTTGTTACGTTGGTAGGTCGCACCGATCGTGAAGATGCGTTATTGTCACGCGCTCGGCAAGTTGACGAACGATATGACGCCGTGTTAAAGTGTCACGCTGAGTATTTAGCATGTCTCGAATCGACGGATCTGTCGTCGGTGGACAAGGATGCTCAGGTGGTACGGGGCAATGTGGACCAGTGTGGGGAAATGTCCATGAGCATAATCCAGGCGGCGGCCGACATTGAGCGATCGCGCATGGGTGACGTCAGGGAATCATGTCGGCCAGCAGGCGTAGGAATTCAGGCGCCGTTGCCACCAGTACATGTACCCGAGTTTAGCGGCGAGTATGCCGATTGGCCGCGATTCCGCGATATTTTTAATAGTGTCGTGCATTCGCGTACGGATCTCTCGCCCGCCTACAAGATGGCTCAATTAATGGGTAGGCTTAACGGTGAGCCGCACGACATCTTGACCCACCTGGAGATTACGGACGCCAGTTATGAGACGGCATGGGGCCTATTAATCGACCGATATGATAATCGGCGATTAATAGTTGATGGCCTCATCGATAAGATTTTTGAAATCCCGAAGGTGTCTAACGTGTACGAAATAAGGGCGAAAATCCTTAATCCGGTCACGGTTGCGGTGAACACGTTAGATCGACTTAAGTTGTCGTTAGGGGACAATAAATATATCATCGTCAATAGGGTTTTACGGAAGTTGCCGATCGACGTGGTGGCGCGCTTTGAGCAGTCACATGGTGGCGAATCGACGGACCACCTCCCAAGTTACGATGACTTGAGGGTGTTTTTAGAAGGCGAGTGCCGGCGGGCGGATTGCCAAGGGGCATCCACGTCGCACCCTCCTCCGTCAACCCGACGTACGAGCGGGCCCAAGCCGGTTGAGCCCCGTCGGGGGGGGAAGAAATACCACGCCCTCCAATCGGAAGTGTGCGCCTTCTGTCGGAAGGAAGGGCACGGTCTCGCCGCATGCGCGGACTTTAAGGCGCAGCGGGTGCATAGACGAAGAGGGGTGGTCAAGCAGCGCTATTTGTGCTTCCGCTGCTTGGGGACTCACTTTGTACGTGAGTGCCACAGGACCACTAACTGTGGAACCTGCGGAGGAGCCCATCACGAGTTGCTATGCCTGGCGGAGAGTAGGGAGGTGCACGGAGCCTCGCCGGGAGGTCACCCCCCCTCTCCTAAGCCAGATTCGGGTGGTCGGTCACCCCCCCCTAGGGGGGGTGGGTCGGCCAGGAATCAGCGGTCGCCGCCCCCTCGGGGGGGTGGGCCAAGGGCTGATCCAGAGCACAACCCGATACCGTCGTCTTCCCCGCGGGGGGGGGATAGGCACCGAGACTCGGGCAGGGGCCCGGAGGTAGTACAGACGGGTTACGCGGCGTACTCGAATGCGTTGGGGGGCATGTTGCCACCCCCGAGTAGTCGCTTCTCCCCGCCTCTCGCAGAACGCCCTCGGCTGACGGCGCGCCCGCCACCGTTCGGAAGGATGCCAGTAGGCTACTTCCGACCGGCACGGATGTCACCGATGGGTCGGGAGGGTTACTACCCGGGTTGGGACCCGTATACTGGGACAGTATTTACTCCCCCTCCGGCAGGGGAGGAGGGAGGTGCCTCCTATTAGCAACTAGCAGCCTGTTCGTCAGTGGTGCCCACCCCGACAGTAACGGTATTATTACCGACGGCTAGGATTACTGTCAGGGGTACTGACGGACAGCCGGTGCACGTGCGAGCACTGTTAGATTCAGGGGCACAAGGTTGTATTGTGTCCAGCTGTTTAGTGAAAAAGCTGGGCCTTACATTAGAGCCATCACGGGATGGCGCCGTAGGTATAGGTGGCAATCGGGTGCCTCACCTCAGGGGTCAGACGACATTCCTGTTCGAGATGGGTGACACGGCATCGGTCACGCGGGTGAATGCCACGGCGATCGTTTTGGACGAAGTGGTTGGGGTCCTCCCTCAGACTCGGTTACCGTCTGCGGTAAAAGGGTTGACCAATGGATTGGAGTTAGTCGATCCCCACTTCGCGATCCCCGGACGGGTGGACGTCTTGCTTGGGTCTGACGTCCTCGGGAAGCTGCTCCGAAGCAGCAAACGGGAGCTGCAACCAAACGGGGTTGTGGCCATGCGTACCGCAGGTGGTTACGCGTTATTGGGCCCAGTACGGGAACCACAGCACTCAACGGATTATAGCTCCATATATTATGGCAGCGTGTTATCCGACGTCCTGCAACGGTTCTGGGCAACGGAAGAGCCACCCACCGCTCTTAGAAATAACCCACGTGATGAGGAGTGCGAAACATTCTATCGATTTAACACGGTGCGCCTCCCATCGGGTAGATTTATGACAAGGTTGCCATTTCTGTCAATTCGACCTCCGCTGGGGAGCTCATGGAGTCTGGCAGAAAAGCGGTTAGTGGCAATGGAAAGGCGCATGAAGCGGGACTCCAACTTCCGACAGAAGTATGTGGAGTTCATGCGCGAATACCTGACGTTGGGTCACATGTCGGTGTCCAGGGTTGACTATCGTCATGAGGAGCATTATGTGTTGCCTCATCATGCTGTTTTGAAGACACCTGACTCAAAGATTAGGGTCGTGTTCGACGGGAGCGCGGAGACGTCTAGCGGGGTGTCCCTGAATCAATGTCTCCATGCTGGTCCTAAGCTGACCAGAGACATTGCAGACATTCTCACGGACTTCAGGAGACACCAGGTTGTCTTCGTTACGGACGTACGGATGATGTTTCGTCAAACTGAGATTCATCCAGACGACCGTCGGTTCCAGCTGATATTGTGGCGAGAGAGCCCAGAAGAACCGATGGTCACGTACGAGCTCAACACAAACACGTACGGATTAAAGCCCAGCCCATATGTAGCCATGCGTACGCTACGAGAACTGGCTGATCAAGAACGGCTCCGCTTTCCCCGCGCGGCTGCTGTCATTGATAGGGACGTCTATGTAGACGACATTTGTACGGGCTCAGACAGTATTGAGCAGGCGCTCATCTTAAGGGATGAATTGGTGGCGCTCATGGCCTCCGGTGGCTATGAACTCAGGAAATGGCTGTCGAACTGCCCAGAGGTACTGGCAGGACTGCCAACTGAGTATCAACAAGACCCGCATTTGTTTGAGGATTCGGAGAATCTTCATGCGTTGGCCATTTTAGGGGTCCAGTATCGGCCGAGTCAGGATGCCTTCACATACAGTTGTGAGGCCGAGTTGCTGTCGAAGACCTGGACCAAGCGATCGGTCCTTTCGACTATCGCACGAACGTTCGATCCAACCGGTTGGATCGCGCCGGTCACGTTCATGGGAAAGTGCTTCATTCAGAAGCTTTGGTTGGCTCAACTAGGTTGGGATGATCTCTCTACGGAGGCCTTTCTGGCGGCATTAGATCGATTTGTTTCTAGACGGGGAGTACCGTCACTGATTCGGTCGGACTGTGGTACCAACTTCAAGGGCGCCGACCGGTGCTTAAACTTCAAGGGCGCCGACCGGTGCTTAAAGGAAATTGTATTGTTTTTAAGTCAGAATGAGCGAGAGATTGGCACGGGCCTCGCCAGTCGGGGCATTTCGTGGTATTTTAGTCCACCTGGATGCCCCCACTGGGGTGGAATTTTCGAGGCAGTAGTCAAGTCTTCCAAGACTCACTTGTATCGGGTCATCGGCTCAACGATTCTCACCTTTGAGGAGTTGTCAACGGTGTTTTGCAGAATTGAGGCGGTCTTAAACTCGCGACCTTTGTGCCCGTTGAGCGCTGACCCGAATGACCTTGAGGCCATGACCCCAGGTCATTTTTTGATTGGCCAACCACTTAACGCCTTGCCGGAATATCCGTATACTGATGTCAAGTTGTACCGGTTGTCACGGTATCAGATGTTACGGCAAATGAGCCAAAATTTTTGGAAGCGATGGTCGCTGGAGTATTTGCATATTCTACAGCAACGCGTTAAGTGGACGGACAGGACGACCCCACCCTGCGTTGGAGACCTCGTTCTGGTTAAGGATGCTAACCTATCACCGTTGTGTTGGCGACGGGGGCGCATTGTTAACCTGATTACGGGCAAGGATGGGTTTCCAAGGATCGCAGACGTCCAGGTGAGGGACTCGATCCTTAGACGGGCAGTTTCAACTTTATCTCGACTCCCGGGAGTTTGAGCGGACCGACAACGGGTCGGTCCGGGGGGGGTGATTGTTTATAATCTACCTTCAGATTTTTGATTTTCTCCGCCTCGGGGCGACAGAGGCGAAGGGGCGGAGGTAGAGGTCGAGCGCTGGGCTCGGCGTGAATAGTAGTTCGTATTGAGTCGCGCTGGGCGTCGAACGAATATTATAGTAGCCATAGAACGGGTGAAAGCGCACGCGCATTGATTAAATCGACTTGTGGAGTCATTTCGCGGCACCCAATTATACTAGTTAAGCAGTACGGTTAGCGACGCTGTGAATGTCGAACGGGTTATTGATAATATCATTGGTTTGCCTTGTCACGGGAGTGCTATTGGGAACGCACCGAGGCTTTTGTGGTTAGACTAATACGGAGTGAGTGTGGTGGCTCGCGTTAACGGCGTGGCTTGCAGCGACGTGGAAGAATCGTCCGGAACTACCAGCAAACCATCGCAAGGTCATATACACTCATTATACACATACACAGTTACACAACTTGCGAGGGGTCAAGGAAGTGAGACCGGCTCGAAGAAATGAGGTAAGGGTAGCTTTAAGTTCAGAAATTGTAATATTGTTCGGAGGCGCGTATCGCGTCTATTTGATCCCGTTAGGACGGCGGCTGTTCTGAGACCTGTCTCCCATGGGCCCGAGATAAGGTTCGGCTGAGTCCTGGCGCGATCATACACTATATACATTATTCCATGCCAAAACATTTTACATCATATACTTACACTTCGCATCTATCATACGTTTTATTGGTTTTTAACCGACTTCTAAGAAAGATGGAGGTTCTCAATTCGGATGTTTGTATTTTTTTTTAATGTTTGTTCGGGCATAACTCCGTCACTTGCTAACAAGCGGTTTCTGAAAAATCAACAAAACTCAAAAAAAACTACATTGTCCACATTGATACATGAACATGTGAACCACTAAAAAGTGAAAAATAAAAACTTTTTAACAAAAAATAAAACCGACTTCGAAAAAAAACACAAAAAAGTGAAAAATAAACTTTAGAAGAAAAACCAGTCTCTGAAGTCGGTGGCAAAAAATGAAATCAAACAAACAAAAGACACCGACTTCAGAAACTGATTTATTTTTGACTTTTTTTTAAAGTCGGTTTTATTTTTTGTAAAAAAGTTTTTATTTTTTCTTATATAATATCTAAAATAATTTAGGTGTTCGAGCCTCCGCTCGACCCACAGTGAGATTGAATTTGAACTTTGCAGTGAGCAGTGTGTGAGGAAAATAATTACTTATATAACATTTCTAGTGTACTACATTTTATTTTAATGGCTCTCAACGAAGATAATGAGGTAAAAACACAATGATTCAGGTACACTTGAATCGTTGTTGCAAAACTGTTTTTTATTAATTTACCAGAAACATTTTGTTCCAAATGGCTTGAATCATTCTGGCGAATTAGAAATGTATTTCAGGTGAACCTCTGAAACTTTCTTACAATCCCCTGCTGGATCACAATTATAGTCAATTGACAAAGAAAACTCGCAAAGTAAAATGTAAGTATTTGTGATTCATATGTATCCAAAACAGCTTTTGTGACCTGACCATGCAACAGAAGGGGCGTACTCTCCACCTTGCTCAGAGGCTATTACAAAAGCGCAAGATGCTACTCTCAACTATACTCAGATAGTAAGGTACTAACAGTTCGTCAGCTCTTTGTGTTGCATTCCGTACTGAGAAGACACTCCAGTATCCCACCGTCTGATCCTAACAAACGAACCAATATTCCTCCAGGTACACAACACAAAACCGCTTTTGCCAAACATCAATTGTTCATACTAAGCTCACTAATCTATAAGAAAATTCATAAACAACTAAATATTCTAGATTGCAATAAATTTAAATTAAAAGCTAAGGTGATGGAATGGTTACTTCAACAGGACTATACACAAACTGAATCACTACTAACATACATTGCCTAATATTGCCTTATTTTTGGTCTTATTTCTTAACATACACCACACACTCACTATTCTCATACAACAACTCACCACACATACACACATCATATACACAACCCCACACATTCACCCCTATACATACATAGGTTTTAAATTGTTACTCTCTATTAACTTTCCCTTTCCCTTTGTTCGAGCCAACCACCAACGCCATCTTCCGCCAAGCTGCCAAACTTGATGACTACGGTGCCGCCTGCGACGCAGACCACAAAACAGTAGCGCTCACTCCCCACTTAACCCCTTCCATTTAATTACAACATCGCTCGCACAGTAGCTATAAAAGCTTTTGTTTTGTATAGAATCAGTCTTTTTCACTTTTTTCCTTCAACTCACATCCATCATCCAAACAGACCCCCGCCATGGCCATGGCGGCCGAAATCCACCTACACAGTCTGTAATTTATTTGAAGGAAAAAATATACGTCTTAAATCGTCACGCTATTTTCAATTTTTACACCGACGGAACAACTGATCCCCAACACCCTTTTTTATTTTTTTCCTTTTTTGTAAAAATATAATGTTTTAAAAGTAAATCTTTATAGTTAACGCAAACAATAAGTTGGCACAGTCCGCAGTTACATAATCCATATTTTTAAGTAACCTCACAGCTGAACACTGTCTCTTAAGATACAGGTTATCCTAGTTTGAGAGGCAGGGCTCACAATATCTGTATACAGACTGCTGCAGCGTAGCATCTTGTTAATCAATGTATACTAATGTACTTATGTTTCTTTGTGTCAATAAACTATTTTATTATTATTATTATTTATGCTTTCATCAGAAATCATAGGACACCTAGGACCCTTTTCGCGTTCTTGGTCATGAACTGGATGAACTTCCATCAAAATGACATGCAATGGGGAGCGTCGGTCTTAGCGGCTACATGTCTGACACATACAGCATACAACGGATTACAGGTGTTTCACATGTTGACCGAAGTGTCCCTTCACTTTTCTCTAGACTGGATCTCAATTGGAGCTGATCTCCATTTCAATAGCACCTCAGAATCATGGAGAAGGATCCTCAGGTTTATGAAGACTTATCTCAAGAAAAACGCCATGCAGATGGCTTATCCTTGGGCGAGAATTATAGATGATACTTATCTGATGGAATTTAGTGCCAAGAGCAATTTCCATTTATGCGCCATATTGGCTGGAATTCTAGAAATAGCCCAGGGGAACTCGGGGATTTGGGAAGCCAATTGGGTGAGCACACGGATGTCTGAAATTGAAGATGCAAAACTAATCTCAAAGGCCTTCTGTGAGAAGCACAGTATGAGACTCGAAGACGTGGTCGCATAACACAAATCTCAGGCAATCTTGGACAGAGCAAAGGCGATCAAAGCCAAAACCAACACTGGCATTGAGGCAAACCTGAATGAATCGGTGGTCATGGACGATTTTTGACAAGATCAACCCGAAAGCAAAGCAACAAATCGAGATCTTCACACATCCCCATCCGACAGAAAGGGGAGAGGATCACACCTATCTATCCAAGTTAACTGACTAACAGATGTATTGAATTAGGTATCGTATTTGACCCTCCCATAGAAATAGTGTGGACCCATTATTTAAAAATTAGTGTGTATGTTTAATAGTCCTGTTGTTTGATCGCTAAAAAATTAAAATAAAATAAACAATAATCAATTTGCGTCCCGGGAAGTACGTAGCAATGGATTTTCTATTGTGACTCATTTATCCGTCTTGATTGAATGAATACGATTTTCTTAGAGCTTGCAATACTAAGCACATCATTTTTATATTTACAGATTTGAAAACCACTACTTTTCCATCAAGTAAATGCAGAGACTACCAGAGGACAATAACCAATTTAAGAAGAGCAATCTATCGCTATAGAAAACGTGAACGCGTTTTTAAGAACCGACTTAAAAAGGCAGTTTTTTTTTTTAAACCCGTTTTTCAAAAAATCGTTCAGAATATGCCAAGAGCGGCCAAAATATTTACAGGCATGCAATATTATCAGGCATTAAAAAAAGGTCGAGGTCGGCGGTTTATCCATCTACAAAAAGCGTGAAAAGACTAGTAATAATCTAAGATAAAATTAAGCCCTGGAATAAACAAAATTGTTTTTGAGAGCTGCTTGAGTAATCGTTGGTTATCTCTGAGTGCCGCAGTTAGTTTAATTCGACTATTCAAAAGTGCCTGTAATTGGCCTACTTGAAATAAATATTTTGATTTTGATTTTGAGAAGCTCAAAATAACTGTACGCCAAATGGACTGTGAGGATAAATTATGTACATTGATATTCGACGAAATGTCCATAATGCCCCAAGTCCATTATGATGCATTTAATGATAAATTAAAAGGCCTGCCATGACGCTAAGAAAAAAATAGCAAATCATGCACTTGTTTTTATGATTAAAGGCATAAAAAAGAATTATAAACAACCTGTTGCCAGTTGCATATTATTTTACGAATGGGATAAATCGATATGACCTCAAAACTATTCTAAAAGAAGTTATTTTCCATGTACAATAGGGTGGTTCGCTCTTGCGCGGTGATTTTTTTTTAATTGAATTTTCTTGTCGCGGTATGCGGGATAGATGCTTTGACACCTATCCATTACAACTACCAAATATTATTTAAAAATAATAATTAGAAGTACTGCCACAAAGACGTTAAAGTTTTCGAAAATCAGAGAGAATTGGTATTTATACAAAATAGGTTTATTTTAATTACGTTTTCTTATTCGATGATTTTTTTGAATTGTGACAAGGCGCGTAAAATACCAATCAAAGAAAGAGACTTCTTATTAGATCAGCGAGGTGAAAGAAAAATGATGATTAGCTCGTTGGATAGAGAAACTACGAAAAACAATTTGAGCAATATTGCCAGACAGTTAAAGCGCAAGTTATACGAAGAAGCAGCCATACCATCAACCTCTCAAAGTGCACCTCTCAAGCCCTCCAAAATAAATGTTACACTACACGAAGACCAAGAAATAGGCTTAACTCCAGCCTCTTCTTCTTTCTCTGTTATCATGCCGTCTGAAAATAGATTTCAAGTCGTAGCCAGAACACTGGATCGTTATGGTATTACAGATCGAGCAGGAGCTGCTATCGTCTCTGCTACATTAGAAGACATCGGTTTAGTAACTGAAAGCGACACATAAAATGTTATAGATCGTAACAAAATTCATCGATCTCGTACCAAGACAAGAACCACTTTGATGACCAATGAAATGCTAAACTTTAATAAACGTATTAGCATCTCGTTCGACGGCCGTAAAGGTAAAACATTGATTAACGAGGATAATCGCAGAAAAGTTGTAATTGAAGAACACATAACTTTATTGAAAGAACCTGACTCACAATATATTGGTCACATTTCTGTGGCATCAGGTGACGCTAAAACAATATCCAATAAACTGTTTGCATACTTACAGGCTAAATCAATTGATTTGAAGCTAATCGTGGATATTGGATGTGATGTAACGGCAGTGCATACCGGAAACAGAGCAGGTATTATCAGATTACTTGAAGGTAAGCTTCAACGTCCACTTCAGTGGTTGGTATGTCAACTGCATGCTAATGAGTTGACTTTAAGACACCTCTTTGAAAAGCTTGACGGGACCACTACAGGACCCAAAAGTTTTAGTGGCCCGATTGGAAAAACCCTTAATAATTGTGAAAATCTTCCTGTAATACAGTTTTCTGCAATTAAATGTGACTTACCGGATATAACAAAAGCTCGTGAAGATCTCAGTACAGACCAATTATACTTAATGGAAATATGTCGTGCGATCAGCGAAGGTGACTGCAGTGATAATTTAAGAAAACTGAATCCAGGTAAAATCTGCCATTCGCGATGTCTAACAACAGCTAATCGTATTCTAAGAACGTACATTTCAACTAATACCCCATCCGAAGGTTTACAGACATTGACTGAATTCGTACTGAAAGTGTACGCGCCGATGTGGTTTAAGATAAAAACGCAACCATTATGCGTTTACGGGGCAAAACACTTGCACGAGACAATCGTACTGTCTCGTTATCTTCCAGAGCACCTGAAGAAAATAGTAGTCCCGGTGATCCAGCGAGAATACTGTAATAAGTGAAAATAATGAAAATAACGCTTACACCAAAGCAAAAGAATACTGTGGCAAAAATTGGTTGTTATCCCTCCAAACAGTTCGAAGAATGTTTTCATGAACTTCAAAACATATGTGTTTCGCATTTAAAAAAGGATGTTCCTAAAACAGAACTAAGAAGCATGCAATTAAAATGCATGCCGATATTTTTGTTAAGTATCCGTTTGAGTGCGAAACACACAAAGAAAAATTATTAAAATGTTTTGTTGATACTTCTTTAAGTTTAAATATTGTAATTTACAGCTGGTGCAGGTCGATTAACCGGATTTTAGCTGGAAAGCTCAAGTATGATGGTGATGATGAAATAAAAGTGTACGCTCAAATATATTTTAATAAACACCAACATAGCACCAACTGCGGCTACAATGACACGGATGCTAGCGGAGATGCAGTCGAAGAATGGGCTGAAACTAATGACTTGACGCTAATTCACGATGCAAAACAACCGGCCTCATTTAATTTAAGTGGCCGCTGGAAACGCGGATACAACCCAGATCTTATCTTCGCTAGTTCGTCTATCAGCTCACAGTGCTCCAAAAGCGTATGCCCACCTATTCCTCGCACCCAGCACAGGCCAATAATGTGCTGCATCAAAGCCGTAGTTTCCCCTTCAGACGCCGTTTTAACTACACAAAGGCCGACTGGAAGTCTTTCGCACGTTCGATTGATGAAAATCTCTTGAATGTTGCACCAACCCCACAAAATTACGACAAATTCGTTGATATCGTGTCCACTAGTTCTCGAAGACACATTCCATGGGGTTGCAGAACTTCCTACATTCCAGGGCTGTCAACAGATTCGCGTGGACTACTGAGCCGATATGAGTCTATGTATCAAACTGACCCTTTCTCGGAGGAAACTACGCGAGCTGGAGAAATGCTGCTATTAAAATTAGGTGAAAACAGGCAGGAGAGGTGGATCAACACTGTACCCAATATCGACATGACTCATAATAGTAAAAAAACTTGGAGCACTATTAGGAAGCTGACTAGTGAGTCCCCTCACCCCGCTCCACCAAGCCAAGTTACCGCCAACCAGGTAGCACACCAACTGCTTGCAAATGGCAAACCAACTCGCCGTCCCAGCAAGGTCAGCAGGTCCCGAGGCCACACCTCGATGGCGCCTGCGACGATATCGGTAAACCATTCAACCTTGCTGATATCGTCGAGGCGATTAGGGATCTGAAGTGCGGTAAAGCCTCCGGAACGGATGACGTTTCAGTTGAGCAGCTAAAACAACTTGGTCCTGTCGCGGTATCGTGGTTGCTGAACTATTCAACAATTGTCTGGAATCAGCTTCTATACCTCGTCTCTGGAGAAAATCCAAGGTCATAGCAATACCCAAACCAGGTAAACCAGCAGACGACCCCAAAAACTTCCGTCCAATCTCTCTACTGTGCCATACACAGTAGTAAAATCCATCACTAAAACTTTCCACAAAATTAGAACTGCCACAATGAGATGTTAGTGCAAGTGTCGCGAAAATGCAAGCAACTGACCTATTTCTTTACCTTCATTTACCTCATTAGCTTACTTTGATAAACGATGACTCACCAGTATGGAATGTTAGACGTAAACAATTCTTGAAATCGGAGGTTTACGGGTGTTGTTTACAGGTAGAAAGTACAAATTTCCGGGAATTTGAAAATGACTTTTGTCCACCTGGCTTGTTAGGGGTACGTCGAAACTCGAATGAATTCACCAATTCCACTCATAATATTCCGTACGCTCAACTACGCTCTGCTCTACTCTATCGTTGAAGCGGGAGAGGGGGAGTGGGGAAGCAACATGTAACCGCGCGGCGCCCGCGCCTCTCGCACAGCCGCCTTTGTTTTAGCGTCTGTCTGTCATTTATTCGTGCGTTAGCCTTGCCACTGCCCGCTTTTACGTTTGTTTTGTGCGCTATTATCACATCTAAATAGTTGATGTGACCACATAATTAATAAGGACATCAGAAAGTTTTTTGGTGAGTAACACTTGCGTTTAGCTTTCGTATTTTCCGTCCGTAAAATAACGTCAATTGATTTGATTATAAATGCTGATTTTGCATCGGTTTTTAAAATCGCAAAAAGTCCGTTTCTAGGCACGATATCCGATTCTTAACACGTTCGACGCCGCGTCGGACAATGGTGGTTGACACCCTCTTTTTATCTGGAGCCAGCATTGACATATAAAAACCCAAGATACACACTCCGCGTCTCAAAACCGTCCGCATAAAATGAGTGCAAAATTACAAATCGTGCACTCATTTCAAATAGTCTCGCGTCGTTCGCGTCTGCACGGTCGTACAAAATGCCGAAGTGTTTGCTGAGAAATTGCAAAAATACAGCGTCAAAGACATTAAAAAAGGATGGGATATCTTATTTTCGGTAAGTAAAAATGGTTATTGATTTATTTTTGTTGCATTTATGGCAAAATATAGAAAGCAATACGTGATTTTGATTTAATTTCTCTCAGACAGAACTTTACTTAACGGTCCGAGTAAAATCGGCATATTTTAATGGTCGCTTTGTTAGCGTAAGAACGATGTATTACAAGTCTTTTTACAGAAGAAGATCTTATTGTCAAGAAAGTATCTGAATTCTATTCCCATTTTCTAATTTTCATTCCTGCTGCCACTGTCGTTACAGAGTATCAGCTATGGATTACAAAGTGGATACGGGAGGTCACAGAAAATGCTGATACGAAACTTCATAAGTGTGTAGTTTCTCCCATCGAAGTTTGTGATGATGATTTATACCCAAATATAAAAATATTTCTCAAAATTCTGGCAACTCTTCCCATAAGTGGTGCGACAGCAGAGCGATCCTTTTCTACGCTTAGGCGTGTAAAAACGTGGTTGAGAGCTAACATGTTAGAAGAGCGGTTAACAGGTTTAGCTCTTCTAAACATTCACCCGGAAATAGTACCAGACGTCTCAAATATTATCACCCGATTCATAAATACAAAAAGACGACTTCCATTTGTTTTATAAGTAACTAGCGGACGTCCCGCGGTTTCACCTGCGTAGATCCCGTTCCCATGGGAATACAGGGATAAAAAGCCTATGACACTCGGCAATCATGTGGTTTTCTATTGGTGAAAGAATTTTAAAAATCGGTTCAGTAGATCCCGAGATTACCCCTTACAATTTAACAAATACACAAACTTTACCTCTTTATAATATTAAATATAGAAGTATAGATGTATAAAATAAAATTTTTTCTTGTGCCATAATGTTTATTTTATTCCAGATACCTATTTTTTATTAGTGTAGTGAGTGACCCCCTCCAAAATTTCAGGCTGCGACCGCGCCTGGTGTGCAGTGTGGCTTACCAGCTGGTCGAGTAATTTCCGGAAACTCGCTGAGAATTTTATGATGCCGAGTCTCACCAGTCACGACACGTAACAGAAGATATATTTTTACAATTAGCTACAGCAGCAATAGTTGAAACAGAAGTTAAGTTATCAATTAGGCCTTTGTTACGACAATCAACTATTAAATTATAATAGTTTAAAAAATCTACGCCTAATATAGGCTTCGTTACATCAGCTACAATGAAACGCCATTGAAAAGTTCTACGTAAACTAAAATCTAAATCTAAATTTATACAACCATATGTAGCTATGCTAGAACCATTCGCTGCACACAAACTATAGTCCGTACGAGCACGACGATCATGAAGCACTGACCGTGGGAAAACGCAGAGGTCGCTCCCTGTGTCGACCAGGAACTGCGTCTTCGAAGATCGGTCAGTGACAAACAGGCGACCAGAAGCAGGCAAAGGGTTGGTTGAACGGTTTCACCGCCAGCTGAAGGCCGCGTTCGTCTGCCATGCAAACGATAGGTGGACGGAATCTTTGCCATGGGTCTTATTAGGCGTAAGATCTGCCTTTAAGGAAAGACCTCCAAGCCTCTTCTGCGGAACTGCTGTACGGGGAGCCGCTGAGGTTACCCGGAGAATTTTTTTAGCCAACGGTCAACGGTACGGTAGACCCAGCTGAATTTACTGCAAGACTCAGAAATTTCGCCGAGAAACTGCGACCGGTACCAGCTTCCCGCCACTGCAATCCCAAGGTGTTCGTTTATAAAGAGCTAGAAACTTGCGATCACGTTTTCCTCCATGGAGACGCATTGCGGGGTGCTCTCCAGCCTGCTAATTCAGGGCCATATAAAGTCATCACACGAGGGGACAAGATATTTAAATTACTCGTTAAAAACAAGGAAGTGACAGTATCCATTGACCGACTGAAGCCCGCCTTTATCCTATCTGACCAGGTGGAGGAACCCTCTCCAGTAGTGCCGCCAAGTTACACAACACGTTCTGGGAGGCGAGTTAAATTTACAGACTTCTATCGCCCTTGACGGTCTCTGGAGGGCGGTGGTGTAGGCAACTGTACACTTTATTTAGATTATTTACATATTGTATTTATACATATCTCAAACTTAAATATAATATTTACAAACAAACACAATAACAAATAACAATATAATTTATATATTAATTTATATATAAGTACACAATCACATACATACTTCCTTACCAGTTGGTCGATAAAACTATCGATATCGATGGTCAGAAAACTATCGACCGAAGCCACAAATTATGTACATTGCCAGGTTACACCTATAAAATTAACATTTATGCTGGCAAACAGAATGACGAAATTAACACTACACCTACAAATGTGGTTATGGAACTGTGTAATGACTTGTTCGACAAAGGACACACTCTGTTCACAGATAATTGGTACACAAATGTCGAATTGGCAAGAAAGCTATTAAATAGAGAGACGCATGTTGTTGGATCATTGAGGAAAAACAGGAGACATTTCCCTAAAACAGTAGTTTCTACAAAGTTGAAAAAGGGGCTATTTATTGCTAAAGAAAGTGCAGATGTAATAACAGTGATGCGATGGAAGGATAAACGCGATGTGTTAGTTTTGTCCACAAAACACTCGACGCGTTTTGTGAGAGTGGTAAAACTTAACAAAGTTATCTCAAAACCTGCAATCGTTGTCGACTATAATAAAGCTAAAGGTGCTGTTGATTTGTCGGATCAAATGTCAGCGTACCAATCACCACTAAGGAAAAGTGTGAAGTGGTACAAAAAAGTGGCCCTGGACTTAATCTTGAATGTAGCTGTTGTAAACGCACTCACTCTCTACAAAAGTTTAACAAAGAAGAACATTCCTATTGTAGATTTTAGAAAAGAAATTATGACCAATTTCCTAACAAAAGGCATAACGTCCGAACCTCTTTCATCGAGACCGAAGAGAGTTAAACATGAACTGGCGAAAAAAGAAGGAACATCTAAAGTCGCCTGCCGCCGTCATGAAGCGCGTTTATGCTTTCAATGTGAATTGCGGACCAGAAGAAGTTGTAGCTATTTCAAATATTTTGTTTTGCAGTTTTAAAAAGAAAGAAACCTGAAGTAGCAAGCAGTGACAGCGATGATACCGTGGGTGACCTGACGAGACCTAGCACATCCAAAGAACCGGACTTAGTTCCCGACTCTTCGATAAATGACTGCAACGAAAATGATATCGGTAAATTTATTGGACAAGCATCAATGTTATCGACTGAAATGAAGAAAGAATTGCTTGAAAACACTTGGTCTCCGTCTGCGACGTATGACTTTGCAGAAGACGCTAAACATTTAAAGAGGAAATTCAATTATTCATGGTTGGAAACGTACTCTCCATGGTTGGCCTATTCCAGGCACCAAAAAGGAGCCTTTTGTAAATATTGTACGTTGTTCTCGCCAAATCCAAATTCTTTTAGAGGCGTATTAGGGTCATTTATCATAAGGCCGTTTTGTAAGTTCAAAGATATTCACGAGCATTGCAAAAAGCACATGAAAACCCACTTCCATAAGATGGCACTGGAAGCCGCTAAATCCTTTCTTGGAAGTGTGCCTGTAGATTTACAACTCAACAAATACTCCCAGGGCATTATTATTATCTCTCATACCTCGTACCTCTTTCCCTTTCTTTCACTTACGTTCCATTTCTCTTACTTCTACTTGCGTTCCATTTCCCACATTAATAACAATGATCTTAACACAATGAGAAATGGTGCAGTAGAGGGCCTGACCTTCCAAAACAAGGCAGAATTTGACAAAAGCAATTGCACGGTTTGTTGTGAAGGAAAGCAAACGAAATTGCCTTTTCCTACCAGTTTGTCAAGAAGCAAGGAGGTTTTGAATTTGGTGCATGCAGACCTTAGTGGCCCTATGGAAACCAAGTCACTCGGTAACGCAAGATATTTTCTATTACTTGTGGACGACTACAGTCGGATGGCTTTTGTATACTTTCTCAAGTCTAAAGATGAGACATTCACCTGCTTTAAGGATTTTAAAAGCCTAGTAGAAAACCAGAAGTCAACAAAAATTAAGATTTTAAGAAGCGACAATGGTGGTGAATTTTGTTCGGCAGTTATGGAAAATTATTTAAAGCAGTGTGGTATCACACATCAGAAGACAAATCCCTATACTCCTCAGCAGAATGGACTTTGTGAGCGGTATAATCGGTCCATTGTAGAGAAAGCCAGATGTGATGTGTGTGGTGTGTGATGTGAGCTTCTATTTGATGCCAAATTTGAGAAAAGGTTGTGGGCGGAGGCAGTACACACTGCTGTGTATCTTAAAAACAGATCTCCAGCTGCAGGTCTTCATCAAATTACTCCATTTGAATTGTGGACAGGTAAAAAGCCAGATGTGAGCCACATCAGAGTCTTCGGCAGCTTAGTCATGACACATATACCAAAAGAAAGACGTCTCAAATGGGACAAAAAGGCAAAGAAGCTCTTCCTTGTTGGTTATGCTGACAACATTAAAGGCTACAGACTATATAATCCCCTAACCTGCACAGTGACAACAGCAAGAGATGTCATAGTAATGGAACAAGAAAATGAAAGCATGACATCGCAGGTGATAGTGCAAGATAAAGGTGAAGATATACAGGATTCAGTGGGGGACGAAAAGTCAAAATGTGAGTCTGATGTGAGCCATGAAGAACAGACTGATGAGCATGATTTGACATATATCCCTGAAGAAGTTTCGAGTAACTCAGATGACAGCTTCTATGAATCATTGACAGTGACATCTGATGACAAAGAGGTCAGTGTGCAGCAACAAAGCACTGAGAAATCAGAGAAACGTACCAGGCGGAAACCAGATTACTTTGGCTGTGCTAGCTTATGTGGTGTGGATACGTTCTCTGGAGAAGAAATATCTCTGAGTGATGCTGTGAATGGAACAGAAAAGGAGCAGTGGCTGAATGCAATCAGTGAAGAATTGCAGTCATTCAGTGACAGGGATGCATGGGAATTGGTGGACAAACCAGTGAATAAAACAGTTGTTAAGTGCAAGTGGGTTTTTAAAAAAAAGGTCAATAGTGAGAGTGAAGTGAGATATAGAGCTAGACTAGTGGCAAAAGGATTCAGTCAAAAAAGAGGTATAGACTTTAAGGAAACCTTCTCCCCAGTGCTTAGGTACTCTTACTCTACTCTAAGATTATTATTTGCCTTGAGTGTAGATCTAAATTTAAATGCATTTCTAAATGGCTTATTGGATGAGTCTATTTTTATGGAAATACCACCATGTTCTAATTTCCCAGACAGTCAAAATAAAGTCCTTAAACTAAAAAGAGCAATATATGGTTTGAAGCAATCGGCTAGAGCTTGGTATCAGAGGGTTGAGTTATTTTTACTAGAATTAGGTTATACCAAGTCTCAGTATGAACCATGCTTGTTTATGAAGTGCAGTGGGAACACCAAGGTTTATATTGCGTTGTTTGTAGATGATTTTTTTGTGTTTTACAACTGCAAAGATACTTGTGATCAATTAAAAACAGAATTAAAAACAAAATTTAACATAAAGGATTTAGGTCAAATAAAGAAATGCCTTGGTATGAATGTTACTCTTAACCCCTTCCCCCCGGACCGCCAACTGGTGTAGACGTGTTCACAACCCGTATTTCTTTATTATTTAATTCATAAATTACAAATTCAACTCAGTTAAATCGTGCATAAAAATAGGAGTGCATAAACTGGAAGAGCCACCGTCCGACCTGCGAGTTGCGAGTTTGCAACACTCACCGACCTCTTCGCTACTCCTGGTACCCTAGTACATCGAAGTGAGTCGGCCAATCTAAAGGTACGAATAACTCATTTACCTGCCCACGCGCACGGCAACGCCGCTAGGAAGCGCAAAACCCCGCCTACCTGCGCGTCATTGGACCGTCAAGGACAACCCACTGTCAAGGACAACCCACAGTTGTGTGCGTTAACAAATCCGGACATCACATTGCTACTCTACCGCCAGCCTGCGCAGGACCTCCTTGCATTTATCTTCTCTTGGTACATACGTCGATTATACTCAAGCAAAGTTGCGTAGTTTCGTTGTAAAAATAAGTGAACCACCTAGCAAGACAAAATACTACTACTGACCAGCTGTAGTGTATTTCCACTGGTTTATTATCTCCTGGTACTCGAAATGGAGGAAATGAGTGGCAAATCCCTTTCCGAGTCAAACATTTCCGATCAACTGGAACAAAAAACCCCTCCTAATTTCGTACCTCATCGTTTCAAGAGGTCGGTTGAGGATCTCTATAACTACGACTCTGACTTCCGCGCTTTCAAAGAGGAAGTCAAAGAACTAATATCTTCTTTAATGTCACCAAAACAAGAAGAGATTAAGAAGATCTACTCGACACTAATAGAAATCAAAACCACAAACAGCAACATAGAATCCTCCATGGCTTTTCTGACGGCACAAAATGAAGAACTAAAGTCCAAAATTGAGCATCTGGAAGATCAAACGAAAAAAGATAGAAACCGCATCACATTATTAGAGGATAAAATAGAAGACCTGCAAAGAGGTAGCAGAAAGGCAAATTTCGAGATCAAAAATGTCCCAAAAATTACTAAAGAATCAAAAGAAGACCTTATCAAAATGACACTATGTTTATCCAACGAAGTAGGATGTAATATCACAAAACCAGATATAAGTGACATATATCGAGTAAAAAGCAAACGAACTAACTCAAAAAACAGCCCTATTATAGTTGAGCTAAAGTCGACGTCTCTTAAATCAGACCTACTAAAATCAACTAAAGCCTTTAATAGAAAGCAAAATGGAAAATTATGTGCGAAGCATCTTGGTTTTAAGACTGATGAGTATACACCTATATACGTCACGGAACAGCTAACTACAAAAGGAGCTCGACTACACTTTCTTGCGCGTGACCTGGCAAAATCAAAGGAATATAAATACTGCTGGACAGCCTACGGGAAAGTATACATTAAGAAGAATGATGACTCTTCTACTATTGTTGTAAATTGTGAGTCGCAGGTACATAATCTCTTACAGTCTAAATGACTAGTTTTCATTTTACTAGCGACCTGTCATGGTAACTGTATCTTCTTATTATATTTCAACCATTTGTCAATCCTTCATCGGGTTTTTAAATTCAAATTTAAATTGTCAAAATTAACTAGAATTAAGTTAAACACTAAGTTAAATAATAATTTATGTTTTGTTCACCATTCGCGCCCTAACACTCACTCTACATCACTCAAACCTACATTCAATCCGGATGCTAATTACTCAAACTTTCAAACCACACTTACCTCTACACACACACAAACACATACATTCACCCTAATCTACACAAGAAACAACTATACGAATATTATTACGTTATCCTGCATTTATAAAAAGTACCTAAATGGATAATACTCTACTCACTTTGAACGACATAGACAACTCCGAAATAGCTCAAGTATTTGATTGTGACATTGCTGACTTTACTAAGCATGTAGCGCCTAACTCTTCCGACTTTGCCATTGTTTCGCAGAATATTAGGTCTGTCTACTCTAATTTTGATGATCTTCAATTAAATTTACTCAATCTTGGAGTGGATATTGATCTGGTAATCCTAACCGAATGTAGGTTGAACTCAAATAAACCAATACCCCAAATTACTAACTATATCTCGTACCAAACAACAAATCATCTGAATAAGGCTGACGGAGTGGTCGCCTATATTAAAAACACACACAGAAGTAAAACAAGAGAGGTAAAATTGGTAAATGCGTCTTGCTTAGAGATTATCATGCCTGACCTTACAGTTATTGCAATTTATCGGTCCCCCTCAACTGCGAACGCAGACCAATTTATTCACTCCCTAAACAATCACCTAAACACCCTTGCATCTACTAAAAACTTAATAATCACGGGAGATATAAATATTAATCTGATATACAATCAGAACGAGCAGTCACACGAGCGTACAAACAGACTTAACTACCTCAATATGTTAGCAATGCATGGTCTACTCCCTGGTCACTCGCTTCCCACGAGAGACAAAACCTGTCTTGACCACTTCATAATAAAACTCAAACCTGGCAACCAAACCGCAACCATTGCAATTATTCACACGACCATTACTGACCATTTCATGACTTTCTTAAAAATATCAAACCATACTAACTCAATAGGATGCTCTAAAACAAAAACAATTTTTAATTCGGAGAAAGGGCTTGAGCTCCTCAATGACAGTAACCTATCAAACTTATTAAAATTAGAGAACCCTAACACGCTTACTAATAACCTAATCGAAATACTACAAAAGTGTGTCACGCTCAGTACGATTACTCTGAATATACCTGTAAAAAATAGAATCATAAAACCATGGATGACAATTGGCTTGTTGCGTTGTATTTCTAATAGAAATCATATGCAAAAGAGACTCAAGCTTGACCCACACAACGAGGTGCTAAAAATAACATACAAAAGGTATCGTAATTACTGTTATACAATTATTAGAAAACAAAAACGTAAATATGATAGAGACAAACTTTCTAAAGCGCACAGAAATCCTAAAAAAACATGGGATATTATTAACAACATCACACAACGCAAACCCAAAAAAACAAAAAACTCGGAACTGCTACAGACACTCACTACCCCACAAAACTCTGTTAATAAGGTTAATGACTACTTCTGTACCATTGGAAAACTTCTTGCTGAAAACATCACATCTTCTCAGCCCTCTGCAATAAATTCTCAGCCCTCAGCAGGAAATCATCTCAACCCTGACTCCTTCTCGACAAATTGTCCTTTGGCCTCATCTTTTGTTCTTCTCGACACAGACCCCGACGAAGTTCGAGCCACTCTAATGAGCTTGAAATCGGATAGCGCTCCCGGTTGGGACAAGATTACAGTCAACTTCCTAAAATCTGCACACGAACAAATTGTACCAATTGTGACTCATTTGACTAATCTATGCTTCAAGCAGGGACTTTTCCCAGACGCTTTGAAAGTAGCCCTTATAACGCCTGTGTACAAGTCTGGAGATAAGTCTGACCCCTCTAACTATAGACCAATTTCGGTCCTACCATCCATTTCAAAAATTCTTGAGAGATTAATCAACTCACGCCTAACTAAATTCCTCTCTAAATTTAAAATACTGTCGCCTTCTCAGTTTGGTTTTAGACAAGGAAAGTCTACTGAGGACGCAGTTCTTTCACTAACTTCTGCTCTGGTAGACGGTGTAGATGGTGGAGCCAAGTGTCTAGCTGTTTTTCTGGACCTCAAAAAGGCCTTTGATACCGTGTCTGTCCCCCTACTTTTACATAGGCTAGAACGTATTGGCATAAGGGGAACGGCCCTTGAACTTTTTAGATCCTACCTCAACAATCGCAAACAGACAGTTAAAATTGCGGAGTACATCAGCTCTGAGTCAACCGTCACTTTCGGAGTTCCCCAGGACAGTGTTCTTGGGCCAACCTTATTCCTTATCTACATTAATAATCTCTGCAACATGAAGATTGAAGGCGGACTCATTTTTTCATACGCCGACGACACTGCCATTGTCTTCACAGCTAAGACTTGGGCTAACGTTACTAGGTTGGCCGAATGTGGCCTTGCAAAGATAGCAGCCTGGCTAAACCATAGTCTCCTTACACTAAATGTCACCAAATCAAACTATATATGCTTTACCAAGTATAATAACTCGCAACCGTCTCAAGATTTTCAAATAAAAATTCACAACTGTCCCAACCCCCCAACTCAAGACTGCTCTTGCTTAAAAATTGACAGGTTACAGCACACTAAGTATCTAGGCGTTATGATTGACCAGCGCCTGTCCTGGCATATACACACCGAACTTATTATGAAAAGAGTTAGGAAGCTGATATGGACTTTTAAAACACTACGACATGCGGCTTCTAAGCAACTTCTTAAGCAAGTATATATATCACTGGCCCAATCTATCCTTATGTACTGTCTATCTTGCTGGGGAGGGACAACTAAAATAAAATTTTTGGAACTTGAGAGGGCGCAGAGAACCTTACTTAAGGTCATGTTCTTTAAGCCCTATAGGTACCCCACTCGCAGTCTCTACCTTCTGTCTGACCTTTTGTCCGTAAGAAAGCTTTATTTGCTTCAACTTATTCTAAAAAAACACTCATCGCTCCCATATGAACCCTCTAAGCCTAAAAGCAGGAGGAGTTACCTAGTCGCTCCAACTGTCAGGGTTAGGTCTGCTTTCGCTAAAAGGCAATACTCAAGACAATCAGCTCATCTATACAACTTGCTGAATAAAGAATTACATATACATTCCATGAAGTTACGGGACTGTAAAAAAGTTGTTACCGATTGGCTTAAAACCAAAACTTACGATGATGTTGAGACTATTGTATCTACATTGCAATAGCCAAATTGGTTACATTTATATTGTTGTGCGCATGGTTAGTGAAAGAAGACTTATTCTTTCTTTCGATCCCAAGACATTGTCGCAGGGCTAATCCGATTAAATTAGTAGTATAAGTAAATTCAATTTGGTTCACTTTAAGTTCACTTAAAGTTTACTTAGCGATCATTATTAAGATTCACACACCACACCAACTCACTACTCACACTCAAACCCATACTCACTCACCACACACACACTCACCACACACTCACTCGGGATACACTTATCACACATACACGCGCGTTTTGGCTTTTTCTGGCTATTTTAATTTTTTATTTTATTTTCTCTACATAACGCTCATTAATTTGCAGAGCCATTTGTATTAATTTTAAATTACCCTTTCTTTTATTTTATTTTTTGTCTTCTTTAGTTTTAGTTTTGCATGTAATTTACATTGTCTACATATTTTCAATTGCATAAAAATTATAAGTGGAAGTGCGGAGTCTCCTAATACAAGCAATTCCTTGCTTAAAAGGTGATCTCCAATTATTTGTATCGAAATGCCAATTTTGTAATTGAAATAAACATTTTAATTTTAATTTTAATTTAATTTTTAAATTTACTGTAAAAAAGAATTGTATTACTTTAGATCAGACAGAGTTTATTGATCAAATTTTAAAAAGATTTAATATGTCTAATTGTAAAGATTCAGATACTCCAATGGAAAAGAATTTAAAATTGGAAAAGGCTGAAAAGATTTGTCCAGAATATCCTTATCAGCAATTAATAGGAGCATTAATGTATTTATGTGTGTTGACTAGACCAGATATTTCATATGCTATTAGTTTTCTTAGTCAATATAATAATTGCTTTAATCAGATACATTGGAAACATTTAAAAAGAGTCCTTAAAAGTCATATACTGGGTTCATTTTTACCATGTCTGGAAGTCCAATATCGTATGAGTGTAGAAAACAAAAAACTGTTGCATTGTCCAGCACCGAGGCCGAGTATATGGCTCTCTCTGAAGCATCTAAAGAAGCAATTTACCTAAAAAATCTAGTGTCAGAAATTATTAATAATAAAGTTGATAGTAAACCAGTTACTTTATTTAGTGATAACCAAAGTTCACAGAAGTTAGCATCTAACCCTTTGTTCCATAGGAGGACTAAACACATTGATGCTAGGCATCATTTTGTTAGGGAGTGTTTAGCCAATAATTTAATAAAAATATCCTATTTGCCTACAGCTGATATGCCAGCAGATATGTTTACAAAAAGCCTGTGTCATGTAAAACATTATAAATTTATGAATGTGATAGGGTTGTCACAATTAAAACTCTAGTAATTTATTCTGAATTTTTTTCTTAGAAATGTGTAATTTTTTTTGGGTTTTCATTATTTTTATAAGTGGGGGTGTTATTTATTATCTATGGTTGTATCAAAATAATACCTTGTCCACAGCGCCAGCTACTGTTACGTTATAACTTATCTGTGGTTAATAAAGCAGTCAGTACGTTCCTAGCATCCGCTACACGAGTTTTATTTAATAGTACAAAGTTAAACCTAGTCATTCAGAGTGTAGCTTTTCAATTTTATGTAATTTTGTTTACCTACGTATTTTGTACATATCCGAAATAGATTAGTGATTGAAATACACTCATGTTACCTCTGTTCCAAATTAAATAAGAAATTTTAAATTTACCCTAGACATAGAGAAAATATATAATCAGAAATCTATCAGACAGAACTGAAATGATTTTAAAATATAAATAAATTAAATTAAGAGAATGATTATGTTATGGGAATCTCTCTATTCTAGGCAAGTTCTTACAGTTGTTGAATAGAATACGTTAGGCAACCCCCAAATGTCAAATGTTTATTATATTATACAAAAAAATTCAGGTCCTCCGTTACATCGCTTCCCGAATCCAGTTAAGGATCTTGAACGTTTCCGTTCATGGGTCATGAACATAGGGGGTGACATTGTTGGACTGGATGAAAATTTTGTATTTAAGAATAGGAGAGTGTGCCATAAACATTTTCCTGAAAAATGGCATTACACCAAAAATCGTTTATGCCCTCTTGCCATTCCAATGTTGCATCTTACAGGTTAGTAAAACATTTTTTTAAATAAATAATTATAATCCGCTTGTCCACAATCTCTATCTAGTATCTCCAAGGAGACGTTATTAGCCAATGCATAAACTAATAGAAACATTTACTCAGTACGAATCTCACAATATTAAAATCTCACTACTCCATCCAGATGACAAGGAGGACATAGACCAAGTCGAATGCAGCTATTATTTCGTCATAGCTGCAATCGATGAGGAACTCAATCGCCGTAACATTTCTAGTGACAGTCATTCAGCTCCTAATAATAAATCAGTGCCTAAAATAAACCTACCTCCAATAGATATACCATTGTTTAGTGGCAAGTTACAGAATTTGTTCCATTTATTAACTTGTTTAACTCCTTCATTAACAACAATAAGTGCCTTGATGATGTGCAGAAGCTTTATTATTTACGCTCATACCAACAACCAGTTTGGTCTAGAGATAATAATGTCATAAGTCTCGGGTTTGAATCTCGGTCAGTGGAACTATTGATAATGGTGAACATTCTAATTCGGCATCCTTAATACCTTGTAATATAAATCCTTTTTTATACATAAAACAAACTAGGGCTGTGATTGGTAGCATATTTTATAGAGAATTATGTTACACTGTATGAATTAAAAACATTCTAACATTGATTTTAGGAGCTGCAACTATGCCTTGTATACAAGATGTCATGTCACTTGAACACCCGTCTACCTCTATGCAACACCAGTATCCATTGCCTCTATGTGATATGGGGCCAAGAACACGATCTATGCAGACTCAAACTATGCAAAAAAGTATGTATAAATATTCTTACACACTTAGCAACTATAAAAGTTTTGACATTAGATTCTTAAAATAATAATTCAAGTGACAGAGTCACGGGCAAAAACTAGTTATCTAGTCCAATTTATCCACTTAGAAGTAGTAACTTTAATCAACATATTTCTATACTTGTTCCTATTTAAAAATTAATAAAAATGTAATAAATTATTATGTATATCTTTCAGAAATTAAGATGACAAAGGCCGAACTGCAGATGAAGCAAACCATTACCAAATTAAGACAGAAAATTCATGGCAATAACAAATTAAGAAAGAGTTATGCGGCGAGATTATTGTTGGCAAAAAGTACTTCTTTGGATGTATTGGCGAAAAAGTTAACAAAACCAGCTAGAACTTTTGTGCAAATGCAAATCTCACAAGCTGGAAAATGTAAAAAGGGAAGAAGATTTACTCTTCATCAAAAAATTTTGGCATTGTCACTATATAAGTGTAGCCCAAAGGCTTACAGAGTGCTCAGTGAAATCTGCATATTACCACAACGCAGTACTCTCCGCTGTATTTTGAAAAAAAAAACTTATTAAACCAGGCATAAACAAGTTTATGTTCGACAATTTAAAGAAAAGAGTGGATAAAATGCCAGAATCTCACAAGTTTTGCTCAGTGGTATTTGATGAAATGGCTATTGCAGCACATGTTGAGATGACAGATGAAGCAATAATAGGCTTTGTGGATGATGGTGAAACAAGAAAACCTCAGCTAGCGGATCATGCATTGGTATTTATGGTGAGAGGTGTCATAAAAAAATATAAACAGCCAGTACAGTACACTTTCTGCACCGGAAGTACCAGAACAATTGATTTAAAAAAAATGATTGTGGATGTAATAAAAAATCTGCAAGACTGTGGACTAAAGGTGGTGGCAACAGTTTGCGATCAAGGTGCGACAAATATGGCTGCAATTAATTTATTATTAAAAGACACTAGAGCCAACTATTTAAGAAAAGGTGAAGAATACCCAGGAGGCCATTTTGTAATTGGGGGCCAAAAAATCTTTGCTCTCTATGACCCCCCTCACCTTATGAAAGGTATTAGAAATAATATGCTTAATAAAGACCTGTCATATGTCATAAAGAATAAAAAATGTGAAGCCAAATGGGAACACATTATAAAGCTACACGAAAAAAAAGTATGCGGCTGTAGGATATTGCAGTGGTTGGATAGTGAGAAACGCAAAAAAATATATATATAAGAACTGTGTCACGTGTAATAGCCAGCTGGAGAGTAAAAAATGCAAAGTTTCCACAATTTTATAAAGATTTCAGAGTATGATAACAAAAGTTGGCTTTGCTATCCTAGCAAAAATACTTTCGACATTTTTGTCCACATGGAAGTAATAGTCATGGAAATTATGAAAACCATGAGTCACAAAGAAAATATAATCGAATATGTGAAATTAATTGTATCGGTTGTAGTAAATTTCGGGTTCTTAACATGTATTGAACACAAAAGTGAAATAATAGAATACCTTATTAAAAAAATTATTGAATTTTGTATAAAAAAATTGGTGCAAGGAAATCAATAAAATATTATCTGGAAAATCCACCAACTGTGATGAAAGTGACCCTATAAAAACAGCTGCACAAAACCATCACATTAAAAATAAAACAAAAAAAAGACAAAGAGTAACTGGTGTGCAGCTGACAGTATAAGTTTTTTCCAGATAGTGTTCTGTAATATGTAATGTGTTAGTTGTTATAGTTCATTTAAATACTGTGGGTAACAGTTTGACCCCGTTATTAATTGAATTTGGTGCAATGAATATCTAAAAACAACACTACTTTTTTACACAACTGCCCAAAAAAAGGAGTGTTATGTTAGGGTTCAAGTAAGTGTGTATTTTGTACGTTTTTTTTATTCCACCATAATTTCTGAACGCCTGAACCGATTTCGATGTGTTTGGTACCTATAAAACCCTAGTATTTTCCTGGGTAACAAAGGCTATTTGAAAATTTAATAAATGAAAATAACGGGTACCCATGATTCAGGAATGAAGTTTCAATTTAAGAAATCATCCAAGATGTTTTTCATTTTTTTAGTTTAATTTTTGACATGGCAGGCGTGTATTTTAATTTTTAGGTAATCATTGTTCCAAAATCAAGTACAAAATTGTAATTTGTCACTTTACTTCTGATCAAGTTAATTGTATAAATAATCCTCAATAAAACCAATTGTTTACATTTACTTGTAGTATTACTGATTATACTGTAATATTAAAGAACACTGTTTAGTTCTAAGTTATCGTGATCAATTAATAAATTAATTACAAAATATTTTTTATTATTTTCCTTTTATCCTTTCTGTTTTCCTACTCTTTATATTATAATTAATGTGTATTGTAAAAAAACCGCTAAATTGAATTCACAACCATTCAAGTACGAAAATACCAAGCTATACCTACCCATCCAAATAAATCTATACATATAACTATCTATAGGTGCCTATAGCGAGACTTTAGTTCGATGAACAACTACCAGGGCGGCGCTGCTGTCGCGCGATTTAACCTAGAACGTGAAGTTAGCTCTCTATTCTCATATATATATACTGTACTCTTTGGACTCCCCGCGCATTTACAAAACGACCCACCGACCGTACCTACTTTGCTTGCAATAAATAAATTTAATGTCTAGTATAACTTGCAATTGGCTAGATTAACCGTCTTTATTACATAGTACCTACTATCAGAACACGGTCAGTGTGTCGTCTCTCAGAGACGCTATTCATTAATTTCAGAAGTTTCTATTTATGCGAATCTGAGTAATTATATGTAGTAAATCAAGAATTCAATATTCTCAGGACCTAACTATTTAAAATAGACTGTATTTTGGTTAAAATAATATCTCATGAACATTATCCTTTTGTAGGTAATGTAATTACCATTCAAGCTTTGGCATCACTCAGTCCTGAAGAAATTAAAGAATTGGTCCCTCAAATAGGACCTCGTGCATTGTTTATGCGTTGCTGGAAAACCTGGATGTTAGATTTCACAAGCGCTTCTGCTATTAATATATTAGATACATGAAATATTTCACTGAGTGTAAGCATTATACTTGTTTCAGTTAAGTTGTTAAGTAAATTTAATTTGTACAGATTAATATAAATATATTTTTTAATAATTAGGATATTGAATTGATGCCAATTATCCAGTCACAAACAATTGAACCAACATCACAGCAAATACCCAAATTGAACAATAACAAGGATACAGAATATTTGGAATCTGATTGTTCCAGTCCAGATAGTGTATGTATGAGTTCTTTTTAATTTATCTCTAATACTTTATTAATCATATCACTATTCCAAATGAGCAAGGCCTCTGACTATACTTATGATCAGGAATTTAACCGGACCTGGGTTAGCCAGAGAAACTAGAGCATTCTGGTTGCCACCCTGCGCTAATTTTACTGAAATTAGATGTTTGAGTGTTTAAGGGATGAGAAAAAGGTTAGATCTCACAAGCACAACAGAACTTTTTTAGTAAACCAAGCTAAGTTGTTGTACCTATCTCGAGAAAAACTTGGCTGTCCAATAGTTTTATTATCATGAGTGTAATTTTTTTTGCAGGATTTGATCAAAATATTAAAGGAAAACCTTGAAGCTACATCCTTGTTGCCTAGTGTGGGTGACTGTCTACCAGGGGATCCAGCACGTAACTTACTGGCGTCCATTATAGCAAAAAAAATATTAAAAACTAACAAAGATGCCCCAATCACAAACTTAATTTATAACAGATGGTGTGGGGAGATCAAAAAATGTTTTCCTAAAGAGCGGATAACAACATACTACATACCACCATGTATTACTGCAAGTGGGATCACACATATCAAGCTCGAGGTAAATTAATCAGTCAAGTTTTGAACACCAGACGCAAATACCAAAAACTTGGTGTTCTGATTGTGAAAAAGAAAAGACTGAAGAGAGTTCAGCTTCGTCAGGCACCTCCACACCTACACGTCTACACATAGAAAGTGATGATACTGCCGCTGATGTAGATATTGAAGACGAAATACAGTGGCTCAAGAACAGCTCCGATCCATGGTCCATAGTAGAGCAAAAATGGAAAACAACACTGAAGTACCGGTTGCTACAGTTGAGAAACATGCCCATAGAACAGTATTTAACAGAGTACCCCGCATTGAAGAAACCCCATGGAATAGTTTTGGTAATTATTCACAAAATCTATTAAAACATGTTGCCTTGTTTATGAACACGGTTATATAAAGCTTCCGTATAAATTGACCTTCATCATCTTTGGTATCTTTCTTTCTGTCAAGTCATTTGAGGTCATCTACTAGGTATTTCTAATTTATGAAATTTTTGTTACAGCTCCACAGTGATTTTGATGCAGCAAACCCAACACAAGCTAACAATTTACATTTAAATTTTCCAATTGTAAAGCCTAAACTGCTGCAACTGATAAAGAACAAAAGAATAAAAGAGCCCTTCTATGAGGAACTTGTAAAATTATCTGATTGTAAGTACCTATACTTACCTTTAATATGATTTTCATTATTATTATTAATCTATTGCATAGATTCTATCGCGGGCCTTGACTTGAGTTGAGCGTGGAGAGCGAATCCAGAGATTTCCTAACAAAAATATTCAGCATTCAAGATTCAACCAGGTTGCTATGGTTACGGAAAATAACAAGGTTGTCAACTGAGGTTGTCAAATTAAATAATTGTTTGTCTCTCTGCTTTCTCCTTCTAAAATATTCTTACTCGTATAATTTGTGTACAAAGTGTTTTAAATATGAATAAACAAAGTGCATTTATTAATGAAGAAAGTCACGAAAAAATAGTGTAAGAAAATGAGTGAGGAGTGAGTAGGTACTCTATAAACATTCATTTTATTATTAGTACGCATCTATCATAAGTTTTATTGGTTTTTGCATTACTATTCTGCGAATCGGTCTAAAACGATTCGTTTTCTTATAAAATATCTAAAATAAAATAAATAATTTTCATATTTTTCAATGTTATGACACTTACGTCAGGCTGTCAATACTTTTTCTTTTAAATTTTCTGTCATAGAGTTTCTTACTAGCTTAGTTAGTCTATGAAGGTTAGTTTTGATTTATACAGCGTGTAACGGAAGGGGGGTATCAACCCTGAAGGAGGTGAATGTGCTCATGAAACTCAACAACTTTCACCAAAGAACATAGGTCGAAATATGAAAAACAAAGTGCTTGCACAGATAAATAAGTATCATAGATATGCATTCATTTTTAAAGTAATAAAATTAATAACAATTTTTTTCTTTTTTATTGTTAAAATTAAATAAGTCCTCACACACGCACTAAACTACCATTATGGTAGTAAAGAATAATACAGATGTACTATGGCAATGATATTAGGAAAATAATCCGTCTAAATTATGGTGTCCGTCAAATATTGAACCTATCGTACAACATTATATTCATTTTAATATGTCGTTTAATGTCATCGTAGCGACCTCTGTATCCATCAGATCGAAACTCTCGCGATATAATACTACTAAATGAAAAAATACTTCGATAGGAAGAAATTTTTACTACACAATTTTACAGTATAATAATCCAAGTTCTGCCAGGCTTTTAATTTGAAGTTTGATGACCCTGCTAACTAACACCGTTCGCGGCGATCGCCGTGCGCGGCAGGTAGATCGCGGCTGCCGCGCGCGGCAGTCGTCCAATCATAATGCCGCGTTTTATTTGGACACACCTTTATCCCTATATATCACCATGTGACAGTTCTGTAACAAACCATTCAAGTCCATACAAAATCTAAAATCTTATTTTTATTCCGTTTTACATCAATGTATCACAACAGTTACAAGCCGTTCTATGCAATTCTAGTACACATCGTGAAACACAGATGGCATTAGTAGTTTGAAATTTCGTTCAAACTTTAGTTGGTGACACTTCACGAGACTTGACGTTGCGTAAAGTTTTCAAAAATCGAAAATAATATAAAAAAAAAACAAAATAACTGCGGCTTGTTTGGTGATTCTAATAGGTAAGTTCATGGTTTTCACTGTTTATTGTCGGTAATGCATAATTTTAGTTTTTGTGAGAATTCGTGTTGAATTTCTCTTTGTAACATTTCTGTAACTGAAGTAAATGATACGCAGATTCGATCAAGACTGATATATTTATTATTCAGGTAGCGCAACATAACAAATTATCCGATTACCCACACTAATATACAATATCTTCCCCCAAATATTTTAAACTAAACTTGTTTTATTTTATACACATTATAAATTCCTACTGCACATTTTCACATTAAAAATGTAGGCAGATTTCTTAAATTTATGCATGCAAAATCATCAAAATATTTCCACTTCAATTCTATAGTAACAAAATTATAATAATATCTTCCCCCCAATATTTTGGAAAAACTTTTAATTACAATTAGTAAACATAAATAACTGCTGCTATTTTTCTCTAATAAAAATTAACAGAGTGCTTTTTATGCATGCAAATCATTTACATAAGTATGTTCAATATAATTTTACTAAAAAATAAAAAATAAAACACACTAAATGCTTCTACACATTTTTTCTTACAAATGTTAACAGATTGCTTAGATTGATACATCATTAATTTAGATAATCATTTAAATATGTTGAAAATATTTCCATTTCAATTCTATCTTACATAACTATATCTGGAAACTTACTAACTTAACTTAAACTACACAACAACATTTGTACATCTGTTTTTAATTCTCCTTTTATTCTTTAAATATTTCTCCTAATTTTTTACGCGCAATGACAGCCGCTGGTCTGTGTGTGCGCTCTGTCTGCGCATTTTCATTATTATTGTTGCCTAACAAATTATTGGTCTCCCTAGACTCGTGCCTGTATGAACTAGCCGTATTATCGTCGTCACTCTCTGCACTAGACCACTTCTCGTCGTCACGGTCTGGTTTATACAAACTATTAGATTGACTCGGACTGACGTCATCGTTCTGCGAATTAGATTCTACTTTAAGTAAATGACGCCGGTTGCGTCTGTATCGCCTTCCCGTGTTATCTGTGACAAAATATGACCTCGGTTGAACTGCCTGTGATTGAACCCTAACATTTTTACGTGTCTTACCATCGGCCATAATTACTGTGTCACCGGTTCTCAGAGACGGCAATGGTCTAGCATGTTTGTCATAGTAATGTTTACTAACCTCCTGTTTACGTACAATATTTTGGTAGTCCGCAGTGTTATCGCGACTGGGCATTAGTTTTGTAATGTGTGATGGCAGTCTACTATTTAGTCTGCGTCCCATTAATAATTGTGCAGGTGAGCCGATGTCATCACGTGGTGTATTCCTAAAGTTTAATAATCCCAAATAGAAGTCCGACCCGGACTCAATTGATTTAATAAGAATATTTTTAATTGTTCGCACACTGCGCTCGCTGCGACCATTTGATTGCGGATAGTTAGGTGAAGTTGTGATGTGGTTAAATCCCCACTTGTTTTTGAAGTTTGCAAATTCTTTTGAAGCGTAAGCTGGCCCATTGTCAGTCACCAGCTCGCTTGGAACACCGTGTCTCGCAAATTGATCCTTCATAGCCGCAATTACTGCCTTGCTCCCTATACTCTTTAATGGACTAACCTCTATGAAGTTAGAAAAGTAGTCGACCAAAAGTACAAAATATTTATTACCATATTGAAATATGTCGGATCCTACTTTAGCCCAGGGCCTATCCGGTATATGATGTGGAAGCAAGGGCTCCCGCGTGGGCCTTGGTTGCCGCTGCGTACAGGCTACACATCGCCTTACAGCATTTTCTATATCACGTGACATTCCGGGCCAAAACATCACCTCACGACCATTGCGCTTGCATCTGTCTATCCCCATGTGCCCATCATGTACACGTGATATCATCTCTGACCGCAGACTGCGCGGGATATAAACTAAATTATCCTTGAATATTACTCCGTCTATATATTCAAAACTTTGGCTATATGACCACTGTGCCCGAACACCTTCGTCAACCTCGTGTTTATTTACTGGCCATCCATTATGAATGTACTTAATTATTAATTGACATTCGTTATCTTTGGCTATTTCATGTCGAATCATACTCATTTTACTATCGCTAAACCTTACATTCTGGACTAGAAAACACGATTGCTCGGTTATTTCTTCGGATATACTTTCTTTTACATTATCGCCCAACGCCGCACGTGATAACGCATCAGCGACAAACATGTATTTACCCGGCTTGTACACTACATTGAAATCATAACCCTGTGTGCGTAACATCATGCGCTGTAAACGCGCTGGAATTGACTCTAACGGTTTTTTAAATAATGCTTCCAAGGGTTTGTGATCGGTTTCCACTGTGATATTATTTCGCCCGAAAACATACTGATGGAAGCGTTCCAGAGCATACACGATGGCTAATAGTTCCTTTTCAATTTGAGCGTAACGACACTGTGTGTCAGTCAAAGTCGCCGATGCAAACTCGACTGGCCGGCCGCTCTGTAGTAATACCGCACCTAATGCGCGCGAACTTGCGTCCACTGATAAAAGAACCGGTTCCCGCGGCGAATAAAGCGCTAATACAGGCGCTTCGCACACCAAATCTTTTAACCGTCGCACAGCCGACTCATGCACTTCATCCCACACCCATTCAGAATCCTTTTTTAACAAAGAACGCAGTGGTGAAGCGATTTCTGAATAGTCCGGAATGAATTTAGACAGATAATTGATCATACCTAAGAACCGCTGTAAGGACTGTCCGTTGTCGGGGCTCGGCATCAGCTGTATGGCCTTTAGTTTATTTTTATCAATGCTCATACCTTCAGCGCTGAACGTGTGCCCTAGATATGTTACTTCCTGAACACAAAATTCACACTTGTCCTTGTTGAATTTAATACCTACCTCCCGTGCCCGGTCGAGCAACAGCTTGAGTCGCACGTCATGCTCAGCTTTGCTGGAGGCCCATACAATGACGTCGTCGACAAAAGAGTCTACACCCTGTAAGTCTTCCAGTATTTGACGAATTTTTGAATGAAATACCTCTGATGCGCAATTTATACCATATGGTAAACGTAGGAACTGGTACCTACCAAATGGTGTTCCGGATGTACATAGGTTTGCGCTTTCATCATCAATCTGTACCATCCAAAATCCAGATCTAGCGTCTAACTTACTAAAATAACGGGCTCCTTGCAACTTTGTAGCAATTTCGGTGAGCGTTGGTAACGGATAATGCGCGCGCTGTACGGCGTGGTTTAACGGACGCGGATCTAAACACACTCGTATAGTGCCATCCTTTTTAGCCGCTACTACTATCGCGTTTACCCACGGCGTTGGATGTGTCACCTTTCTAATTACACCCAAACGCTCCATGCGATTCAACTCGACCAATAATTTGTCTCGCACACCTATAGGTATTTTACGTACTAGACAGATCGACGGCTGAACATCACGACTGGTTATAATCCTATATTTACCCGGCAATTTTCCTAAACCCCGGAAAAGATCATCATATCTTTGAATATTCAAAGTAAATATTCGCTTAACTATTCCGAGCTCCTCGCATGCATATTTAGGAAGTTTCTTTGTGAATACCGGATGCCTTTAAAAATACCAGGAACTGTTGAAACCATTTACGCCATGCCTCGGCCCGACTTGCCGGTCCACCCTCCAAACATAATTCCGCCGGCGGACGCGCATGCTCCATTGCGATTTATATTGTTTACTCCGCCTTTGCACTGATTTTATACTGTATATACTTGTAACTTGTTGTTTGCTGGCTTAAATATTAAATTTATTTAGCACCGCTGTCACCATGAAGTAAATGATACGCAGATTCGATCAAGACTGATATATTTATTATTCAGGTAGCGCAACATAACAAATTATCCGATTAATCACACTAATATACAATAGTAACAATGCAGAATAAGGGTCGTATTTTATAGTACATTGACCTAGTGTTGGTTTCTTCACAGAATGACTTCCCGAGGTATAGGAGAAGATGAAATTGAACAATTTCTTTTGGACTATGAGGCCAGTGAGGATGGGTTTGAAGACGATGACGACAGCGTGGCAGATCCCGAATATTTGCCGGATTTAGAACCCCCATTCGAGGATGAAACTGCAGAAGAAATTGATGGTATGAACATTGACAGTATTATTGAAGATCTGGAGCGCGGTGGCAGTAATTCGTCTCCATCACCCTCGCCAGTTGCTTCTACTCAGCCAGGACCATCAGCACGTCGTCAAACCAAAAACAAATTGAATGTACGCTGGAGGAATAAAAATATTGAACTAAACGAGCAACAGCTACGTTTTACAGGTGATGAAACCTTGTCGCCCGAGGTTTTAGACCTCGAAACACCAATCCAATTCTTCTTGAAACTATTTCCCAAAGAATTGATTGAAGTCATTGCTAGCCAAACAAATCTTTACATAGTCCAAAAAGATCCCAACATGAGTTTTCGTGTCACAGAGACCGATATTCAACAGTTCATTGGACTAGTGTATATCATGTCGTTGGTACATCTTCCAAGGGTTACGAAGCATTGGCACGGTTGTATAGGAACACCTTTAGTAAAGGAAACAATGGCAGTCAACAAGTTTGAGAATATCCGGAGATTTATTCATTTCAATGATCCACAAACCTCGACGATACCCAACTCTGACGCTGTATAAAGACTGCAATTGTCTCACCGTAAGGAAACTCTTCATCCTACGAACAATAGTCAGAAAACATGCCTCTCTTCCACTCGCTAAAAATAGAACAGCGCGTAGCGTGAAACCCATTTGTAACTATACCCAAACTAAAACAGGCTTCGCGACACGCCAATACGCTTTTTTAGCATCCAAACTATATAACAGCTTGAACAAATCAATAAATATACACACATTAAACCAATTTAACCTAAAAAAAAAAGTTACCAATCACTTGCTAAATTTGACATACGACGAAACGGAAAAATTACTAAGGCGCATAACATAACACATCACCTTCTATTACAGCCTCACATAATACCTGTACATACATTCTCACGAATTTACCCCCCTCCACCCCCACACACACACACACACCCAGGAACACAAACACACACACACACACATACACGAGTACTCTCACGGAAACATCTCTTTTTCATACATCTTTCGATTTATAATTATACTATTCAGTACCTAGGATAACCCTTTTACATTTTTATGATTTGTATAACTTTCCTATAAATTTTATTTTTTGTTTACCTAACTGCCTAACATTGTAAAAGCTGATAAGAGCCCAAGAAGGAACCACTGGCTCTGAAGATACAGGCTTTGCCTAGTTTCGGAGTCAGGATTAAACCAGAAATTGTTGATCCGATGTCCAATCTTCCTGTTATGTCACTTTATGTTTATGTACACCTTAGAATAAGACCAAAATTGTAAAAAGGGTTGTGAATAAAACTTTTATTATTATATAATGATAACACAAAAAATGTTCCACGAGAACACCCTGATCATGACCGAATATTCAAGATTAGAGCAGATTTGCTCCACAAAAGCAAGGCAGAATTTGAAAAGATATAACCCCAAAAAGCCAAATAAATGGGGATATAAAATATATGTTCTTTGCGGTGTGAGTGGGTTCGCATACAAATTCGAACCTGAAACAGGAGCTGAAAATGTGGTTGCTTCTGGTGAGCCAGACTTGGGCGCTGCATCGAATGTGGTCGTCAGGCTTTCGCGTGAAATACCAAGAAATCAAAACTACCGGATCTATTTTGACAATTATTTCACGTCTCTGCGGCTTCTGGAATATTTAGCTAAACAAGGCGTTCTTAGTCTCGGAACCATACGTCGAAATCGTATACTTGACTGTAAACTACCAACAGAAAAGGAAATATCTAAAAAAGAACGCGGCTACTCGGTCGAATATGTCGGAAACGTGGAAGGAACAGAAATATCGACAGTAGCCTGGAAAGACAACAAAATTGTCACACTCGCCTCTAGTTTCGTGGGAGAGCTACCGAAGACACAGGTTTCAAGATACGACAAGCCAAACAAAAGATACGTGACTATCGACCGACCCCATATCGTAGGAGAATACAACCGCCATATGGGTGGTGTTGATTTGATCGACAGTATCATGGGCAGGTACAAAATACGCCTGCGAAGCAAAAGATGGCAGATTCGCATGTTCTACCATTTCTTAGATCTTGTTATGTCCAATGCCTGGCTCTTATATAAAAGAGTACATAAGGCCAAAAAAAGAGAAGAGCCAATGCTGCAGTCAGCTGATTTTCGACAGGATATAGCCTTGGTTCTGTGTAAGCTCGGGACTAAAGCCAATCAAAAAAGGCGAACCATTGAGCAAGACATACAAGCCAAAAAACATAAAGGCCCAGCTCAGTATGTGCCCCCAGCAGCTGTGCGGCAGGACCAGGTGGGACATTGGCCTATATGGGCCGAGAAGAGGATAAGGTGCAAATATCCTAACTGTTCTGGCGTATCACAGACGATTTGTGAGAAATGTGGAGTTGCTTTGTGCTACAACAAGCAAAACAACTGCTTCAAGGCATTCCATACGTCTTAGAGGAGTGTTATGACACAATGTGACATTTCTGTCACACTCCCTAAAATCGTTAATAAATAGCCCCCTGATTAATTTTTTTTTAAACTAAAAAATACGTGTTTCTTTGTTTATTTTTTGCTACCGTACCATTGAATATTTTTCTGTTTTTATGTTGTTGAGTTATGAAGGGTTATGGCGAGGTTGCAGTACTTTGTTTTTATGTACGCACGACCTCGCCCCCCGCCCTGCCGCGCGAGCGATATAATGCCTAAATTTTGACTGTTTTTTGCTTCTTGGAGAAAAACTATAAAGAAATTATACATATTGTATAATTTCTTTATAGTTTTTCTTTTTTCAACATTTACTTCAAAATAAAAAGTTCTATCTATTGATATAACTTTTATATAAATTCATGATGAAATGTCTTAGCAGTACACGTTTGAAATTGTGATTTAGAGTCATGTTTGATAAAAAAAAGTATCGAGCCGATCATTCTAAATCGCGTTTCTATCTTTACGATTTACTAGAGAGTATGTTCAATTTTTATGTAATGATTTTTATTTATTAAAAAACTCGTATTTAGTTCGATTTTTATAGGTTCAAAAATCTTAAAATTACTGCAACCCCGCCTTAAGGCGCAGTTAACGGGGGAACCGTAAAAACGACCTGTTTTTCGTCGCAGAGTTAGCCGTATTGCTACTTATTACAATTCCAAAAAAAATACAGTGTATAGTCAAATGTATAGGTAAAAGACTTATGCAAAAATATTTTCTAAAAGTAATCAAGAACCTCGAAAAAAAAAATCACAAAATCACAAAAAAATCACACGAAAAAACTTTTTCGTCTCGAAATGCTCAATATTTTGAGTGACAACTGTTATTTATTTTTTTACTATCAGAAAGGAAATTTAACCAACTAAAGACATATGTAAAAATATTTTAACATTACAGCGTATTTTTTTTTTTTAATAAATTAAATCTGCAAACTATCGTTCATTTTGGCAGTCACGAGCATCAAACGCATCGCCATTTTCAACCTTATTTGTTTAGGCGATGAGTTAAACGCGCGCTCAAGGTCGCGGGCAGCTAATGTCGCCTTAACATTACCATCATTTGCCACAGCATCTTGAATATGGACATGGTTCTACTAGTTAATATCACTTTAACTGCTGAACCAGACATTGAAGAACCGACTTTGAATGATCACCAGGTTGAGGAAAACACACAATATACATCACTTACGACAGATCATGATGTACCGTCTACATCGGCAGGACCAAGTAAAGAATCTATCGTATTAAATCCCATTAAAAGTAAAGTTGGTAAAATAAAATCCAAGAAAGAGCCAGCTTCTATTTGCATTGACACTTCGAAAGATTTGGCTTTTCCGGTTCTTGCCGATAGTTTATGCAACACAACAGATCAAACTGAAACGACTGCAACGCTTACTGCTCCTCGTATATCGGCTGATCACGAATTTAATATCACTTTAACTGCTGAACCAGACATTGAAGAACCGACTTTGAATGATCACCAGGTTGAGGAAAACACACAATATACATCACTTACGACAGATCATGATGTACCGTCTACATCGGCAGGACCAAGTAAGGAACCTATCGTATCTAATCCAATTAAAAGTAAAGTTGGTAAAAGAAAATCCAAAAAAGATATTAAATATATGTCAGATCAAGAAGACTTCAAAACGGACTCCTTTTGGCGGTGAACAGACATACTTGCGTTTTGGTGGCGTTGAAATCTACCAGATTCTCGTCACCCCACTCGGAGACAAGTCTTAAGGCTGAATTCGTTCGCTCTACCATGGCCTCTCTTAGTGAACGTACTTCATCACCACTGGCTTTTGCACTGGATGTATAATATAACTCTCCATGACAGTGCTGTCATCTGCGGCATTATTGCCTTTGTTATAAGATTTATAAGCAATATGCTATATCAATAAATATGATCGGAAGAAGAGTATTTGTGTTCTGTGCCAAGAAGTTAAGGTGATTTTAGTAATAAGATGTTTAAGCAATGTAGCAATTTAGTAATAAGATAGTAGCATACCAATATCTGACCATAATAAGTAAAGACTGTTTGAGAAATAAGTCTGATTGATAATTAGTACAAAAAAGTTTAATTAAAGTTGATTAATTTAAAATACAGAATATTTCATTTACAAAGCCGTACATGTAGTCCCTCCCCTGTTCCATTTGTACCCTACCCTGTATACCATGTCCCTCCCCTGTACAAGATATCTCCCCTGGTATCTTCTAAAACAAGAAAATAACGATTAATTATCTGGCCGTTTTAAAAGTAATTCACAAATAACTGCACACATTTAAATATACTATTTTTAAATTAAAATTAGCAATTTTTTGTTATGCCACCATCTTCATACAACCGAAGACCTCTTAACGTAGAAACACCCTTATGAAGATTTTTACAGATGGGATAGTAAGTGACAAATATTATAAAGGCAACTTAAGGCGCAGTTAAAGGGGCACCGTAAAAACGACCTGTTTTTCGTCGCAGAGTTAGCCGTATTGCTACTTATTACAATTCCAAAAAAAATACAGTGTATAGTCAAATGTATAGGTAAAAGACTTATGCAAAAATATTTTCTAAAAGTAATCAAGAACCTCGAAAAAAAAAATCACAAAATCACACGAAAAAACTTTTTCGTCTCGAAATGCTCAATATTTTGAGTGACTACTGTTATTTTTTTTTCACTATCAGAAAGGAAATTTAACCAACTAAAGACATATGTAAAAATATTTTAACATTACAGCGTATTTTTTTTTTTATAAATTAAATCTGCGAACTATCGTTCATTTTGGCAGTCACGAGCATCAAACGCATCGCCATTTTCAACCTTATTTGTTTAGGCGATGAGTTAAACGCGCGCTCAAGGTCGCGGGCAGCTAATGTCGCCTTAACTGGAAAGATAAGCAAGATCCGTATTATGACTTTCAGAAAAGACAAGCAACGCGTTAAATATAAAACATCTATGAATAGTACTGCGGCGTCCTTTGATGTTGAAATTCAGTCTAAAACCAAGGTGTCTCTTTTACCTTGTTATCGATCGCAGCTTCCCATATCAAAAGCTAAATATGACGATTTAGTCAAACTTTGCGTGGACAAAGATAATCCTAACTGCTTCAAACATGAATTTATGAACATTCCACGCGCCACAAATGTCAAAGATTGTTTACCCGAATCAGACATTGAAGATTGTGATATTAACATTTAGATTGGGTAACTAACAAGATCTCACGTTGCAATTCATACTAAAGATTTATTTTGTAAGGGTACAATTAGATTAAGGATTTTTTTTTATACTGATATATTTTTATATGAAAAATGTCTTGATTGTTTCTAGAGACTGAGTTGTGAAAATAATATAGGTGTTGTTATTATAATAATTATTACAGCGATATTAATAATTGTGTCAAAAATGTTCACACTGCACAGTGGTATTTGTTTTGTTTACTATGTTTAATAGTTTATTTATAATTCATTTTCTGACAATTGTGCGTTATATTTTTTTTAGAAACTGAGTGATGAAGATGATAGGTAATTTATAATTGCGACAGAAATAATAATTGTTCAATTAAAAATTATATTGATTTCAGACTGAATGTTATGTCATCATTAGTTTCCTTATTAATTTTGTATGGTCGGCACTACGTAGCGTAAGTATTTGTTTAATTTTCAATAAAGACTTTTATTCAATAAGAATTGATTTCATTTATTTTCGTGCATGGTGACCTATACAGTTCTTGGTTAAATTTCAGTTATGAAGGGAGGTTTGGGGTAATTTTAATAACTACGATACTTTTTCCACAATCACAAAAATCATTAAATAATGCTTAGGTAAATTTACTTGATTTATTGTAAATTGTCAGATCTTTTTAGATCAATCTTTCTGTTCAAAATTCTAAACTAAGTTAGTTTACCAATTTTTACATGTTACTGCACGCACTACAGTGATGATTTAGATAATTTTACCTGTTTATCAAATCAGGTAAATTTTATCTAACCGACACAAACCGGTGTTTTTAAAAGTGTCAGGTGTCTTATTTTGACAACTTGTATATAATAGCTATAAAAAAATGATTTCTATGAGTGTTCACATCATTTAAATCGAACAATTAGGTAATTTTTTTTTTTTTTTTTTAATATTTGAACTTTAAATTACTCTCCTGTAAAGTTTACTCAATGTCGCTTAGTGAGGATTGCCTTTCAAGCGTCGTTATTATGTACCTCAATAAAAAAAAATGAGTTTTATTATTTATATGAAAAACTTGCGTAGATTAAACTGAAAATTATTTGGATCATTATTGCAAAATTAATTTTGACAGTATGTCATACAAATTTGTTTTTTTGCTGAAATGATCCAGACAATATTCCTCTCAATATCTTAAAAAGAAGCAGCGACTGTATATTGTAAAACATGCTATTAGAAACCATATTCAATATTCCAAATAATGAGGAATGTTTAAATGGAAAAACATCGTCTAAATGTTTAAACTGAAATAATTCAAAATGTGTTCTTTGTGGGGTGGAACATTTTGGCACAACTCGGTCCAATTCCAAGACAAAAAAACCAGAAAATTTTCAACTGTGATATAAGTGACAACAAATCAATGTTCATCATCATCGTGTCCAGCCTGTCCTGTTACTTGCACATCACAGGAACTGATGGAAGCTACTGAAAGTGCCGAACTCGTAGCCAAATTTTGGGCCGACTCAATTTGAATTGTCATCGACACGCTAAGAAGATCATCATCTGCCAAGCATTTTCCCAAACTGTGTTAGGGTCAGCTTCCAATCCCACTAGGTGTAGATGAGTACCCATATTTTACAAGAAGCGACTACCTATCTGACCTCCACAACTAACTTTTAACTACTTGTAACAACTTCAATGATCTACAAATGATAGCCAGGAGGACCAGTGGCTTTAAGTGCTTTCCAGGCATAGTGGAACCTCTGTATGTATGTGGTGGTCTCCCGTACACCGACCAACATACAAGCTTGGCTTGACATAAAGATCAACCAACCAGTGGCTGTAATTATTTAGCCACAAGCACCTCTACAATTTAATTAATCTAAGTACTTACACCTTTTAGTTGTTACATTATGTTTAGGATCTATGTTTTAACTCCCTAGCAAGCAAACTGCAACCAACCAGGCGATGACAAGGCAACAACTATAAATTACTTTTTGACATGATCTTAACCCACACACAGGGCAAAAACAACCAGTTTTAGCATACAGACCAAACAAATCAACAAGTTCTAAGATGACTGACCAGTGTTTGCTGTATGTAAAGCCATTTACATAACCAAGACAAAATTTATTATGGTTTTCTACCAAACTATGTTGATCCTAATATATAACAAGACAACATCTAATAGAACCTGTAATAATAAGTAGCTGTTGTCATCAATACATGGAAGAGGAGAGGGAAGATGGGACAAAATCTTCTAAAGCATCACGTTCCCAAACACGTTAGGTACATATGCACAGATATTGCACTGTACACATAAGTATGCGGGTGCCCAGAACATAACACTAATATTTTCCGTTTAACGAGAAAAAACCAAAGAAAGTCGGAAACAGCCGGAAAAACATTTACGACACACTAACGGCTAACCTAATTTACACCACAAAATGCCACAAATAATTTACGTACAAAACTTCAAAAGTCAAATTGTCAAGTAATGTTTTTTTTTTTTTTAAATATTTTGTGGCTATGCCACTGGCTTGGTTACAGGACCTTTACGCCAATTATGTCATGTAGACTTACTTGCCAGAGCACAGAATATTTATATTTGTGTCAGAGTTGCTAGTACTAGCAACTCTGACACAAATATAAATATTCCAAGGACGTTATATTTTTTTTTTTTTAGTTAGCCTAATCTTTCCCACTCCTGAGCAAAGGCCTCCCCCCATTCCTTCCACTTTCCTCGTTGTTGCGCCTCTTCCCGCCAGTTAACGAGAAAGACATCCAAGGCGTCCCGCCATCTCCTCCTCGGTCTGCCGCGCCGCCGTCTAGCTGTCTCCGGACTCCAGTTCTGAGATATGCTGGCCCACAGCTTTACCGGCATCCGGCAGACATGGCCTGCCCAGTCCCATTTTAGTTTGGCAGCTTTATGAGCTACGTCAGCAATTTGAGTTCTGGAGCGCAGTGTGGTATTCCTTATACGATCGGTAAGTTTAACGTAGAGTATGCTGCGCTCCATTGCCCGTTGGCAAACCTTGATGCGTGGTTTACACTCTCGCGCGAGTGACGAGACGAGCCGCGAGGCGAGGCACGAGGCGAGTGTGTGAACGGTGTGTTTGTGACTCGCCTCGCAACTCGTCTCGTCACTAGCAGCGCTCGCGTCGGGGCGGCTTTTTAGGCACGAGTCAAAGGGCCTCGCGCTCACTCGCGCCCGCCGCGAGCGTCGTGTTTACACTCGCGCTGTTACTTCAGTGGGTTAGAGAGAGAAAGAAGTTAGTTAGTTCGCGAGACTCCGCGAGAGTGTGAACAGACACACCTGTAGCCCATTTACACTCTCGCGCGAGTGACGAGCTGCGAGGCGAGGTGCGAGACGAGCCACGAGGCGAGAGTGTAAACCACGCATGAGTTTGGACCTCTGGATGTTAGTCAAAGACCAAGTCTGTGCACCATATGTCAGTATGGGGAGAATACACATGTCCATTAGCTTACGTTTTAAGGGGATGGGTAGGTCGCCCTTAAATAGTTCTTTCATTGACCAATAGCTCTTCCAGGCGTTTTCCGTGCGTCTTGCAACTTCTTATATACTATCAAATATTCTCATACGATTGAAACAGGGTTGTTAGGGTTTCTGAATTTTCTCCGGTTTTGGTTTCGCATACTAAACTAACCATTTGACAGTTACTGTTAAGGTTGATGTTCCAGGGTAGCCCGCGAAATTAAAATTTTCTTAAGTTTTTTGCAATTTGCAGGCCAGTGATAGTTGGTATGTTGATGAACATTTCGCGGGCTGGTTGGAGGATTCACCTTAAGGTTGATGTTCCAGGGTAGCCCGCGAAATTCAAATTTTCTTAAGTTTTTTGCAATTTGCAGGCAAGTGCTTGGTTGTATGTTAGTGAAAATATGATTTGCGGCTGTAAGACATATGTAGTTACAGAATTATAATCATCAAAATCATTAATACAACCCTCCGAGCTCATACAGGTTCCGGAATGACTTTTTACAAGGTCAAAGTCCTAGCACTGGCCTGCAAATCGCTAAAAACGTAAGAAAATTTGAATTTCGCGGGCTACCGTGAACATCCACCTTAAGCGATGAAAACTATGATAGTAAATAACATTTAAGAGCGTATGGTACCTCAAACGCGAGTTTTATAATGCGTAAAAGTATATGATTCACTGCAGTAATCAACATCAGAAAAATATATGATATTCTTCAGGATATATGCTAGTGCCATAGTGTTGTGAAAACATAATACAACTAACTTTGCTCGATAGAAAAAAATCGCAAAGATACCTCTAAAAATTTCTTTTTACGAGTAAAAACCATACTAAAATACATGTCATCGTTCTGATTTTTTTGCCAAATAATTCTAAAAGCAACAAACTAAAGTCATAGTGTTTTACTTTTTTAGTCCAATCAATAGTTTTTTTGTAAATCGCAAAATACCACTAATTTCGCACTATTCGGCCGCAGCGAAAGACGTAACAACCGCTTTGTAGTGCAAGCTGATTAGAACTTTATTCTAACAGTATTACAAGCGAAGTTTGAACCACCACAAATAGGGTTGCTAATCTGAGGTAGCATACGCTCTTAAAAGATAAACAATAGCCCTGCAGAGCCCCGCGGCCTAGCAGGAACGATTCACTGCGAGCCGAGTGGGCTTAGTGGGGACGCAGCTTTATGCGTCAAAAAAATTTGTTGTTACACTACGAATATAATTTTGTTTATAAACTATATTCATAAACATTTCACTATATTTTTATGCATTGAGTGTTAACTATGTTTTTTATTGTTTTATAAGAAAAAAAAAAAAAAAAAAAAACTTCTAGCAAGATATTATATTTATTACTTAGACATTACATTAATGGCATCAGAATCATTTAATACTGACTTGGCGTTCCGAATCTGAACACTGAATTCCCGTTGGCGTTCGGGATACTCCACCCCACCCCGTCGCTCGCGCAGCGTTCCCTGCACTCTGCGTGGGAGACGCCCGGCCCCGGGTGGCGAAGGGGGGGCGCGCGCGGTTTGGCACAGACTGCGATTTTTGTTTTTTTCACTGACAAAAATCAGTGAAACGACATAAAATCATTCTAAACAGTTATAAGAGTGAAAATATTAGGGTAATTATGTTTAGGGATAAAAGCGTTATGATAAAAAACAGTAGAACATAAAATATATTTCCAATATTATTAATTACAATTTTCGGAAACATGAGTGTTATGAACATGTCTGTACTGTAGCACTACAAATAGTATGAATGAAAACTTTAGGATGAAAAATTTTAGGAAGAGTGATCATTTGGATTACAAATCATTAGGAAGAACCTATATACCTTTTACTCTAGTGATGGCCTCCTCTTTTGGTCAGCACTCTTCTTCTGGCCGGCCTGCATGCGTTCGTGCTCGGGCACGACTAGGCAGCAGTCCTCTTCGTCGTCTGGCTCTAGGCTGTACATGTATAAATATACCGTCGGTAATGGTATCCCTGCGGTCGGATCATGGTCTCCCCCTAGCTAGAGGGTTCGTCAGACTACAACCCAAATCTAACCCTAACCCAAATCTTCAATAATTTTCTTTACCTCTTTGCACAGAATACATACACCCATATTCATAACTACAACCCAAATCTAACCCTAACCCAAATCTTCAATAATTTTCTTTACCTCTTTGCACAGAATACATATAAATCTCTGGGTCCAATAATTGATTGACATTGACGACCGTCAAGCATAGGTCACACTCATTCTGATCCTCTGAACATAATTATGTAGTTTATTTTATTTTATTTATTTTAAGGAAACTTACAGCTAAAACATTTGTAGTCAAATTACCATGTAGAAGAATTGGGCATGCCAAATTTTATTTAAGGCGTGCTAAAGAAAAAACCATTTGGAGATTTTTTAATTTGATGCTTTAGTTTGTTAATTTCGATTCATAAAAGTACAAGATTACAAAATAAACAGCAATAATAACTATTGACCTTCATTTGACCTGATGTCACGTGACGTGACGTCACATGTTCACATCTTTCATTATCTGTGGACTAAAAATATTATAAGGATTTTTAGTGCTGCCAGACTTCGTAATAGGAATTCTGTTTATTTTAAACCTTTTTTAGATAAATTCGCATTTTACGTTACGAATGTTTATTGTTTCTATGTGGTTATATTAAAATATAATCACATAGCTTTTTAAATATGTGTAAATAGATCAACAATATTAAAAATCGACTGCTTTTAGATTAAAAACCGTCCAAATTTGACTATCAGAACTAGCAATACTGACTGGACCGTTTGTTTGACGTTTGGACTTTGGTTGGATACTGGTTTGTTCGTTTCGTTGCTGGAGCGCTGAGGAAGTTTGTTGTTTAGTGGATTGTTTCATATTAAGTTTTACTACGACCTGGCCTATTTATTGAATTTGATTTGACTGCATACACGTTGACTATCGCATTGTTTAATTGGACTTCGACCGAAATTGCTTAATGTTTGGAAAATGAATCCTGGTACAAGTCGTGCTCGTGTCTCGCCCGGCTCCGGCCAAACCACTGCTAGTGGTTTTGTGCAAGCAGATTCTAGTAATTTGCCTAGCGTGGACATGTGTATGATACTAGAATATATGGCAAACAGCAGTCAACACAATATTGCTGAAATTCGTGGGGCTAAAACTCTTTTGTAAGTATGCATTGTTATAGCACCTACCTATACGTTTTATTGCATATCCAGTGCTAGTATTTAAAAATATTAACTGAGATTTTATCCTTGTTGCAGGTCCTCTAGGGATTCCTACCTGGAGTCAGCTGTGGGATATGTTGAGTTACAGAGAGCAGGTCAGGAATGTGTAATACGAGCCAAAATAACACCTGAACGTAGAGTCACCAATAAAAACTACATGGTCACGGTCAATTTGCAAGAAAAGGACAAAGAAATCAAAGATGCAGCATGTGATGGATGTGCCGCCTCTGCTGGAGGATGCAAGCACACTCTTGTGTTTTTATTTTGGCTCAGTAAGAGGAGTGATGAGTCTTCCTCAACATCTGTAGAGTGTTACTGGAAAAAGCCTAAGCGCGCATCTGTGCGCACCGAGCCAGTTGAAGCAGAAAAAGTGTTCAACAATGCAATAAAAATTGACTTAACGCCTAAAAATCCCAACATATTAAGAAAATTCTGTGAAGAGTCTAAGAAACATGGCTGCACAGACTCATTAATATTATTATTTACTGGAGAAAAAAGAAAAACATACAATTTGTTTGATATGTCACTGGAGTATGTGCAATCAGTACAACAGTTTGATTTTGAAAAATACAAAACTGATTTAGACACCAAAATTACAGCAGAAGTTATTGATGAAATAAATGAAAATACTATGCTGCAAGCGAACTCAAAGATGTGGCATAATATACGCCAAGGACGTATCACAGCATCGAAAATTTATGAGGCTGCTCATTGCAACGTCGATGGCTCATTAGTGCAGCAGATTTTAGGAGGCTATAAAGTCCCAGAAACCAGGGCAATTCAAAGAGGCAAAAAGCTGGAAGACAGTGTCATAAAAGAAGCAGAAAAAGTACTGAATAAAAAGATCAACAAATCTGGATTTATTTTAATTAACAGCTTGATTGGGGCTTCACCAGATGGTGTAGGGGAAGATTTTATAGTGGAAGTGAAGTGCCCCATGACAGAAAAAAATATAGAAAAATATGTTAGTAAAAACAAAATAAACAAGAAATTTGTAGCACAGATGCAGCTTCAAATGTTAGCTGCGAAGAAAAATAAGGGATTGTTTTGTGTAGCAGATCCCTCATTTGAAACAAATAAAAAAGTTTATCTGCGTTGGCTTCAGTATAATCCAAGTTATACTCAAGAATTACTAGAAAAAGCCACAAATTTTTGGGAAAAATATGTTTATAAGAAAATCATAAAAAGTGCACAGCATCAGTAGACAGAGACTGGAACCACCCATGATACTCTTCTGGTATAACACCTTTATTGCAAAGATTAAATAAATCCTTCTTCTTGGCCACGGATATAGGGAGAGGTCCGCTGTATAGTTGCTATAAGGGTGGAAATATAACTCCTGAACTAGATGGCTGTGCCAATATTTCATCCACAACTTCTTGTTGCTTACGCTTGTTCCTGGTTGCATAACCATGGTTTGGATAAGGTGAAGGGGTTGTCTTAGTTCTGTCTAAGTCGGTTGTCGTGGATGCAGTAACATCCAATACTATAAACTTTTCAGACATGTCATATTTGTAGTAAATCTTATGGTCTCCTTTTATGTACTTCATTCGTTTAATCTTGAGCCAGTTCACTTTTTCGCCTTGTGTGTTTCTGTTTCTATTTATAATTAACTTCTCTGCCAACGCCTTCAAATCTTTAAATACATTGTATTTTAATTCTTTAACATTGTAAGCGTTTTTTGTAACTTTTTTACCATCATGTTTATAAGTTTGTTTAGACCTAGCCCGTTTAAAAACATTTATCCAGTCAGTCATACAGTAGATGTCACAATTTTTCTTTGAAGTTTCTATGGCGCTGTGCATGGAGTCAGCTTCCATGTAGCTGTGACCGGATTCTAGGAACTTGTGTTCTATTATGTTTAGGTGTGTGTCCTGCATCATGATCCACAATAGTATGGCAGCAATATACTGATTACGGTTTTGGCCGCCACACGTGTCTGAGAACAAGCTGACTTCCTTAATCTCCTTTGGCACACATGTGGTTAAATAGTGATGTAAAATAGTTCCAATTTCAGCACTACCTTTTTTACCATGCACCTCATTCCATACAAAACAGTAGGCTTCATTGGGAAGTGCGTTTTCGTAAATTGTTAAATTATACAAAGTCAACTTACTCGTATAATAAAGAAGACCAACATCAGTACTTGGAATTTGTAGAATCGCTTGCAAATCAAATGACACTGTCAAAAAATCTGTTTCTTTTTCCGCCCTTTGTTTGTCGTTTTGTTTTTCCTGATTAGAATTTTTTTTCCTTAGTATATGCTCATCATAATCCTTCTGTAGTTTTTCTTTTTCTTCGCCATTGGCACGCTTAAATTTGGTGCATAAAAGACATTGGTCTTTTTTAGGCATAAAAAAACCTAAATTAAATTCAGTAGAGAAAACTCTTCGATATGTCATTTCTGATACAACTGGTTCGCTATCATTGTTTTTACATTCATCTACATAGAGAGCGTACATTTTGCTTTAAGTAAGCCCCGCATCTAAATATCGGCGTTTCAACTTCTTTCGCACATAGTGGCTTTCCATGCTAGGAAATGATGCTATGTGCTTTTTAATAGCCTCTACCACCGCAGCCGAGGTTTTGTTTGGCGGCTCACAATTGGAGTTAGTGGTTGCAGAAGAAAGGAGAACAAGCTTTAAATTCAAATATACTCAATAAAATAATTTAAAACACATTACAAAGTACAATAACACATTTGACACGTATATTTTCTTCTGACAGAATAAACAAAATCTGAAGGTCTATTGTTGCTAGGTAACACCAAAATCCAATATCTCCTCTCATCAAAGACCTATAAGATTTGAGATCTTGAGAATTCTGGCTCTGGTGAGTGGCTTTGTAAATATATCAGCCAGCTGCTCTTCACTGGCTACCTTGTTTACATTTAGCTCACCGCTAGTAACCAACTCTCTAACGAAGAAGTGCCGTACCCGAATATGCTTAGTTCGTCGATGAAACTCGGGATTTTCAGCTAGCCTTATTGCAGCTTCGTTATCCACTCTTAAGCACGGAATCTTCTTAAGAACAACAATTTTGTTCAAAAGTCGTGCCAGCCATATTGTTTCCCTGGCTGCTTCTAATCGCATCCTTATGCGACATTGGCTCGTTGTATCCCAATATAGCATTCAGGATAAAGTCTTTGAATCGATCTGGAGGGCGTAACGAAGAGCGGTCACGAAGTACCATCTGTTCCGGGATCACATCTTCGTGATCATCGTAATCTTGATCTTCATCTATGACATCGTCTAAAGAGTCTAAACCATCAATAACATTATCTTCTTCGATAATATTCCCCCCCGATTCAATAGACTGTTCAGGTAGAATGTTCTGAGCATCGTGGAACTCTTCATTTAGAGAACCATACAGAAATGCTGGAGTCTTCAATGAATGATCAAATGGAACAATTTTTGACTGGCCTGTTGGTCTAGTGGTTAGTGACCCTAACTGCTATGCCGGAGGTCGTGGGTTCGATTCCCACCCAGGACAAATGTTTGTGTGATGAGCACGATCATTTGTTCTGTGTCTGGGTGTAATTTATCTATAATATGTATGTATTTAGAAATATATAAGTATGTTTATCAGTTGTCTAGTACCCATAACACAAGCTCTGCTTAGCTTGGGACTAGATGGCGTTGTGTGATAGTTGTGGAATATTATTATTATTATTATTTTGTAACCCGAGACTCAAATACGCTCGATGGGTTTTTGTCCTGTGAACTAAGCACAGAGAAAAGATTCTTGCTAATCTGGAAGAGGACTGAGTGCATAAGAGGACTGAGTGCATAAGAGGACTGAGTGCATAAGAGGACTGAGTGAATAAGCGGACTGAGTGTATAAGAGGAAAATTTTGTGTGTAGGGTAGTGAAGAGTATTGGAAATATTGTAGGTTTTGTATAAACAACTACAGAATATTGTCCTGTAGCTGTCCCGCCTCCAGCACAGATAGGGGTCGGACCAACATTCCCACGAATAACGTGAGGTGTAAGGAAAGAAGTGTTTTAGACCATCAACGGCTAAGCTGAAGATAAAATCATGAAAATCGGGAGAAATATAGTGGCTGAGAAATCTACTGTACAAAACTAGCCAAGAGTTGGCAAGTTCGCTAGGTCCTTCAAAGTTGTAACTTTCTATCCACGGATTGGCGTACACCAAGCTACGAATTGCCAAGGCAGGATACCCTTCGATGCCTCTGTCTGAGTAAGTCTTTCTCAAAAACTCGCCAACGGGTCCAACAGTTGTTTTTGCCATATTAGCCTTTAGTCCGAAAGAATTGTACTGACTACACAATGTTTCCTTATCTAATTGTGTGGTGTTTGAAGCCAATATGAGATCATCTCCCAAGGCGCCATCGGCCAAAGATCCCTCAGTGTTGGTTTTTTCCATGATCCACTGAGCAGCCATCCAGCTAGCGATTGTTCCGACCAAGCTGGTGAGGCGCCAGCCCGAAAGTAGGCCACCCCTCCAGTCCCAAACGGTATCGTTCCACTGTATTTTTAAATCCTCCATGGAGGCGATCTCCTCCTCAGCCACCCACCTTGTGTGCTCATCAAGCTCGCCGAGACGTCTGACAACCTCAACCGCGTCGGGGATCAACTTTGTTCTAGCACGGCGTCCTGGGGTTCGTCCCCACCAGTCGCCGGGCTTGTCTGAGACTGACGGACTGTGTTCAGTGGCGTATCTTCCTTGTTCGTGCAAGAGGCCATGTCCGGAATGTGTTCGGCTGCGGAACGAGCAAGTGTTAAACCCGCTCCCACCGCTGCACCCACTGGACCACCCGCGACGAATCCAGCTAGGCCGGAGAGGGCGGGTAGGATTATAAAGTCCGTCAGCGCGCGTAAAAAAGAAGCCGGAGGGTCCGGATACCTAATCGGTGTCGTGCGCATTTGTGTTGAAGGATCTCTCATGGTAGTGCGAGAGTCAGTGATTAAGATACGAGTGTGCTCATTTAGACTGCCAGTAATCGGGAAACTCCCGAATGTGGGGGTGAGCGAGGAGAAAGTTTTTCCTGAGACGGTGCCGCTAAGTGGGATGTTGCATAGCCGGCTCCACTCGTCCACCGCAGGCAGCACCGGGGCCCAGTTGGCGCCTGGAGGTCTCGATAAGACTCTCGGAAAATAAGAGCCGCAGTCAGGGGTGGTAGAAATGTCTACTATAAGATCTTTCGTGTCTGGCCGGGCCTCAAACCCAAACACGATTGACCCGGGAGCTACTCGAACAGCGTGCTCTTTGTATTCGCTGCTACCACTAGACAGTTCCAGCTTAGATCGCCACTGCTGGAAGGCAATGATAGGAAAAGGGGAGTACAAGCCGTAGTTGACATTGGCAACGGGATCCATTAAGTCATACTCATAGATATTGTCCCAACCTCCGCCGGGCACAAGAGTTAATAGCGCGCTGAGCTTAACAGGAATAATGATGTCGCCTGTACAAGAGATAATGTCTGCATTGACGAGAAGGTCAATAGTCGTGTCGTCATTATCAGCGGTTAAGCCAGCCCAATCACGCAGGGTGTAAGGGGTGGTAGTAAGGTGGACGCAAGTTGAGAAGGCCAAAGCAGCTCCGTTCATGGACAACCAACCCGCTGCGCCAGCGGCACTGGTAAAATGATATTTTTGATGCCCAATCGAAATTAGGTTCGTTGCTATTGAGAGATGCATAGCCGAGGCGAGTGTAGAAAGCTTATAGCCATTAAAAGAAATCTGAGGTGCACGGGAGCACCATCCCATCTCGACCACATCCAGGTGGTCATAATTAGTAGTGCGGAATATTCCAGAGACACGCCCGGTAGAAAGGCGGTGGTATGGGGTCAGAAATCGAAAATTGAAACCCGTCAGTGTATCCCGAGCTTCATCGGAGGCCGGATCTGCGGGCCAGGTGTTGGTATTCAAGCGGAAATTTTCGGGCCCAATTGCAAAGCCACCATGCGTCCAGGCACCATGGGCGGCCTGCGCAGTTGTTGGGTAACCGTCTGGTTGCACACCCATGATTAAGCCTGTCGCCTGCTCGTGGCTAAGCTCAGCTGCAACAGAGAGCGCAGTACCAATGGCGGTGGTGGTAGAATAGTTATTCGCCAATTCAGAATAAGCACCCAGGAAATCGCGCTGTATCCTGCCGATGTTGGCATCCGTGTAATAGGCGTTCCACATGGCGGACAGTTCGGCGTCAGCTGCATCGTTTGGAAGGCGCACGGTCGGAACGTCAAATTGGCCATCTCCTAGCTGTACGTGCGAGGGAGCGCTGCCGGTTGAACAGTCCAGAAGGACGAGCATAATGTTCTTACAGCCCGGGATGTGACAGCTGTTTGATGCAGGGAGAAGAGTGAGAGTCCAGGCACCATGGGCGGCCTGCGCAGTTGTTGGGTAACCGTCTGGTTGCACACCCATGATTAAGCCTGTCGCCTGCTCGTGGCTAAGCTCAGCTGCAACAGAGAGCGCAGTACCAATGGCGGTGGTGGTAGAATAGTTATTCGCCAATTCAGAATAAGCACCCAGGAAATCGCGCTGTATCCTGCCGATGTTGGCATCCGTGTAATAGGCGTTCCACATGGCGGACAGTTCGGCGTCAGCTGCATCGTTTGGAAGGCGCACGGTCGGAACGTCAAATTGGCCATCTCCTAGCTGTACGTGCGAGGGAGCGCTGCCGGTTGAACAGTCCAGAAGGACGAGCATAATGTTCTTACAGCCCGGGATGTGACAGCTGTTTGATGCAGGGAGAAGAGTGAGAGTAGCGGCGAGTTGTTGTCCGTCTGCTGTGGCGTATGAGCCGTTTGAGTAGTAGTTGACAGTCCCGCTGTAATATTCGGAAGTAGCGTGACTCATGACGTAGGCAAGCGATGAACTATTGTTGAGAAAAGTTTGCCTAACGGGAACCATCGTCCAGTCGACGTCCATACGATTGTAAGGGAAATTGGGAAGAAGTCCTGGTTCTAGCTTATTGATGGAGATCTGTATAGCCAGATCGAGAGGGACGGCACATATGCGCCCGCCTCCAAGCTTCCTCTGTGCGGGGTTGTCTAAGATATGTGGTCCGTGGAAAGACGCCTCCGTGTACCCGCGCACGGCAGCGAAACGGTTTGGGTCCGCACGATGAGCGTTCGAGTCGAAGGCATGTATCATTGTTAGCGCTCGCGTGGTTGCAGCCACCTCGTGACTTGTGGTGTTAATAGTCCGCACGTATTTAGCTAGACTTACAAGTGAGGCGGCATCGCGAATGTTGGGCGCCCGCACCATCGACGCGAGTGCTCCGGTGGCGTGGGGTTCGACAAGTCGCTCGTACAGCTGGTTGGAATAAGGGGAGTGAATGGGCTCCCCTTCGTTGAGTTGACGAAAGCTGGTGGTGGTCGCGACGCGGGCCGGGATGTCCTGCACCACAGTATACCTATTAGCGTCAGGGTCAGCGGCAGGACCAGCAGGAGTAGGGGGTTGCGCCGAACCAGGTGTAACAGGTGTGGAAGCATCCGCCTGTTTGGACGGGCCAGGTGTGGGAGCAGCTGGTTGGACGGGTGCGGCGTCCGTGTCGGCGTCCGCGGAGCTAGCGAGCTCATCGTCGATTGATCGCTTGTTTCTGACAGCTCTGGTAACCGTACGTACCAGTATCCCCTTTGATTTACTGTATCCATACTTTCCGTCAAATACCTTGCGGACGGCAACTCGACCAAGGGCAACGACGCTGGCGTGGGTGGAATCACGTATGAGGTCTGCATCATCGGGTGTCGCAACGCCGGCTCCAGCGTCCCTGTTGGTGGGGGGATAGTGTATAGCAGGGATGAAGTTTCGGCCGATAGTATTCCAGGTGGTATAGGACTGAGATTTACACCCCGTGAGAGATAGAACGTCTATACCCTTTGGTGCTTGGTCAAGTGGGCAATCCCCGCTGACAAAACTGTTTCGGTGCTTTACAGCATCTGCTATCACATGCGGTGAAATGCTTAATGTTTTACAGAAAACTAGAAAAGGTTCCATCACAGTTTATCTTAAGGTAAAGTTCAAAAATAACATTATTTATGTAACTAAATAGTAAGGGACTTATTATGTTCCTTTGATATGAGGACATGACTGACTTTAGCATTCATGAGGTAGGATATCGTAATATGAATGGTAATTTTCGTGAAGTAAAACCTTCGATTATACTTCAATTTATTTAAAACAAAATGACTTATAGAGGAAATGCATACGTCTGTCTTTTTGGTGTGCAAAAATATCCATGACTTTTTTGTGAAAATCAGATATCTGATTAATCAGCAGTTTTTTAATTGAGATCATGCACAACGCATTTAAACGGTCCTGTGTCATGCTATTACGCGTAAAAGTATTCACTTTATATAAGGTGGAAAAGCAGCGCTCACTTTCGACCGAGGTCATCGGTATTGTACAAATTAATTTTAATAATTTAATACTTTCAGCAAAAGCTGACGCTACGTTGATAAAGTGTTGCAGTAGGTAAAGCTACAGCGCCATCCGCGTTATGGAAATTTTCCCTGCTGTAAATAACTACTAGCTCGGTTTTTTGAAGTTTTGAGCTTTCCAAAAAAATCATATGTTTTAACCAATTTTTTTAAATTCTTCTTCCGGAAAGTTTGTAGTTCTCAAAATTGTCAGTAAAAAAAAGTTTTGACGCCAATAGATGATCAGTATACTTACACAGTTTTGTCCTTTATTTGCATTCTTACTACGTCACATATTTCTTTACGCATTGCCGAATGACTGACATTATTCGGCCGGCAGTGTTTTCGCGGGCGATAGCGGCGGCACTGCGTTACGCAACTCGCTTACTGTTTTTTCAGCCGACTTCGTTAGTAATTTTTATGGAGTCAATAGATCGGGTCTGTAAAAATTTAAACAGCATTTCACAATGAGGCATCAGTGTTGCGAAGAAATTAAGCCAAAACAGGAAGTCGTCATTATTTAAGTATGAAACGAGCGATTGAGCTTGGTTGAATGTGTTTGAATCACTGTTTGGCGAATCCATGATAGCTTGCATGCACTATTTCAGGGGCTCTAAGTTATCTTTAATAACTATCACTGTCCTTGTATTATTCCATCTAGTTTCTGGAGCAGCTGGTATCCTGCGGATGACGATTTCTTTTAGGAATTCTGATCGTTTCGGCGAACGCGTAAAAAACGACGGAAACGCGTGCAGGTTGCAAAAGAAACTTCTTACAGCATTATTAATCGATGCCCCTCTTTCTAATATCAGATTGAGTTGGTGTGCATAACATTACAGTGCACATAATATGCATATGGGTATTTATCTTTTACAATTTTCTGCACTCTATTTGAATTTCCACTCATAACTGAAGCTTTTTATCGATATTTAACGAATCCAGCTTATTCAGTATCTCTGCCGCTAATATGTCTGCCGTGTCCTTTAGGTTGCAATTTTTTTATAAATCTCTCAAATATTTTACCATCATGTAATTGTGCATACCTCACAATGAACACTAACTGTTGAATTGTAGAACAATCGGTAGTCCCATCTGCCTGAATGGCAACAGAGTTGGATTTTTAAATTTGTTGTTGTATTTCCCTTAAGCAAACCTCGTAGATCGTGTCTAAAATGTCGTTTTGAAGTACCTTTAAAAACGGAGCTGCTGGTTAAATGCTGCTTCATGGCCAAATCAATCTCGGCTACAAAATCTACCAAACCTCTATATTCCGGGATTCCGTAGACTCATCGTGCCCTCTTAAAGCAATTTGAAATGTACCACAAAATACTACACAATAACTTTTAACTTTTGTTATTTAATCTAGAATCGTATAATCTTTTTTATTATCAAAAATATCAACAATCTTAATAGTGGAACAATTTTTTATTCTTCAAAGAATAAAATTTTCAGACTCGGTAATGAGCCTGAAAATTTTATCAATATCCAAATGGTCTTTAATTTCTGACAAAACACCTTCAATGTCTTCCTCTTCTAATATATCTGCTATTCTCTGGTCATTCAAAAGATTTAACGACATATCTACAAAGAAATAAAATCAAAATAACTTTTTTGAAATGACAATATACACTAACGCATTACGTCGCACAAGGGTCGAAACGACCCATACTCACTTTACACGTCCGTACTGTCCAAATGCTGCAAGGGGACGGGCTGAAACGGGGTGTGCGGATAGCCTGTGAAGCTACTTGAAGGTACATAGTGCGACGACACGAATGAACTAATACTAAAAAAGTTATGGCACAAAAACTAGAGTACTGGGTCTTTTTGACCCAGGCGCGACTACCCGCGGGTTAAATAAAAATTTCACTTGGTTATTTAAATTTTTCATATACATTTTGAGGTTATGTGAAAACAATGTAAATCCAAAGTTGTAGGTCTTTTTATTACCTACAAGTTTGCCATGGACCTTTTTTCCATAGCACTTGTAATTTTGCCGGAAATCGAGATAAACCGTTTTTCCCCCTTAAAACCCCCACTTCCCGACCTCAGATCGACCGTAATTTATTTTTCCATTAATTTTTGTTGCATTCTCTACCTTTCCCATTGGGTTTGATCCAACTATAATTTTGTGTATAAGGTTTCTAATAATGAAGGATCCTGTTTAAACTTTCTTTCTAATGCTAAAAATCTTTGAAATGCAACAGAAAAGGAGTCACCAAGTTGCAGCTCCTCTTTGAGACAAATGAGTGGCAAGTCAGCATGAAACTTGTCATCTATAAGTTCTACAGACTTTTGAAAAATAGCCTCGGCTTCCTGACATTCATCTGTCACCGGAGCAGCTTCGGGATTTTTTTCTGACTGCCAAAATCTTTCTATTACTGACTCTAATTTAGTTTCATTTGTTATAGCAAAATTAGATACTAGATTTGTACATACCTCTTGGTTACATGTTTGTATTTTTCCGGCAACTATACCCAAATACCACTGTATTTGGGTATAGTTGCCTGCTCTCCTTTTAGAGCACAGGCCCATTTGATAGCTTACAGGTTCCATCTAGAATTGAATTAAAGTATATGTCGTCAGCCTCTAACAACATAGAAATATCAGAAGGAACATTAAAATCATTGTCTGACAAGATTACATTTTCTGGCAATGACAATTTAGATATGTATATATGATACTGTGGCTGTGGTGTAGTACTGACGTCGACTACAAAACAAGTAACATTATATTGAATTTCTTTATGCAAACATGAATTAATAAGTAAGTTAACAGTTTGATTTATTTTTGTAGACTTATTTCCTATTCCAATTATGTTGGTTGGCTGAAAACTGGAGTAATACCTAACTTTTTAGTTAAAGAACCTGTAATAAAGGAAGCCTGACTTCCACTGTCAAGCAAAACTCTACTAAAAATATCACGACCATATCTGTCGGGGACATGAACTTTCACAGTAGGTAGCAATCAATTACTAAAGAATAAGAGAGGACATGAACTAAAAGATCGTATCGCGTGCGCGCGTGAAAAGTAAAATGGCGTAGGCTCCGCCCATTACCTAGTGTTGTCCTCTGCTCATTCTTTGCAATGATTTTGTTCCTCGTGTTGATTACAAATCGATTAATCGAAATCACATACATTAAAATAAGGTTTTTGATTTTAAGTAGATAGTAAAGAAGAAAGAAAGAAAGAAAAAATATTTATTGTCGCAGAAATATTATAAATAAAAAGAGCAGGTAAACACACAACTTACAACTATTATTAACAAAAAAAAATAGGTACAAAAAAGAAAAAACAAGTTTGCGTTTATATAAACTTAAAACCGAACACTACTGCGACAAATAGGTTACCACTCAGCACAGCGCTGGTTTTCAGTGAGAGTCAAAATGGCGGCTGTACCATAGCAAATCAAATTATAATACTTACCAAAAATATGTACCCAAAATGTACTATTCTGTACCTAGCTCTATAAAATCAGTACCTCCTGCAGAACGGAGTTATTTAAAAAAAAAGTTACACCCGCCATATTGACATCAAGATGGCGGGTGTGTTGAAATATTTCATTATTTAACCATTACTCACAAAATACACACATCAACACGGTCTAGGGATATTTCATACTCAATTAAATAACTCGAAAAGTACTGGCCGCATTGGAATCTTTAATACACCGATTTGTTTGTAATTTATCTCAGACTAATTCCAAATTCAAATTTTTGAAAATTCTTTTGTTTCGGTGGCATAAAAATGTCTTGATGTATAGGAGAGGGAATTTTCATTTGTGCGAAATTTAGAAAACAATACGAATTACGTTTAGTTACAGTTTTTTTTCATTTTTAAACGAAAGATAAAGTTAAAATTGAGGTATTGTAGCCATGCAACGCCGGCATTTGACGAGGGCGGAGATGTTACGAGCTGTGGGAATGCTGGAAGCTGGATCTGTTCAGCGTAATGTTGCTGAGGCCATAGGGACCCATCAAAATGTAATTTCAAGATTGTGGACACGCTATCGTGCCACAGGTGAAGTAGCGGAGAGGCACCGGGGGCCAAGTCGCATCATTACCCCCAGACAAGACCGATTTTTGCAAATTACTGCGCGAGCTCAACCAAATGCAACGGCGACTCAATTGGTCCAAAGGCTGCGAGTGGAACACCAAGTGCTTGTGAGTGACCAAACTGTAAGAAGGCGACTGCATGAAAGCAATCTACGCTCTCGTAGACCACTCCGGGTCCCACCTTTACGGAGAGGCAATCGTGGACGACGATTAGAATGGGTTCGGAACCACGTGGACTGGGGCCGTGAGCAATGGTCCAATGTGCTGTTCACGGATGAATCCAGGTTCGGCTTCCATCCAGATTCACGAAGGACGCGTGTTTGGCGAGTTCCTGGACGATGGAGCCGTCTCCAGAACCCTCAGGAAGTTCACCCATACCAAGGAGGAACAATTATGGTTTGGGCAGGAATTCGTCTTGGAGGACGGACGGATCACGTTTGGGTGCGGGGCAATATGACGGCAGAACGATATGTCCAACAGGTGCTGGGGCCCGTAATCTTGCCCCACAGAACACAAATGGGGCAAGATTTCCTGTTCATGCACGACAATGCCCGGGCACACACGGCGAGAACGGTAGCAGCTTGGTTACATACACATAATGTTAGGGCCTTAGACTGGCCTGCTCAATCGCCAGATCTAAATCCCATTGAGCATGCGTGGGATATGCTGCAAAGAAGAGCTCTGAAGAAAGTTCCTGAAAATTTGGCTACAGAAGATCAACTTTTTGCGCACCTCAGAAGGACATGGGACAATATTCCGCAGCAAGACATTGACAACCTTGTTCTGAGCATGCCGAATCGTTGCCGATGTGTTATGAACATCATGGGCGCTTTCTCAGACTTCAAGTTTATAAACACAAATTAAATGATTATTCTATTTTTTTCAGTTTTTACTCACAAATTAAAAGTTAATTCATATACGGTTTCCGTCTATGCTTCATTTTTTTTCCATAAAATCCTGAAATTTTAATCAGTACCTTAACCATTATTAAAAAATGGTAGAATATTAAATAACGCATATTTTAAATATATACATGTCATATAAATAATTAACACATTGATAGTAATTCGCTTTTTTAAAAATATCCCTAGACCGTGTTGATGTGTGTATAATTATACCAAAAAAATGTACTTGAAAAGTACCTCAAGTAAAAAAAAACCACTTAATCAGTAAGTTGAAAAAGCTCCTGAGAAATAAAACAATCATATCCCGTTTAGTTATGTTTATTATTGTCGCGCACACGAAGCCGGGCTTGACATTCATCCCCGCCGGCTCTCCAAGCGTGCGCGCGCGACCAGTGGCATCCCTCCCCGCGCACCGCGCTCCCCGCCAATTTGGCCTGTGGGGCGACCGATAACAAAGCCCCGACAGGTTTCGACTTGTCCGGCTGGTCCCGGATGCCAACCAGATGTGGAACTTTACAAAGTGGAAAATTACTGCTCCACGTGTTAATTTATTCCTAGTTGTATTTTAGCCTATAATAGTATTTATTATCTTACATAACGTGAACATTCAGACAATCCTATTACATTACTTAAACTATCTTATTCTCTAACAAACTATGCAGTACATCAGTCTAATTATTATACATGCACGTGTTATTATGTTCTAAACTATTACTTATGGTACTTTATTCCTACATAGATACCTAACTGCTACATAGGTATTTGTACTAAATAGACACCTAACTACAACATAGGTTTTATAATCACTAAATTAAGCTAGCAGTACTGTGCTTCGCCTACAATTATTATTATTATTTTTTTTTTTAAACGTTGCCCCACACTAGGAATTTCTCCTGTATCGTGGGTGCGTTCACAAACATTTAAACTCACATACACAAATACCCAGACCAGAAACAACTATCTGCAGGCCATACAAATATTTGTTCCGTGCGGGGATCGAACCCGCGACACGCAGCGCAGCAGTCGAATCGCTTAGCCACTGCGCCAATTATTGCCGTGCCGTCAATTATTGATGAGTTATTGATACAGAGAAGTAAAGAAGAAGAAGACATGCTGCGCCGACCCCAAATGACTTGGGATAAGGGCAAGATAATGATAATGATGATTTTAGTGAATTATTAAAGTAAATATCATGAAGGTTAATATTATAGCGTCAAAGTTATTACGTCTTTATTTTCGTCCATACATAATGCAATTAGCGATACGTGAATTCGGAGTTTTGGTTATAAAATTGATAAGATCATCAAAGCATTTCTATTCAGCATTACGACGACAGTGAGCCCGATAGTGACCAATATTGTTGATGTCTGTAACATCGCTGCCGGACGGTAAAAACTCAATTAATCCAAGTATTTCGTATTTTATATTATTTAGTGTTATATCCATGGATATGTTTTTAAGATGAATTGCATCTGTTTGATTCAGCTCAAAGGCTATTCAATAATATGATCGCAATTCTAAGAATGATAATAAAGTTATCTGCGCATTGTAAACTATGAAGCAGGAATGATTAAATTAAACTATACTAAAAAAAGAGAAATTTGAAGGTAACTTTTAATATTTTTTTCTTGATGAAGGTAATCAGCAAAAATGTTGAGGCTACGTGTCCGTATTACGTATTGAAACACAGTTTAAAATATAGTTGCTATTGAAATTACTTTTTAGGGTTCTAAAAAGCCGAATGGCAAAAAAATGGAACCCTTATAGATTTGTCATGTCTGTCCATCCGTATGTCACAGCCACTTTATTTGAAAACTATTAAGACTACACAGTTGAAAATTGGGAAGGAGATATTGTATTCTGTGAACCGCTTTACGGTTTTTATACAAAAAAATAAAACAAGTTGAAGGGGCTCCCCATGCATGAAACTGAAACAATTTTTTTTTCATCATCCCTATTCGTGTAGGATATCTAAAGATAGATCGATATAAATGACATGGAGGTTCCTGAAACCATTTTTACTTAAATTCAATAGTTTGAAAATAGACACTTCCAAAGTGATAAATTGAGTGCCCCCCCCCCCTCTCTAACTTTAAACTATTTAAACTAAAAAATCAGAAATAAACAACATGTTATCGATGGCAATGAAAACTTTCAAATAAAATTGGTTTAAACGAGATATAGCACATTTAAAAAGCCGCAAATATAACTTTGTCATTCATACAAACACTATGAAAAACAAACTTATCAGGAAATGAGTATTTCTGTCGCCGCTAAAACAAGTAATAATACAAATTAAAGGGGGCTTCCCTACTACGATGATACGGAACCCTTCATGTGCAAGTCCGACTTGCACTTGGCCAGTTTTGAGTATTATATTTTGTTTCAACTTAGGTTTTATTTTGCACTACTACTCCCTACTTCTACTACTACTATTAGGTGCACCTCTGCTTTACCCTTCACGGATTACAGACGTGATGTTATGTTACCATCGTGTTTTCATAAACAAAATACAGGGTTGTGGTATTTCTCAGGATTTTTTCAACTGATCAAGTGGATTTTTGTTTTTACTTGAGGTACGTTATAGGTACATTTTTTCGGTGTAATTATATTTAATGAGTAATGGTTCAATAATACAATATTTCAGAACACCCGCTATCTTGATGTCAATATGGCAGGTATATCTTAATTTTTAATTAACTCCGTTCTGCAGGAGGTACTGATTTTTTAGAGCTAGGTACAGAATAGTACATTTTGGGTACATATTTTTGGTAAGTATTATAATTTGATTCGCTATGGTACAGCCGCCATTTTGACTCTCACGGTTTTCAGTGGTAGTAGGTAAGTAGGGTGTTATTCGATTCTCATTCTAGGACGTCGCATTATGGATTAAGTACAAAAAAGCCTGTTGTTGCGTAGTTTGTCTGAAAAATTGCAAAAATCATCAATTTTGCACTTCATTTAAAATTAATTGTACTTGATATTATTTACTCTATGATTAATTGTTGCTCGTGATAATCAAGCTAGAAGAAGATTAAGTTAAACTGCAACAAGGAATTCAAAACTACACCGATTATTAACAAAATAAAACAACAGAAATCGATTATGCATTTAATGGGAGAACCGTTTTATTTCAAATAGATACAATAATATCAGTTTGTAATTAGTATTATGTAAGTAGACCAATAAGGTGAAATACAATAAAGTCTGCCTGTCTACAATAAATGTACAGGGAATAATAATGTTTAGCTCTGGTAACCTGTGCCGCAACGTTAGCTATATGAAAAATGCTCACATCGCAATGGCATTGGGTCATCCATCTAATCAAATAGAATTCACATTCGTAACAAATGGAATGAACTTATTTTCCTAAATCTGACGGGGTTGCATACTACCAAAGTTCTTATCAAGACGAATCAAACGAGCCCTTACTCGATGCGGTTACTTCGTTTTATTACGAAGTTCCTATGGCCACCGTCCTGCTCCTTCATCAGACCCTGGATACAATCTTAAGACCAAATACTCGTCAAGGCGAATCATACGAAGCCAAACGCGATGGGGTTATGTCGTTTTATAACGGAGTTCCTATGACCACCTTCCTGCTCCATCATCAGACCCTGGATACAATCTCAATACTCAATTATTTATTGCATTCCATATTATGTATTACAAAGATGGTGTTATTAAATAGGAGATCAGTATGGACCCTGTCGGGCACAGCAACATTAGGAGAGAGGATAGCCCTCTTCATCTCAGTAACGGTAACATTATTAATTCAATAATATTAATACAAAATAATCATCAATTTATCAACAATCTATCAATTCACAAAGATACATTAGAAATTAAAATTGTCATACATTTCTAAAATTATCACAGATTATTAAAATTATTATACAATATTTAAATTATCATACATTTATAAAATTGTCATATAATTATAATATTATTATACATTTACAAAATTATTATAACTTCATTTATCAAATTAACATATTATATTTATAAAATTAACATACATTCTAAAACTTAAAACTATAAAATAATATTTATCTATGTTTATTTAACAAAGTGAGTTATAGACGACTAACAAAGTATGGTGTCTGTTTGAGTTCAAAATATTTGTTTGTCAACTAAGTATTCGTTTATTGTGTAGTATGCTTTTTTAATCAATAATAGTTTGAGTTTCTTCGTAAAAGCTGTATCGCTGGTTTCATTTTTTATTGCATCTGGAAGTTTATTAAATATTTTTATAGACATTACATAAGGACTGTTTGAATGTAGTTTCATGCGCGAAGAAGGTAACATTAACATGTTTCTGTATCTGACAGATCGGTCGCTATGTTTATCACCGCGGGTTGTAAAAAAGTACGTGTGTTTTCTAACAAATTTGCATATTTCTAGGATATAGATGGATGGTAAGGTGAGTATTTTATGTTTTATGAAAAAGGGTTTACAACTGTCAGTTTGTTCTATGTTAACTATAATACGGATTAATTTCTTTTGGAGAATGAAAAGTGTAGGCGCGTCCGTGCTATTCCCCCACATTATGATGCCATAGCTGAGCCATGCGTGAGCGTAGGCGTAGTATGTGGTAAGTGCAGTTTGCAAGTCGGTAGTTTTTTTTACTTCTCGAAGTGCATAGGTAAATTTTGATAATTTTGATCTTATTCTTTTTATATGGGGCTTCCAAGAAAGGTGTGTGTCAATTGTGAGTCCTAATAGCGTAAAGTCGTCAACTACTTCAATTTTTATGCCATTGGTTGAGAAGCTGACTGGTAATGGGGATTTTTGATAGGGGTAGAAAGTTATTAGTTTAGTTTTTTTTATAATTAATCTCAAGGTTGTGCTCGTCCATCCATTTTTTTTGTTTTGTTGAAAATCGTATTTAATTGGTCATTTATATTTTTATTTGTTTGGCATGTGGTAAGTAGAGAAATATCATCCGCGAATAGCACACATGGTTCATCCATGATTTTGGGAAGGTCATTGATGTAGATGATGAATAGGAGACATCCAATGACACTGCCCTGAGGTATTGATGCATTTATAGTCTTTCTATCAGATCTTACTTGAATTATTTGTTTTTGGTCCCGGTTGAAATATTCTATTTGTACATATTGTTCTCTATCTTTTAAGTAGGAAGCAAACCACTTATGTGTAGTTCCACGAATTCCTATTCCGTATAATTTATCAAGTAATATTTTAAACTGTACCTTGTTATATGCCTTGGTCATATCCAAAAGTATGCCAACTGGATATTTTTTATCATTTATAATATTCACAACTTGTTGCATATATTTATAGACAGCTATGGTTGTTGATCGATGTTTCCGAAAACCATTTTGACCTTCGTCAAAGATTTTGTATCTTTCGCAAAAGCTGTACACCCGATCGAACATTGCCTTTTCGAAAATTTTAGAAGCCGTAGGTAGAAGAGCTATGGGCCGGTAATTATTGGGGTCAGTTTTAGAGTCTTTCTTAAACAATGGTTTTATAATAGCCTTTTTAAGTTGATCAGGAAAGATACCTTCATGAAAGGATTGATTTATCAAAACACAAAAAGGTACCGCAAGTTCATCTGCGCATTGTCTAATCAGGGATGGTGGAAGTTCATCGATTCCGTGACTATTTTTGTTTTTTAAATTTTTTATGATTCTATGCGTTTCTTGACAGTCTAAAGGTCTAAGAAACAGGGTATTTTCAGAGGGATTAAGTACAGGCTGACCTTTGGCCTCACTGCCGGAAGGGCGGGTTCTTTCTTCGCCAATAGATGCAAAAAAATTATTGAATTCGTTTACAATTTGTTTTGGGTCTGAAACTAAAGTATTATTAATTTCTAATTGGATATTACGCTTATCAGTACACGTTTTTTTTATTTGTGCGCTCATTGACTATATTCCACATAGCTTTTATTTTGTTTTGGGATATTTTTATTTTATTAATATAATGCTGCTTTTTGGATACTATCACCGACTGTTTTAGTATTTTTTCGTATTGTCTGTAATACTTTTTGATAATTGGATTGTCGGACATAATACTCAAAATTTTCAATAACCTTTTGTTAGTGCATGAGATCTTTAAACCCCTAGATAACCAGTATTTTTTATAGTGGGTTTTTAATTTAGTTTTTACTTTAGGTATAGTTTCGTTTAGTATATTAGTTAATAACCCGTTAAAAACATTATAATTTTGATTTGCATCGTTACTTTCTGTAATAACTTCTTCCCAATTAACTGACTTTAATGCAGATTTGAAATTTTCAATGTTATTTTTGTTATACAGTCGTTTTTCGCAATACCAAGTGGTTTGCTTTGGTTGTTGAGGTATTTTGAATTTTATAATTGTACCGCAGTGATCTGAAAAACCCAATTCCTCCACAGATGTACATAAATCTCTGTTTTTAAAGTTTGTAAATATTAGGTCTAGGCACGTCGATACTGTTTGTGTTATGCGTGTGGGATGTTTTATGAGTTGTGCATATTTGTATTCGGACATAAGATCCAAAAAAGCGTTTACTTTTGAATTATTTTTAAGGATATCTATGTTAAAGTCACCGCCGATGACTGTATTTAATTTTGTGTATTTATTGTTAATGTACGCTAGTATTTTATTGAGTTGGTTATAAAAAATATCTTCTTCTCTTCTGTTCCAGTACATTGTTACCAATAGCAGATTTTCGTTAGGTATTTCAAGAGCGCAAACTTCTAAAATATACTCGAGTGACATCTCGGTTATATCGGTTCGTTCTATATAATCTTTGTGTTTTTCTAGTAAGATGCAAACTCCGCCGCCTCCACGGTTTTCTCGACAAAAGGATGCTGCGACTTTGTAGTTGCTAAAGTCAATCATGCTTAGTTTATCTCTTGAGATCCATGTTTCGGAAATACATATAGCTTGATATGCCTGGTTTTCGTTGACAAATGCTTCCATAATATGTTGCTTATTAAATAGACTTTGGATATTTTGAAACAAAATATTAAAATGTTGCTCGTGGTTTTCGAAATGTAGTGTCTTTTTCGTATTTTCGAAATGTACGGTCGTTATTCGGATCGCTTTTTCTATTTGAATTGTTTTGGTTTTCGGTTGTTGGTGGGGGGTACGATATTGTTTCTTTTTTATAACTTATGTGTTCCCCTTCAATATACAGTTGATTATTTCTGATTACGGCTTGTTGGCCTTTATTTCGTGCTACGAGCATTTTATCCCGCAAGATTTTCCTCTCTTTTCTTGCTTCTTCGTTCAAAAATTCCGAAGTAAACAGTCCGGTTCCTTGGAAATAACAGCTATTTTCCATTATATATTTGGTCATTCTTTTGCTAATCAGTTCAATTACCATCGGTCGATTTCGATTATTATAATATTTTCCAATCCTGTAGGTATCCTCAATGTAGCCTAGTAAGTCTATTCCTAGAATATCCCAAAAAATAGCTCTGATTCTTTCGTGTAACGGTGTAAGTCTTGTTCAGGCTCTTTGTAGATTTCGGTAAGTCCATACAACACAATTTTCTTAACATTGTTCTCGGGTATTTGTTGTGTTATATGGGGGGTCTCAGAGTTTAGCTTTTTGATTTCGTTTTGCATTGCTTTAGTTTGCTTCTCAAGTTTTCCTATTTCGATGTTCAGTTTTTCTATATCATTCTTTCGTTGCTCGTTATGTAAAAACAGAGCACCTGTGTCTTGTTTTATGTCTTCCTTCAATTTTAGTATGGCTTTATTTATTTCTGATTGAATGGTAGCTTTTATTTCCTGTATTATTGATGTATTATTTTCCCTTAATTTCATCGATATCATCTCGCTCAGACTATGTAGCGTTAGTTCAGGTTGGTTTTCATTCTCTAAAATTGTTTTGTGATATAATGTCTCGCCGAGTACACTTATGTCTTCCGAGCAAAAGGTCTCATTGAGGTGGTTTTGAGTTGGTTTTTGACGCAGATTGACGTTAGGATCTGGTGTTGTTAGGCTGGCATCTACTTGTTGCGATCTTACGGGTGTGTTTATATTATTATTCTTTGGCTTTTTGCACCGACATTCTTGGCATTCCCAGGTCAACTTACACTTGCTGCTCATGCGTGCATGCTGTTCCTTTGAGACGCTTGAACATTCCAGATCATAGTATTTCTTACAGATTGAGCAAGTTAGGTATTGCCTATTTAGGATTTTTTGCTCACAGCCTGCGCATTGAGTCATCTTGTAATATCTGTTTCAAAATGTTTTGAATGACACAACCAACCAACAAACAATAACAACAATGTAATATGTTCGTTTGATGTCCTCAAAAAAGTAACGACTTTCTACCAAATACTAAAAATATTTTTTGATCTGGTATCCCCGTCGTTAGCTCCGCGCCGCTCGTGGCAAGTAGCGGTACTATATTGGTTAGTCTATTCGCCGCTAGGTGATGTACCGGCGCTAGTTGTCGAACATTGATGACAGTCCAAAGGTCGATTTTTAAAGATTTTTTCTTAACGGTGTTTACATTGTTGTATTTCGTAATTATTTCACTATTTTTGCGATAAAACTGCACTTATGTTCACTATTTGATATTAGTCATAGCAAGGGTGTGGTCAATTGTTATTATTATCACTGGTATATTGTTTGTGAAGCATTAAATACTGGAACATATTCTGGACTCAAAGTTGGCTATGCACTTGTCATTGATAGTCACAAATAATATCACTTGCAGATTGTAGTTATTACACTGGGTTCCACTACTTTTTGGTCAATTTATAAGGTTTATTCCTAATATATTTTATTTTTTAAATACGTAGGACGATTAAGTAAACAGTAGCCGGTGGCTTTACACTTATAATCTTATACTTATAATCTTTACTATTAGAAATAGTCGTACATGAAATTAAAAATCACAAAATTAATTAAAAATCAGAAAATGAATTAAAAAAAAAATATTTTAAAAACTGTCGCGGTCGGCGCCAAAAAGATTCTGGTTATGCATGTCACGTCTGCAGTGAACGCACGTCTGCCATTCGTTTCTCGGTGCCATCGTTATTTTTATTATTTTTAGTAGTCCAGTGCATGGGGTCCGCAGGGGTCCATTTGTCTCTGGCCATCTTGTTGCTGATCCCCTGCCGGTTCAATTATGTTAAAAATTAACCACAGAATAATTATGACGGTCTTGACTGAGAACATTTTATAAAATTACTTAAGAAAGAAAAATATAATAAAAATGACGCTCGCACTGGTCGGCAACTGCTCGTCGTGGTTTGATTTACAATCTAAAGACCAAATACTCGTCAAGGCGAATCATAGAGGCCAAACGTGATGGGGTTATGTCGTTTTATACCGGAGTTCCTATGGCCACCATCCTGCTCCATCATCAGACCCTGGATATTATCTAGAGACAAAGTACTAGTCAAGACGAATCAAACAAACCCAAACTCGGTGGGGTTATGTCGTTTTATAACGGATTTCCTATGGCCACCTTCAAGCTCCATCATGAGGTCAGCTCCATCTCACCATAATATTGCATTGTCTCGTGATATCTATATGTGTGCAAAATTTGAGCTCAATTCGGTTGAAGATATCTGCTTAAATTGAGGTGCAAGATTTGGGGCGAACATACAAACATACATTGCAAGTTAAATAAAAGCTTTTAATTAGACAATCTAATAAAATTTATCGTGCCGCTGCAACCTTGAAACTGTGGGAGTTTTAGCTTTTGCTCGCAGAATTGCAAAGTATCGGCAACGGAGTTGCTGAGCAATTGTGTCGCAAGCCGAACTTTCATTGTTTGTTTAAAAAACTGGACGTGCGCTTTTGTAAGTTTTGTAGCCAAATGTAAATTTTGATCTTCTTGGAGTTGGTGAAGACTTTCAATAAATTTAAAATCTATTTTTCTATTTTGTGCATCAAAAAAGACTCTCAGTTCGCCAAATGCATTTCGAACTAACTTTACTGCATGGCACGGATCTATGAATACATTTACAGTGGTTTCTCTATATTTAAATTTCGTGATTTCTGGATTCTGAGTTCAAATGACTCACCTGTCAAAGATGTTATGTCGACTGAAGGAGGATCTTTTTGACCTCCCCGACTGCTAACTCCGCTTCCAGATTCAGTGCCGGGGGCACCTGGATCGTAGGCTCTTTGTCACGCAGTTCGCGAAGGTCTGCCGAGACCATCTCCAGTCTCTCTGTTATCGGTTGAAGGTGGTGTGTTAGGTTAATCGGCTGTTGTTGTGGTGGTGGGGGGGAGACGACAGGCCGGTTGGCGATGGCCTGCACCTGCATCAGCAGCTTTGCAATCTCCTCCTCAAACTGTGTGGTGGTGAAGAGGTCTTCTTCCTGGCTACTTGGATCAGGCTGCATGGTCTTTGGCTGGGTGAGGTTCGCCTTGAGCCTTTCCAGGGCCTTCCGGAGCACGTCCAGCTGATTGGAGATGCTGGAGACGCTATAATCTAGGCGTGAAAGGCTGGCCCCCCCATAGAACTCCACTTGGGATCACCCGGGGCTCTGGCACTTTCCTGCCTTATTGCTTCATGCTCTTTCTGGTTTAGCTCTCTAGTCGTTTTGACCTCGTGTTTTAAGTCCTTGATGCCGTTTAGGACTTCCACGGTCTCATGACCCAGCCATTCCCGGATCCCTTTCGCCTCTTTTTTTGTCTCGGTGACGTCCGTGTTCAAGAGAGACAGCTCGACCTTTAAGGACATTAACTCCCGGGGGTCTCTCGACCCGCACAAGTTCTTGTGCGTGTCGAGAGCGCTCCTTCTCGAGGTTATACTTGTGTCGGGCACGTGAGTCAGCCAGTGACAGGGCTGTCTCATATAGGCCCTGAAGGCACTCATGGGCTGTGGCCTTGCACTCCCTCTTCATGTTACCGGCCGCTTCCAGAGCCTCTTTCCCTTTTTGGAGCAGCTCGTTAGCTTCTCTGGTGGTGGTTGTTACCATATACGTGATTACGGTGGAATTTATCTAAAATGATATTTAATCTTGGCTTTACTTGTGATGTAGATGATGATGACTTCTGGTTTTTTGTTATCATTTTGAGAATTGATAAGTTTTCGGACAATCGTTTCTGCATTAATTTTGCGGCTAACGTGCAATGAAACTTCTTGCACCTCTATTTTTTACATCTAATAAATCTCTTTCTGTAAGAGTTTTGGCTATTTCTTCAAAATCATAGCCAAGATTTACAGACGATGTATGCTTCAAATACGATTGAAGATTAAATTCTGCCAATTCATTATCGTGCACTTTCTGTAACTGAGAAGGTACTACTCATTTCTGTAGTTTCTTTTTATACAGGGTGTAAAGTAACCCATCACACAGCCGTCAACCAAGCATTCTGTACATCAAACTAACATCCGTATCTTATGTTATCCGTCATGTTAAAGTAATTACTTGAACTTAAGTAATTACTTATGCATAATTTTTTATGCAATGGACAAGAAAAAACCTGCGTGCGAGACGATTCGTGATGACTCTTGAAAACAACTTGTAGACATGGCTTAGAAGTGAGATGGGCCTATAGTTCTTCAACCGGGCATTGTCACCCTTTTTGAAGAAGAGCACCACCACACCCCTGCACCAAGCCTGTGGCGTTTTCCCCTCGAGTATGACGGAATCAAACAGCTTCTGTAGGGCCTTAAGGACCGGTTTTCCACCCGTCTTCAGAAGTTCGGCCGTAATTCCGTCATCACCCGGCGCCTTGTTGTTTTTAAGCTGTTTCAGAGCCATCCTAATCTCGTACAGGCTGACATCCGGGATGTCTTCGGTATAGTGTCGGGTCAATCTAGCTCTGGGGTCTTTCGCTAGATTTTCGACGGGTTGATTAGTTAACGTGTACAGCTGCCCATAAAAACTCTCGATCTCCCTCAGAATTTCCGGTTTGGCGGAGACGATCCTGCCATCGTCGGTCTTCAGTTTCGTGAGCTGGCTTTGCCCAATAGCCAGATCTCTTGCAAATACCTTGGAGCCTTTGTTCCTTTCAATTGCGTCTTTAATACGCTCGGTATTAAAGCGGCGGAGGTCGCTCTTCAAGGATTTGGAGATCTGTCTATTGAGCTGCCGGTATTGCCGAGCTTCGTCTGAAGACTGCAGGATCATCTCACGCCGCTCCTTCATGAGCCTGAGAGTGTGATCTGAGAGTTTCTTGATCTTGTTTGTACGACGTATCTTAAAATATTTAGACCCAGTCGTATGGACAGTTTCCACGAACCCGTCGTTGTAATCGTCCACTGAGCTTCCTAGACATTCGAAGCGATTCTGAAGTTCAAGTTGAAAGCTCTCGGGGTTTTGGATTTGGATCTGTGCTGGATGGAGCGTAGACTTCATCAGTCGCGACCTTTCTAGCTTTATATTGATGTTCAATGTGCCTCTTACCATGCGGTGATCGCTTCCGGTTTTCACCGAATTGATCACAGAGACATCATTGAACATTTGCTTGTTGGTAGACATGATGAAGTCAATCTCATTTTTAGTCGCACCATCGGGGCTCTGCCAGGTCCACTTCCTGTGCTCACGTTTTTTGAAGAAGGAGTTCATCATAAAGAGGCCCTCCTTCTCCATAAAACTGGCCAGTTGGTGACCCCGGTGGTTCCGAAGTCCAATCCCAAATTGCCCCACTTGCAGCTCATCCTCGCTTCGTTTGCCCAGTTTCGCGTTGAAGTCCCCCATGACAACGGTGAAGTAAGTTCTGAAACCATGCATGGCTTTAGAAATATCCTCATACATGGTTTCTACTTCATCGTCGGGGTATGCCGAGGTCGGCGCGTAGACCTGTATGACCTTCAGCGAATATCTTGCAGATATTCTGAGTATAAGGTACGCCACCCTGTTCGACACACTCTCGATCTTCACCACGTTATTCACGAGAGACTTGTGGACGATAAACCCAACACCACCCTGTGACTGCCGGTCTCCCTCTCGGAAGTAGAGCAGGTTGCCGGATTTCAGGATTATCGTGTCCTCTCCCTTTCTTCGGACTTCAGATAATCCGACAATACTCCATCGCAGCCTGCTTAATTCTTCCTCGAGTTCCGCCAGCTTCTCGTCGCCCCGGAGTGTGCGCGTATTGTATGTTACCAGGTCCAGTCGTCGGTATGTTTGGTAGCCGGATCCCGTCCGGAGATTCTTAGCACCCCTTGCCACGCCGTTGCCTCGACCGCTACCGTAGCCGAGGGTAGACGGGCTGCCGGGTACTAGGGGCCTGTTTGGTTTAACGCTCATCATTTTTGGGGGGGGGTTTGCCATAATCGCCACGCTTGGCAGGCGGGTTGGCGATCGCAGTATGGTTGACAAAGACACAGAGAACGCTGCTGCCCATTCTCTGGTAAGTCCCTTAGTCGCCTCTTACGACACCCACGGGAAGATATGGGGATGGTGCTATTCTTTACGTCCGACACCACACGGAACTCCGACACCACACGGAACTTATGTTCACTATTTGATATTAGTCATAGCAAGGGTGTGGTCAATTGTTATTATTATCACTGGTATATTGTTTGTGAAGCATTAAATACTGGAACATATTCTGGACTCAAAGTTGGCTATGCACTTGTCATTGATAGTCACAAATAATATCACTTGCAGATTGTAGTTATTACACTAGGTTCCACTACTTTTTGGTCAATTTAGAAGGTTTATTCCTAAAATATTTTATTTTTTAAATACGTAGGACGATTAAGTAAACAGTAGCCGGTGGCTTTACACTTATAATCTTATACTTATAATCTTTACTATTAGAAATAGTCGTACATGAAATTAAAAATCACAAAATTAATTAAAAATCAGAAAATGAATTAAAAAAAAAAATATTTTAAAAACTGTCGCGGTCGGCGCCAAAAAGATTCTGGTTATGCATGTCACGTCTGCAGTGAACGCACGTCTGCCATTCGTTTCTCGGTGCCATCGTTATTTTTATTATTTTTAGTAGTCCAGTGCATGGGGTCCGCAGGGGTCCATTTGTCTCTGGCCATCTTGCTGATCCCCTGCCGGTTCAATTATGTTAAAAATTAACCACAGAATAATTATGACGGTCTTGACTGAGAACATTTTATAAAATTACTTAAGAAAGAAAAATATAATAAAAATGACGCTCGCACTGGTCGGCAACTGCTCGTCGTGGTTTGATTTACAATCTAAAGACCAAATACTCGTCAAGGCGAATCATAGAGGCCAAACGTGATGGGGTTATGTCGTTTTATACCGGAGTTCCTATGGCCACCATCCTGCTCCATCATCAGACCCTGGATATTATCTAGAGACAAAGTACTAGTCAAGACGAATCAAACAAACCCAAACTCGGTGGGGTTATGTCGTTTTATAACGGATTTCCTATGGCCACCTTCAAGCTCCATCATGAGGTCAGCTCCATCTCACCATAATATTGCATTGTCTCGTGATATCTATATGTGTGCAAAATTTGAGCTCAATTCGGTTGAAGATATCTGCTTAAATTGAGGTGCAAGATTTGGGGCGAACATACAAACATACATTGCAAGTTAAATAAAAGCTTTTAATTAGACAATCTAATAAAATTTATCGTGCCGCTGCAACCTTGAAACTGTGGGAGTTTTAGCTTTTGCTCGCAGAATTGCAAAGTATCGGCAACGGAGTTGCTGAGCAATTGTGTCGCAAGCCGAACTTTCATTGTTTGTTTAAAAAACTGGACGTGCGCTTTTGTAAGTTTTGTAGCCAAATGTAAATTTTGATCTTCTTGGAGTTGGTGAAGACTTTCAATAAATTTAAAATCTATTTTTCTATTTTGTGCATCAAAAAAGACTCTCAGTTCGCCAAATGCATTTCGAACTAACTTTACTGCATGGCACGGATCTATGAATACATTTACAGTGGTTTCTCTATATTTAAATTTCGTGATTTCTGGATTCTGAGTTCAAATGACTCACCTGTCAAAGATGTTATGTCGACTGAAGGAGGGTCTTTTTGACCTCCCCGACTGCTAACTCCGCTTCCAGATTCAGTGCCGGGGGCACCTGGATCGTAGGCTCTTTGTCACGCAGTTCGCGGAGGTCTGCCGAGACCATCTCCAGTCTCTCTGTTATCGGTTGAAGGTGGTGTGTTAGGTTAATCGGCTGTTGTTGTGGTGGTGGGGGGGAGACGACAGGCCGGTTGGCGATGACCTGCACCTGCATCAGCTGCTTTGAAATCTCCTCCTCAAACTTTGTGGTGGTGAGGAGGTCTTCTTCCCGGCTACTTGGATCAGGTTGCATGGTCTTTGGCTGGGTGAGGTCCGCCTTGAGCCTTTCCAGGGCCTTCCGGAGCACGTCCAGCTGGTTGGAGATGCTGGAGACGCTAGAATCTAGGCGTGAAAGGCTGGCCCCCCCATAGAACTCCACTTGGGATCACCCGGGGCTCTGGCACTTTCCTGCCTTATTGCTTCATGCTCTTTCTGGTTTAGCTCTCTAGTCGTTTTGACCTCGTGTTTTAAGTCCTTGATGCCGTTTAGGACTTCCACGGTCTCATGACCCAGCCATTCCCGGATCCCTTTCGCCTCTTTTTTTGTCTCGGTGACGTCCGTGTGCCAGAGAGACAGCTCGACCTTTAAGGACATTAACTCCCGGGTGTGAGCTCTCTCGACCCGCACAAGTTCTTGTGCGTGTCGAGAGCGCTCCTTCTCGAGGTTATACTTACAGTAGGTGGCCAAATTAATAGGGACAGTGATTGATTTCATGTAGTTTATAGTTTAATATGTATATTTGAAAAAATGTGTTGCATTTAAAGGGTTATTTTATCTGATAGAGCTACTGCTACTATTATTGTTTTTGCCAAGTGGCAACACAGTGAATCCGTGCGTCATTTGTCAATTTTGGAAGGTTTCTTCTAATTCGGTCATTGTCTGTTAAAAAGCGCGGTTCGCAGTATATATTTTTTGTCTAAAATAATCAAAAGGTAAGTAATGCCCCGTAGTAAAATAGTTTTGCTATGTTTTGTCTATGAATTTACATTTTATTAATAGTTAGACGCAATATCCTCAAATTTTCTTTTTTTTAGGATAGACAAGACTTTGGACACCTCTCCAAGAAAATGTAGAGAGATACTAACATTGTTACTCCACTCCACTCATTCCCAGAGAGTCATAGCTGCTATGGCTGAGGTTTCAAAATCTGTCGTAAATCGAATAAAAATTAAAATTGACAATAAAAAGCCTCTTGAGGCAATTCGGGTTGGCAAATGTGGCAGAAAAAGGATCACCACACTTCGTACCGATCGAAGAGTTAGGAGCATCTGCCTCGAAACTCATAAAAAGAGTGTTGCTCATTTGACCACGATGATGAACGTCGAGGGTGTAAAGATTTCGGAAATAACAATGCGTAGGCGGTTGGTCGAATAGAACTTGATGGGACGGCGGCCTTCAAAAAAACCACGCCTAACCGACAGTATGAAAAAGAAACGACTCCAATGGGCCAGACAACATCGAATAATGACTGTCGCAAGTTGGAGTCGAGGAAAAATAACTTTTTTGAATAATGCAATTAGTCAATAACTTTTCTACTATTTTCTACTATTCATTCTGTTAATTTACAGGTAAGCCTTTCTGACGAATCAACTTTTCAAATTTTGGTCGACAAAAGTTCTTTTGTAAGACGACGCCCTGGTCAACGATTCCACGCCGATTGCATCGTAGAAAGGGTTAAACATCCGGTTAGTGTTACGGTTTGGTCTGTCATCTCAGCCAAAGGCATGGGGCGCCTATACACCGTAAGAGGAACGATGAAACAAGACCAATACAAGCGAGTATTAGAAACCCAGGTATTGCCGCAGGTCAATGAATGGTTCCCCGATGATGTCGAATACATTTTTATGCATGACTCAGTACGCTGCCACAAAGCCAGAAGCGTTACTGCATTTTTGGCTGAAAGAATGACACTGTTTTGCCTTGGCCAGAGAATTCAACTGACATGAATCCCATTGAGAAAATGTGGGAACTCACCAAAGGGGCCATTGCCAAAGAAGTGTCTACCACCGAAAGGCAACTTATAGAAACCCTCACCAGAGAATGGCATCATAATGCCAAACTAAAGGAAAATGCAAAACATTCTATTTATAGAGCATGCCCCGACACATAGAACCTAGGTATCACCCTAGAACCCTAGAAGGGTGGTATCACCCTTTGCTGAAATAAGAGCTTCACCAAATATATTTTTTTACCTGATTAATAATGAACAGTTTTGTATACATTTTGGATTTTTTGTGATCCCAATAGAACATAGATACTAATAAAAAATATATAAGAGACCTACAACCAATTATTTATTACACAAATCAACTTAAACTCGAAAATTCCAAAATCTTATTACTGTCCCTATTAATTTGGCCACCGATGGTATGTCGGGCACGTGAGTCAGCCAGTGACAGGGCTGTCTCATATAGGCCCTGAAGGCACTCATGGGCTGTGGCCTTGCACTCCCTCTTCATGTTACCGGCCGCTTCCAGAGTCTCTTTCCCTTTTTGGAGCAGCTCGTTAGCTTCTCTGGTGGCTAGGTCCATCTCCATCCCTGTGCCTCTTCTCGGCGTTCGGTACAGAAGGCTCGGGCGCCTTGGCTCACTGAGGAGGCCACCGAACTTTCGTCGTCCGAGATGATCTTTTTTTTGGACTTTGGTAATTACAAAAACAATGTGAGTACGAGGTTAAGTTAAATATAGTACAGTTTCAGTTTAAATGGTATTTGTGTGTGCAGTTTTTTTTAAATATTATGTATTGAGTATTTTTTTTTTTTACTTATACTGTGATGGACTCACGGATGCTCTCGCTCATAGTCTGCGTCTGCCGTCCGATGAGGAGCCCGATGCTAACAGAGCTCGGTGGTGTGAGCTCTGTGAGATTCTGTTGGGGCCAGATGAAAGAGCTCTTCAAGCCCTTTAAAACGAGCCCAAACTAGATAGGCCGCGGGGGGGTGAGGTAGCCCTGAGGGGGGAGGTTTCGTGGGGAGTTGAGGGGGGGTGAGGGGGTAGGGGGAGGGGGCAGGGGAAACCTGCTGACTCAGAAAGATCCTGAAGTCCCAAGTAGGATGAGCCCAAGCTCGGGGGGGTAAGGACACGGGGTTCACGAGTTCCCTCAGGCTTACCTGGTGTCAGTCGTGGATTTGTCAGGTAAGTCTGGTCTCTGGGCGAGATTCTTCGGCCGGCTTCGGAGTCTTCAGTGAGTGCTGGGATGACAGATTTGCGTCACGCCTCGTGTTAGTAAAACCACATGGGCAAAGTTAGGTTATTTTCACGCTAAAACCCACGTGTTTTTTGAGTTTTGCGATCCTTTATAACTTTCCAGCCCCTGCTCCGATTTTGATGATGTTGATGTCTACTGATTTGCCTTGGCTGCGTCTCGCCGGTGTATTATTTGTGAAGCGACTCCACTGACCTTTTTTGCGATATTGCTGTTCAAATTTCCAGGGGGCCCACTCCGCAACCCGTGCTTGTAGACACTTGCCCACACGTTTCCTGGTCAAATAACACTGCAAAATTTCACTATAAACTTTTGGCGCACGTACCTCGACGCGTGTAATTTTTGCGATTTTTTTACGCGGAGCTGATGTTAGTAGTGCGAAGTTAGATCGGTTACTGTTTTTCCTTGGTAATTAGTGTAAACAATTGTTGGTAGACCTAATAAATAAATAAATAACGTTCTGATGTTTGGCTACATGTTAAATTAAATGGATGTAGAATCATAGCCAATTCTGCTTCTATACTTGCCATTCCTTCAACTCCCTTTCTTTCGCGGTAGGCCTCAGATCACGATTTGTGGGTTTTCTTTTCTTCTTAGGCATGTCTCCGAAGGTCTTAGACCGGCAGGAATTTCGTGTATTCATCTCGCAGGATAAGCGTTTTCAGGAATATGTATTTTGGCAGTTGACAGTTCAATTGGCAAAATTGTATGTCCTTTTTCTAGGATAAGTTGTTCAGTCTCCAAGTCAGTCTCCTTTGTCAATTTTAGAAAAGCTGATGACAAAACTTTATTCTTATTCTAGTAAGAACATCCATCCAAGACAATTATAGTTTTTTTTGTAACCTCAACTATGTTACAAAAAAATTATTATTGTCAGATTTGATGAAGTGTAATAAGCAGCTTGTAAATTAATTAACTCTGTCTCGCCACTCGGCCACAAGAACTGAACTGACTGTGCTAATTTCTTTAACTTTCACCCTACTATAATTGTATTGAGTCTGGTTCTTCTAACCAAACAGACAGATGTGTTGCTGGGGAGATTGTTTCGCCACTTCTTCTTTTTAGCTAAAATACTAGGAAGTGTCGAAGGATGGGCGTTTTAAGGGACTGTCTCTTGTAATAGTACTTTATGGTACAAGTGTGTAACGTTGGTGATTACCGCTGAGGCGCCATTGAGACCCGAGCCGTTAGGTGAAGGTCTTAAGAAAGCCGAGGACGGTAATTATCAAGACACACGTGTATCATACGACGTTTTTCAACACACTTGTGAAGAAAATAATACTAAAAAGTCATCTTCAACAGTTAAAACGAGTTCTGATTTTTTTTTTCACAATAGCGGGAAAATTTAATCGGTTTTCCTATGCGCGCGCATCTACAGTTCGACCAACTTATCTGTGCATGCGGGAAAACACGAAACTAAAATAAATGTACTAAGTTTGACGTAGCGATGCATTTTTTCCTAACCAGTGGCGCCACCATGACATTCACACTTAAAATGGTCATACTGTAACAATGACGTTCGGCCATAGACTAAATGAATGAGCGCGATAGAGTTTTAGCCACGTATAAAATGAGGAAAAAGTTTTCTTTATTACAGAGAAAATAAAAGTTATATTATTTGAGTGAAAGTTTCATTTAATAAAAACGTACAAGTTGAAATTATCTATTTAAATTCAAATTTGCATGAAATGAGCAAGTACTAAGTACATTAATTTATTTTTACTATTGAACACGATCTTTTTTGTATCGAAACTTTTTTAAGAACATAGCAACTCAACCAATAAAATTAAAAAAAAAAACCTTATAACTCACTAGTGAATAATGGCAATGAAAAAGTCACAGTTAGATTATAGATGTCATTATGTGCCTAATTGCGGTGAAATTATAGCCACTTTATGAGCAAGTGTGTTGAAAATATATTTTGACGGTCGAAAAAATTATTATCAGCCTAGTTTGAATAAATAACTTTTAATTTTATTGATTTGATTTTTCAAAACATGTCGCTCTCGTTACATCACTGTCTCGGCCGAGAACCATTTTACTGTCTCACCGGTTTATTCGGTACGTGTGATCAATACCAGCATCGCAATCGGTATATTATTATACTTCTGCATGGAATTCGGCGGAAGAACTCGAAACGTGTCCATGTTTTATTTTGAAGTTGATTCTACTGTGATTCCACTTCATTTTTGTTACCATATACGTGATTACGGTGGAATTTATCTAAAATGATATTTAATCTTGGCTTTACTTGTGATGTAGCCACTTCTGGTTTTTTGTTATCATTTTGAAAATTGATAAGTTTTCGGACAATCGTTTCTGCATTAATTTTGCGGCTAACGTGCAAAGAAACTTCTTGCACCTCTATTTTTTACATCTAATAAATCTCTTTCTGTAAGAGTTTTGGCTATTTCTTCAAAATCATAGCCAAGATTTACAGACGATGTATGCTTCAAATACGATTGAAGATTAAATTCTGCCAATTCATTATCGTGCACTTTCTGTAACTGAGAAGGTACTACTCATTTCTGTAGTTTCTTTTTATACAGGGTGTAAGTAACCCATCACACAGCCGTTAACCAAGCATTCTGTACATCAAACTAACATCCGTATCTTATGTTATCCGTCATGTTAAAGTAATTACTTGAACTTAAGTAATTACTTATGCATAAATGTTTATGCAATGGACAAGAGTTTAAGCGAAGTTAGAACCGTCAATGAAAGCAAACCTAAGAATTCTAACGTTTGATAGTTCTAACATCGCAACAATCTTCTACAGCGACTGGTCTCGTCAAAGTGGGGTGCTTCGCCTGACGTTATGCGGACTACTGGGCTGGCGCTATCTTTCTCTGCCGGTGAATTTGCGTGCCCCGTGTGGAGTCGGTCAGCCCATGCAAAGTTGGTGGATACAGCTCTTAATGAAACGTGCCGGATTATCAATGGTTCCCTTAAACCGACCCCGGTACTGATGCTGAATCCACTAGCAGGCATAGCGCCTCCAGTAGTTCGTATAGCGGTGGCAAGTTCTGTGAAAGAGCCAAAATGGTTTCCGACGTTAGACACCCTTTACACAGTAACATCCTCGTTCCGCAAAGGCTAAAAAGCCGTAACGGTTTTTTGAAGTGTGTGCCCCCGCTCTCTGGTGAACGCTCTAAAGAAAGACTCATGCGTGGCGCGAAAATGTTTTCCTACCCAACCCATTTGTACCACTTGCCGAACATCTCCCACCTGGACACGAGTTGCCATGGCTGACCTAAAAGTCCTTAACCCTTTAACCGCTTGGCTAAATATCAATTGTCGTGCCCCTAGCGCGAGGCTACAAATCGACAAAATAATACCTACAATAAATAAGGAGGGGCAATCGTTGTATCGATAAAAAAAAGTCAAAGAATTTTTTATGTTTTTATTTTAAATCAGCCTTATGGCTTCTACAAACAGGCGCGACACAAAGAAACCGCTCATGTTTTTGTGTCGCGTGTCGCGCCTGTTTGTAGGACCTTTAAATTAACCACCCTAATCACTTTCTTCGTATCACAATCGTTCATCTTTAAGCTAATAAGTAAATGTTTTTAACAGTTACTAATTGTTTAACCTTACTAAATTCGAATTGTTTACATCACAATAATCTCTTATTAATCGACTAGGTACTTTTTTTCTTTTCTTATAAATCTACCTACAACAGCAATGGCTAAATCTTTGTATCACAATTGTTTAATCTTACTATCTAAATTTTAATTACTTACATCAAAATAATCTCTTATTATTCGACTTTTTCCTTTTCAAATCAAACTAAGTATAATAAATCTTTGAATCACAATTGTTTTTTTGTTTTTGCTTACCAGTTACTATACTCCATTTGTTTAGGTAATTAAATAAAGGTAAACAAAAAAACCACGTGACTTAGTTAGCCGACTAAACGTAATATCACTCACTTCACTTGTCATGCTATGTCACAGTTGTACTCTTCAATTTAGCAACATTATTAACGAATTATAACGTTGCTAAATTGAAGAGTACAACTGTGACGTAGCATGACAACTGAATAGACTGGTATTACGTTTAGTTGGATAACCACGGCACGTGGTTTTTTTGTTTACCTTTATTTAATTACCTAAACAAATGGAGTATAATACTTTACATCACATTCATTTACACATATTCCTCAGTATACTATAAAATACCTAATAAGTTTTGATTACCTATTAGATCAAATGCAATGATTTACGCATTTATAATAAGTAGGTTATAGTTGTTACAATTCACGAGCGCACTTTTCATTTAGATGTGTGTTGAACTGTTACCTATTTGTAACTACCTATGAATGACGTCCGCGCGCAACTGTTCGCTTCGTCGGGCACACACACAAGTGCAATGTGTACCTACGTGACGTGTACGTACACGAAACCTACACGCAAAGGCTTGAGTGCGCTCGTGAATTGCAACAACTATAATTAGAATTACGCAGTCATAAGCTAAAAACAAAAAAAAGGACAATTAATCAGTCAAACAGTAGGTAACAAGTAGTAGGTACATGATTCATAAAATTATTCGTTGTCTGTTTTTATCAGACGTATTATAGATGTCACAAAATGTGTGTACGTTTCTATAAATTTATTCGTGCGAGTCACATTAGTACCGAAATGTTTTTCGGCTAATATTTTTGCCGTTTTTGAAATTAGGTCAGTGCTGATCGCTTCGTATTGTGTGCCTACACTTGATATTTTTGTTAGAGTTTGTGTTCCTCTTGATACAAATAAATCAGGCGTACTATCTGTACTTCGTAAGTCACCGTCATGTGGTACATAGTAACATAACTGGGATTGTGCTACCGACGAAGGCAAACATACATCTTCTACATCTTCAAGATTCATTTCGTCTTGACTATCGCTAGTTGGATCCAAAATTGATTGACTACATTCCTGAGACTCGTCATACTTTCCTTAAAAGCAATTAAATATAAATAAGTACCTATAAAAATGGCTACAGGATGTGTATAATCAAAGGCTACAAGTATCAATTTGGCACAATTTACTTACTTTTCGATGTCATTTCGTTTTCTATCAAATTTAAATTTAATGCTCAACAAAACTGTGACGTTCAAGGTGTATAATATAACTAGGGTTCAATTCGCATAACACTTGCACTGAACCGTAAAAAAAGACGTGGGCTCGGTGTGTTTGACATGGACAAAGTGAAGTTGAACACAGACTAAATAGAGCAACGCAAGAAAAGAAATTAGTGACAGGATGATCTACCTACTTACTTAAACTATCGATATTTAGTCGATAGCTTCTATCTATGGTATTCCGCAGCACATGTGTCAACGCAAAGATAAACATTACACGTTTTACACATATACCGTGTGTGTGATCTTTTATTCTTAGTCGCGCATACTTTACAACGCTGACTTTTGCCACTGGGAATTCGTACAGGAAAATGTGCCAAAGCATCGATATGTAGACTGCGAGGAGGATTGGACTGAGTACCAGAAGTGAACGCTGGGCTAGTATTTGCAATTAATCTTTTATTTTTTTCTAAAAGTTGCCGTATCACATTTAATTGAAAATCTGCAAAACTATGTTTTTTGTTATTTTTTAAGACTCTGAACAAATAAAAAGCATTAAGCATAAACAAATCGATGATGTGGAAGCCTAATTTTTTATACCACTTCCTAGTTTTCCTTATACAACCTATGCTACTCATCATCATGTCGGTGATGTCCACCGAACCCATATTTTTATTGTAATCTATTACACATTGCGGCTTTAATTTAGGCAGACCAGAAAAATGATCCAAATTGTCTGACGGAACAATTTTGTCATCATGTATGGTAGACAGCATGGTAACAGCTTTTTTGTCTTGCCATTTTAACGCTAAAAGAGGAGGAGATGAAAATGCTTCTATTTCTCCACGCTTAAGTTTTTTGAATTTTGGCATATGTTTCCTATTACTTTTGACCGTACCGCATGCATAAATGCCTCTTTGTTTTAAATAAAGAAAAAGTCGCGGACTAGAATACCAATTGTCGACATATAGCTCTCGATTACTATGATAATAACCTTGTACCAGTTCAGTGACTACTGATCCTGTAATACCTAAATTTGGTACATGCTCTATTTGTGTTTGTGAACCACAGTAAACAAAGAAATCAATTATAAACCCTGATTCGACATCACACAAAACAAAAAGTTTTATTCCAAATCTGTTTCGCTTTTTTGGCAAATATTGTTTGATTACCAGACGACCTTTGAAAGGCACAATGCTTTCATCAATGCATAGTTTGCCTCCGGGGACCAATGTGTGTCGAAATTTTTGTCGTGCGTGGTCAATCATCATTTCAATTTTATATAATCTTGATAAATTACTTACATCGTGTACCTACTTTAGAAAATGAAAGCATTGCCAGTATTGCGCAATATCTATCTCTACACATAATACTATGAAATATGGGACTATTTAAAAGGGGGTCTACAGACCAATGTTCTTCAATAGTGAGCCTTTTATTCCTTGTAAAGAGCATCGTAAGGGCTAAAAAGATATAAATGTCATGAACAGTCACATCTTGCCACCTTTTTAAACGAGCGTACACCCTTAGATCCGTATGCCTGACATAGAATTGGTGATATTTGTTAGTAAAATAACATATTTTTTCTACTAAATCATTGCCACAAAAATGTTCAAAAATATCCAGTTCCGAGGAGTCGCTGCTCAAAGGTACTGAAGGTGATACCCCCGAAATAAATTCGTCAAAGTTTTCTTTATCAGGTACAGTTATGTCTAACGTCCAATTAATGCCTTCATTGTCGTCATGATCCTGAAATGACAAATTAAAATTTATTACGTAAGTATATTATTTTTTATATTCATTAGGTAGGTATATAACTTTAACAAAAAGGAACCTAGTTAGCGTTCCTGCACACGATGCCGTCACCGCGCCGTCGCCGCGCCGACGCCCGCCGCACAGTTACATTACACTGTAGAATACGAGTCGCGCGAAGCCCGCCACCGCGCGCGTTCCCGTCCCTGTCTCGTTTGATTCATTCCATTGATTCCATTACCGACCGCGTACGAACGTGCACGCCGCGAGATCGCACGCAGCCGGTACCTAATGGAATGAATCAAACAGACAGGGACGGGAACGCGCGCGGTGGCGGGCTTCGCGCGACTCGTATTCTACAGTGTAACTGTGCGGCGGGCGTCGGCGCGGCGACGGCGCGGTGACGGCATCGTGTGCAGAACGCTTATTAAAGTTATCTTTTTTTTAAAGATAACTCATGCACTAGGAATAATTCCTGTGTAGCTTGGGACTTCACAAACACACAAGTCACGGACACAAAACAGCTACACCCAAACTCGAATAATGATTTATGAAAGAGAGAGAGAGAGAGAGAAAAAGAGAAAAACGCGAGTGCGAGTGCCTGTCCGGCTTGGTAGGTACTGTCACAGTACCTTAATAATGGTAAGGACAACATACAACACGGTTCCAAATTTGAACAATCAATAAGATATGTAGGTAGTTAAGTAGGTAATATAGGTAATAACAGAATTACATCACAATATTTAAAATACTATTTCGATTCATCAAGGATGTACGAGCCAATAATGCTCACACAGCAAAAGTACGTTTATGCGCACGTAATGAATAACGCTAAACGTACTTTATTAATTATATTCTAATATAGAATCAGTCGTCACTAAAACTTAGCCACAGGCGGGTCGATCAATAATAACATTGCATCAAGTGCGACTCAGACAACCAAGCAAACGTAACTTGTAATACGGAATTAAACTATTGAACATAACAGTGGTTTGGTGTGAACTATCTTCCTACAACAACTACCGGGGTATCCAGTCAACGACGAGAAAACCCCAACATCTTTTGGTCCTTCGAGCCTTTGGCGCGGCATATCACTTCGTGAGTCGTCGTGTCATCAGCAGAGTGCTTAGTGTGGTAAATCCCAGTTACGTTAGCAAATCGGTGCTATTGGCCTCCCACAAGCGGGTCTCACCAGTAGCATTGAGACGTTGCACATAACGTAAAGGAGGGTGATCTACACTGAGTACTTGTAACTAACGAACCAGCAGAGGCCACGTCTACTGCTACAGCAAAACAATCGTCAAGGATAACATCCACGGCGGTCACTACGGCGGAGATTAATTACATCTACTGCCTCAACTAACTAACGAACCAGCAGAGAAGAGTTCTACTGCTACAACTTAACAATCGGCGGAGATTACATCTACTGCCTCAACTAACTAACGAACCAGCAGAGAAGAGTTCTACTGCTACAACTTAACAATCGGCGGAGATTACATCTACTGCCTCAACTAACTAACGAACCAGCAGAGAAGAGTTCTACTGCTACAACTACAATTTAACAATCGGCGGAGATTACATCTACTGCCTCAACTAAGAAGAATCAGTGGGGATCACGTCCACTGCGGTTACTTCAGCTCCGAAAACTTCGTGAGTACCAACAACCAACACGCCAAACACGCGCAGCCACAAGGCAGCAACAATGTCCACAGAAGACTACGCTGAATTTGCGGAACTTATAACGAAACAGCAAAACAGCTACGAGAGAATCAAAACTCTACAAACTAACTACAAGAAGGATGCTGTGAGTAGAAAAACCACAGACTACCTAAACAAGCGCATCGACGCTTTACAATCCCTATGGGATGAATTTCGATCGAATCACGAAATTCTGAAGAAGTATGAATCTGCCCAAAGATACCATGACTACTTTAAGCAGGACATATTTATTATAACAAGAAGCATGTTTGACGAAACAACGCAATCTATGAGTCAGCTACGAAACAAGTTGGCGAACGAACCTGGATTTTCGGGTATATCAAAACCGAAAATACTAGAAACTCCCGGAACACCGCAATTTGATAAACTGGAGTACACCAACACATCGGGGATGAAACGGACAAGCACCTATCAACGCTGTTACGTAATCAAATGTGTAACTTCAGCGCTTTGAAGCGAGCGGTCTCCAAAATTAATCTGGATGATATGAAAGAGAAGTGGCAACTCCAAGATCAAGTCAACATTCTACGATCTAAATGGGAAGCCATCGACAAGATTCATTGGGAACTAAGCTACTTACTGCAAGGGGACGACAAAGACTATGAAGCAAAATTCGACCATTGGGAACAAGTCTACGACAACCTAAAGGAAGAGCTAAATAGAAAAATCTTTGAAACATCCCATTATGAAAAAACAACACCGCGGATGGAATTACCGGAGTTCGATGGTACTTTTAACAACTGGATCTCCTTCAGGGATTTATTCTTTGAAATGATTCACAACAATCCAACGCTAAACAAAACGCAGAAAATGAAGTTTATTTATTTATTTATTTATTTAATGCATAATGTACACAGCATAGTTACACGCTAGGCTTAGAAACTAGTGAGTACATGACCCTGTTAGGGCGCAGCAAAATAACTTTCAAGTAATAAGTTCCTAAAATCACAATTGAAAGGTGAAGCGGAAAAGCTAATTAAGCACCTTCCTGTAAGTGCTGAGAACTACGACTCGTGTCTGAATATTATTCAGCACCGCTACGACAACAAGCGATTACTTTTCACCTCCTACATAGAAACACTTCTCAATCAAGCATCCATCGAAAAACCAACGTCTACTAACATGAAGAAGCTGCATGACACAACTAAAGAGTGTCTAAACGGTCTAGAGAACATGGACGTTAACATTCCAGTATGGGGTCCACTAATCGTCTACTTACTAGCCTCCAAACTGGACGACGTCACGTACGCAGACTATATAAAGACCATGAAACATGCAAGAGAGCTTCCAGACTTAGACGAGTTTATGGAGTTCCTGGAAATGCAGTTTATAACTCTGGAAACATCCCGTAACAAAAAGAATGGCGGGAAACAAAACTACTCATCAAATAACCAACATAAAAGTTTTAACAACAACAAGTCAACGAACTTTAAAGGCACAGAAAAGTGGACAAAAACCTTCCATGCAACGCTGAGGAAATGTCCACTGTGCAAAAACGAACATGCGCTGATGCAGTGTTCTACATTTTTGAACATGGATGTCGCAACGCGAAACAAAACAACAAGAAATCTAAACTTATGCAAAAATTGTTTGTTTAGTCACGGCGGAAAGAAATGCAACTCAACGAAAACTTGCCGCACGTGTAACTTCAAGCATCATTCCCTTCTTCATGATGATAATCAGAAAGGGCAACAATCAACGCCAGCCTCATCAACGGTGGTTGAGCGAACTTCGAATCACATTAACAGTGAACAAGAGATACTCTTAACGACTCTTCAATTACGGGTCAAGAACAAGGAAGGAGATTATGTCATCCTTCGGGCGTTACTGGACCAAGGCTCGCAAGTAAGCTTGGTCACAGAAAATGCTGCACAACGATTGAACTTACCCCGAAATAAAATGAACGCTGCGGTCACTGGGGTTGGCACTATAATGGGCAAAGTTAAGGGAAGATAAAATTATAATGCAAGTCTATCCACTCTGATTATACATTCCTAACAGACGCGTTAGTGATGAGTAAGCTCATCAACAACTTGCCAAACTCCACGATCAACACAGACAACTGGACACACCTTCACAATATCGAGTTGGCTGATCCGGACTTCAACATCTCTGGACCCATTGATTTACTGCTGGGAGCAGATGTTTACTCCGACGTGATCTTAGGAGGAATAATTAAACATAACAATGGTTCGCCAGTAGCCCAACAGACACAGTTGGGCTGGATATTGTGCGGTGCTACAAAGCAGTTTAACTGTCTAGTTACGCTAACAGAACTAGACAATCTAACACAATTTTGGGAAATAGAAGACATCCCTTCGGAATCCGAAAACACTACGGAAAACGAATTCTGTGAAAAACATTACGCAGAAACAACTAAACGATTAAGCAACGGGCGCTATGTGGTGAAAATGCCAATGCACGCTAACTACGAACAAAACCTGGGTAACTCGAAACCTCAAGCTACAGCACAATTTCTTCATTTGGAAAGGAAAATGGCTAAACAAGAACACTTCGCTAAACTATACAAAGACTTCATTCGAGAATACATCGATTTGGGTCACATGAAACCAGTGACGGAATTGAAATGTCGAGTACAAGCCTACCTACCACACCACGGCGTAGTACGGGAGTGCTCATCAACAACGAAACTACGAGCTGTTTTTAACGCATCAATGAAAACAGACTCCGGGTACAGCCTAAACGATATGATGGAAAAAGGGCCAAACCTACAAAAGGACATACTATCCCTGATCATAAAATGGCGGAGCTATAGATATGTTCTAACAGCGGACATTGAGAAAATGTACCGACAAATCCTTATTCATGAAGATCAACAATGTCTTCAAAGAATTATTTGGAGAGAATCTAAGAGAGAACCACTGAGAGCTATGCAACTGTGTACCCTAACATACGTTACCAAAGTCGCACCATTCATAGCAATGCGGACTCACCAACAGCTGGCCAAAGATGAAGGCAACGCTTTCCCTCTGGCCCAAAAGGCGCTACTCAACGAATTTTATATGGATGACGCCATCACGGGACATCATACCATAGAATCAACAAAGTTACTCCAAGAAGAGCTAAGCGAACTACTGAAGAAAGGTGGATTTGTTTTACGGAAATGGTCCACGAACGAGCCATCTATTCTCAAAAATCTACAGAATAAAGAGAAAAGTAACAATAACGAATTTAACTTCAAACAACAAGAGTTCAGCAAAACACTAGGGCTCGCTTGGAATGACGCAAGCGACACATTCCATTTTATTAGCGAAGCACCTAACGACAACAAAAATGCATCATACACAAAACGCAGACTACTGTCGGAAATAAGCAAGATCTACGATCCACTTGGTTGGTTGGCTCCAAGAACACTACTCGCTGCTAAAACTAAGGTGGCACCAATCAAGAAGAAAACTACAATACCGAGATTGGAATGATGCGCCGCAGTATTGCTAGCTAAACTCCTACAAAGGATAACAAAAATCTTTGAAGATTACAATCTAAAGATTACCTGCTGGACGGACTCTAAGGTCGTTCTAGCATGGCTTCAAGGAAATCAAACTAAATACGAAAAGTATGTAACTAACAGAACAACACAAATATTAAACATCGTGCCTGCGATAAACTGGGGTTACGTGAAGACAAACGAAAACCCTGCCGACTGTGCCACAAGAGGACTTTCGCCATCCAAGCTGGTCAACTATTCCCTGTGGTGGGAAGGCCCTAAATGGCTTAAGGAGCAAGAAACACAAGCGCTGAACTCTAAAGAAACTTATAGCACAAACGAGGGCTTCCTAACAAACTGTTACACAAATAATAGTACGGAACCCACGTCGAACAAAAATGAATTAATAAATTCATTACTTGAACGACATAGCAACATAAATCGTATTACAAGAATACTAACGTTGGTGATACGTTTCGCTGATGCATTGCGAAATAAAAGAAGGTCAACTGATTGCCATGAACTGAACTTGCACGAACAAAACAACTCACTGTTTATAATTATTAAATCGGTGCAACGGGATTATTCCGAAAATGAGATAAAGTCCCTCAACAAAGGTGAAAACAAAACCATAAGAAACAACTGGAAACTCATCGAGCTCATGCGTCGACACTATTGGGGTCGGTGGTCGAAAGAATACCTGCATTCACTACAAAACCGAAACAAATGGCAACAAACTAAAGAAAACATACAGAAGGGGCAGCTAGTTCTCATCAAGGAAAGTAATCTACCCTCAAGCAGATGGGCTATGGGACGAGTAGGAGAACTGCACCCAGGCAGCGATGACTTAGTACGAGTAGTCACGCTAAAGACACAAAATGGAGTACTTAAAAGACCCATAACTAAACTTGCCCCGCTACCCATAACTGAGGTATGCGGAAGTGCTGACACACAAGAAGTGAGTCCAGAAACGGACCACGACGTGCCAAGGAAAGGCACCAACAAAAGTAGAAAAGGGGTAAACAGCCTGCTTATGACGTTACTAGTAGCATTTACAACGCTATCATGTGGCTTAGCAACACCCCTGCAACATTTTAAAACAACTCGGTTAACTGAAAACCAACCAGTGTACTTTGACCCTGTCGGAAACATTCAACTCATCCACGATGAATGGAAACTTCTGGTATACTATAACCTGACAACATTCTGGCAAAGTACAACAAAGGTAGAGGAGTTCGTAAACCATCTAAGCCAACTATGCGACACGATGCCTAACGAACCATGCTACTCTACATCACAACAACTTAAGTTCGAAATGAACCAGCTGAACGAGTACAACATACTGTTGCGGTCTCAACATCAACAGCGAAAGCGACGTGGCTACGTGAACGGTGTAGGAAATCTTGCACGAGCCCTGTTTGGTGTCCTGGATAGCGATTTCGCTGAAAAATACGCTCAGGACATAGAAAAAATCAAAACAAACGAACAATATTTACTACAGCTGATACGAAATCAGACACTGATTATCGAGGCAGAAAACAACGTCATCAAGAAAAATTAAGACTTTGCAAAGACGCAACTGGAAGTAATCCAGCAATTCATGAACAAAACTACAAAGACCGAACATAATTAATATGGTTGTATAATTGTATCAATGAGTGCACGATTCGCATTGTCTGCGAAAATCGAATTACAACAACCATATTAATTAACTCAGGGCTCCTTGCCCTAGGTCAGGACTGCATACTTCAGCACAAAGATAACACAATTTATTCACACAACGTTGTTAGTAGTAGTGCTAATATTGGAATCAATTTGGAGGTACCTACTATCGACTCACCAAATGAATGTGGAATACACTAAAAACCACAAATATTGTGTTACCAAAACAAAGCTTATCTAATGACCACAAATCATTAGAGGAGCAGATAACCGCACAAAAGGGAAGAGAGAGCCTTCCTAACGACCTAAGTGTCCACGACATCGGCAACTATACTTTAAGCTTTTTGAGTCTTTGCTGGTGGGAGGAATCGTCGCCGCTATAACAGTTTGGCGACTAAGAAGATGTCTCCAGGCGCGTAAGAAGAGCGATACTGCAGCCAACGCGAACAAGAATCAAGAGAGGACAGAAGATATCGAACTTCAGGAGATTCCAGCCTACGCCAGAATACGAGGTGGACATTCCGAGAACAACGGGCCACCGCAACCAGCAGTTGGAACTAGATTTAATCTATAATTAAGAATTATCTTGCTTATTGTTTCGATTGCTTAATAACTTTAATAGCATGTAACTATTTAACTTTTAACTCAAGTTTGGTAATCTGAGTGCGTACACAATTTTCCCTCGGGAGCATGTACGAGCCAATAATGCTCACACAGCAAAAGTACGTTTATGCGCACGTAATGAATAACGCTAAACGTACTTTATTAATTATATTCTAATATAGAATCAGTCGTCACTAAAACTTAGCCACAGGCGGGTCGATCAATAATAACATTGCATCAAGTGCGACTCAGACAACCAAGCAAACGTAACTTGTAATACGGAATTAAACTATTGAACATAACAGTGGTTTGGTGTGAACTATCTTCCTACAACAACTACCGGGGTATCCAGTCAACGACGAGAAAACCCCAACAAAGGAGTTACCTAAACCCAACGAAAGTCTTATTTATACCTATACCTACTGAATAATGTGCAAATAACCTAAGAAGAAATTGAAATAGGTACTTACCTCTCCATCACTTCTAAATTCTATCGAATCGGATAATTTCAATTCGTCGTCACACTCGTCGTCGTCACCTTCTAATATTCTTAATAATTCCTCAGTAGTCGTCATTATTGAAAATTGAAATGTGACTATTTTATCGACAATGCACAAATACCAACGAACAACATTAATGGAACTTTCCATTCGTTTGATCCGCTTGTGACGTAGGCAGTGGTCGTATTAATGTGACAGCCGCGCTAGACTAACTAGAGAAATATGTTGCAAGCATAGGAGTCAAGGGATGGGAACTAACGTCAAATGTTGGCATTATACAAAGATCGTGAGGGATATTTTTCTTATGAATAATAAGGAAAAGAATTAATAACACAAGGCAATATGTTAAATTTAACTTTATTTGGTATGACACCGTTTATTTTATGCTGAATGATGCATTATACCTGATTATTTAACTGTTTGTTATTTCGTTTTTAAAATGCGCATTGCATTGTATCCCATCCCTATGGTCATATTTATGCGACGCGCGCGATAGACGCCGAAGAAAATTTCAAGCTGCCAATTACTTATTTTTGTTTAAGTTTTTTGAATGCTTAGAGTTATGACACATAATTTTAAGTAATTGTTGTAAATAATAGCTCTATTTAATAATAGTTTTAGTTGTACCACGCAATTAATAGGACGAAAATAGAACGAAAAAATCATGCATGTTCTCTGTCGCAGAAATACGACACGCGCGGTAGGGACACGGAAATATTTGTCGCATATATGCGACACGCGCGGTTAAAGGGTTAAATAGACTCCGGACACAGGTCGGTCGCAGCAAGGAAAACCTGTTCAAGTGGAAATTCATAGAGGACTCTGCCCTGGACTGCAAATGTGGTGTTACCCCATATAAGATGATACACTTGACATCGTGTCCTGCCTGTCCAGCTACTTGCACATCACAGGAGCTGATGATTGGAACTGAAAATGCCAAACTCGTCGCAAAATTTTGGGCTGACTCAATTTAAATTGTCATCGACACGCTAAGAAGAAGAAGAATTATTTGAAGGTTAGCTTTGCGTTTTGTGTTTAAAATCAAAAGTAGGCATAATTAAATGTAATCCCATGGACCAAACGTCATTTGAAATTGGTCGTGTAGCATTGCAAGTGACGTATAATATACAGACGTATATATACAAAATTACATAGTACTGACGTTATATCGAAAACTAGCCTTTCAGTTTCAGTTCTAGAGATTTTCGCTTTTGGCGTATTTGCACTATCATTTTTTCCCTAATGATTTTTTCGAGCACGCTTGGATCTATACCAGCATCTCTCAATTGCGTTTTGAATTGATTTCTCACTTTTACAGCTGTTTTAAATTCTGTCTCTGGAATTATATTTATATCGTCCATACTCTCCTGCTCATTTCATTTTTCAATTGTATTTTTATACATTTTAGCGTTAGGATTAAAGAGGTACAGTCCACATCTACGGAATCCATTTTAAATGGTTTGAGAAGTTATTCCGTTTATAGCCTGTTTTAATAATGGACAGAAAGTGACTTTTGTCAAGGTCTTACTTGAATTTTCACCACTATCTTGCCAATCTTTCACTGATTTCTTGCATTGAAGTTTGAGTGGTCGGAAAACACTGACCTATGCAGGCTACATTATATGTGTGGTGTTGAGTGGAAGAGCGTAAAGTATTATCCCATTTTCTTCACAGAATTTGCTTCAATCTTTGGTCAAATGGGACTTGTGGCCATCGACCAACAGCAGCACGGGTTTCGAAATATTGTTAGTTTCAAGTTAACGCTAGCGTTGTAAACATTGACCTTACATGATTGTGAACCAATAACTTGGTATCGTCAAACTGATTGATCATCAACTCCCATCATTCATCATCATCATTTCAGCCGAAAGACGTCCACTGCTGGACATAGGCCTCCCCTAAGTGTCGCCACATTGACCGGTCCCGTGCGTCTCGCATCCAGCGGATCCCCGCAACCTTCACCAGGTCATCGGTCCACCTAGTGGGAGGCCTTCCAACGCAACGTCTTCCGGTTCGCGGTCGCCACTCCAGAACTTTCCGGCCCCATCGGGCATCCGTTCTGCGAGCAATGTGCCCTGCCCACTGCCACTTAAGTTTGGCGATTCTTCGGGCTATGTCGGTAACTTTGGTTCTCATGCGGATGTCCTCATTTCTGATTCGATCGCGCAAGGAAACTCCGAGCATAGCCCTCTCCATTGCCCTTTGGGTGACTTTAAGCCTTCTGATGAGGCCCATTGTGAGCGACCACGTTTCGGTCCCATATGTAATCACTGGCAACACACACTGGTCATAGACTTTCGTCAACTCCCATGCAACTTCATAATTGTCCGCAGAGAACTCAAGAGAATCTATGACAGACGCAGACGTAGCAATGCGTTTTAAGGAAGATTTTCAATGTCTTTTAACGAAGATTTTAAGTAGTGGAATTATTGAATCTGCGTTATTGATTTACAGTTGTGCTCTAACCAGTGTTCATAGGAACCGTCAAAGTTGGGAATTGTAGTGATAGGTAACTTTATTGAATTTGAGTTTGTGTTTGGCAGGTCAGACATGCTAGTCGACTTCTCGTAATTAATTGTCATACATTCAACAAGTGCAAGAACACTATATAATTCTTCCACTCGAATTCCTCGCGTGATTCGAGCTGCTTTTCTATATCAGATTCAAAACTAATATCCTGTATTTTGCCTTAAACCTGATTAAAATCATTTATTAAGTTTTGAGATCCTACCACACCTACTTTTAAATCTGCCTGCTGATGAAAAGATAAACCCAGATTGCAAGTGACCGTAGCGTCTAATAATGCTGGCGCCTAACGATGAATACGCCGCAGAGTACTTTTACTATATGGGCATAGAGATCTCACTTCACGGGTTTTTCGAGCAGTGGACGCCAGCGACATCTAGTTTTCTCCGATGAAAACTTTATCTTGATATATATAGCCTTGCTATAGTGCCCGTATTGTGCCTATAGAATGCTCAGGTTATTAATGCTTGCTTTTTTATTTAGTGTATGGATTAAATGTTTATTAAAATCATTACTATCATAATCCATACATTAATTTAAAAAATAAAACATCATAAACTCATTGTAATAATTACATTTATTTCATCAACTATGAGGCCTTTTACAGTGTTTTTTAAAGAAATTTCTAGCCATTACTTGGTATTTGTCGGTGTCGCTAATAGTTTCTTGCTTTCCTGTTAATTTTTTTTTTATTGTTTTGCAATGATTAAATAAAAAAAATCTTATTGCTAAATTTGTTAAGTACTCTTGCAATTTGTTTTTATGTTTATTACATATTAAACATTTAAAGTCTGCTGAAATATATATTAAAGTTTTTATGTATTCTCCTATATTCTTTTTTTCTAAACTTTCTTTTGGCTCCTCTGTGATGATGTCTTGGAAAGCAGAAACAAGAGCAATCACCGACTTAGCCACTGCAAAGCCAACGTTTGTTTGAGTATTATCTATACCTTATGTATTCTAATTCGTTTTCGTCGATTAGATCTTTATTGCATTTGGTGCAATTTTTATATATTCTTTTGGATTTTTTAATTATATATCCGCTCACGTACTGCAATGGAGCCATAATTTTAGGATCCGCTTTTGCCTCCAAAGGCAACACGTTTATATTTAATATTTTATTTAAATCTATATTTTCTGTAAGCTTGTTGGCTTGGCAGTCCTTATTTGTAACCAGAGTAACTAAGGCCTCACAATAATCTTTTTGGGAATTTGCACCCGGGGCATGAACGCTGGAGAGGTTATTTACTAACAGCGCGGCATAGGCAGACTGGAATGCATCTGGAGTTGGATTGACGTTGCGGCACCCGTGGCTTCTGATTGCGCCAAAAAAGTTTTCAAGTGGATCTTGATTCAGGTGCCGCATCCAAACTTTACAAGTATTTGTATACCTTCCAGCGTCCACACCCAATTATTTACTGTCGGTACAATTTCCGCGGAATCGCCCTTATAAAATGTCATTGTTTTCAATACTTTTTTGAATTCTATCCATTTTTTATGGTGTGCCGAATTTGGTTTCACCGGTTGAAGTAGTGGCTTTGCATATTTCTTTTTGTTGGCATAGCTGCCGTTGACTGAGTCAAATAGTTCATCGAAAAATAGCAGCAAATCTGCAGTGCCTTTGCACCCTTCTGGCAAAATTCCTTTATCTGAAATGAAAAGAAAATAAAATATGAAAAATCATATTCTTTCTTATCTCAGGGTGATTTTGTTATTACAAATTACATAATTATTCATTCGAATCAGGACACAGCAGCATGTTTATAGTAGAGTAGCCCCTGCCTGTAACTTTATCAGCGTATTCCACATCACACATTACAGTGTATCTTTATCCAAATTCGTTCAGCCGTTTCTTAGCACTCCTTAATTCTGTTGCTTGTTTCTTGGCTTTGTTTCTGAACTTTGACAATTTCATCTTTACATCAACTAATTTTTTATATAGTTCGTGTTCAGTTTTCGTCATCTTTGATCTTAAACAATAAACATTGTAAGTCGAGGAAGCCAATTTTACCAGTGAAAATCGCCGGACACAATATAAACATATTGATAGATTCGGGGAGTGATGTGAATATACTATCGACGGGAGTTTACAATGCGATCGGAAAGCCGGAATGTGTTAAAGACGAGCTCACTTTGTCTGGTATTGGTTCCGCGACCGTACGATCTTTAGGAAAGTGCAAGTTAGATTTAAATGTTGAATTGTTAATTTCTTTATTACACTGTGTGTAATAAAGAAAGCACAGTTAGTAGTCCGCAGTAAGTTGGTCAGCGGTCTGGCTATAGATGCATAGTTCAGTATATACTTCCTGAAATATGAAGTCAATCCAAGAAAACTTTGTACCTGCTTGGTAGTGGTTGGTCTAGGGTACCTTCTTACTGCATCTGTCTTCTCCGGAGTGGGTCTGACTTCACCCTTTTTAACTAAATGACCCAAATATTCAATTTCATGACATATGAGCTTCGCCTTCTTCCTGTTTATTTCTAATCCATATTGTTCTGCAATGGTAAGTACATTTTTAAGCCTCTGGAGTGCTTGTTGCTCACCACTTGCTGGAATTAATAGGTCATCGATGAATATCATAACTTCACCCTTAGCTAACAAGTCTCTAAATATTATGGTTATAAATCTCATAAAATACTTCGGACAAATAGACAATCCGAAAGGGGCACGCAAGAATTCAAATTGACCATGGTGTGTCACAAAGGAAGTGAAGTGAATTGACTCCTCACTAACTTTTAAATGGAAGAATCCATTTTTTAGATCGATTACACTGTTACCGGCGGCGAGTGCTGTGGGTGCGGGGGCGCGCGGCGGCGTGTGCCGTGGCGGCGGGTGTGCGGGGTCGCGGGGCGGCGGTTGCACGTTGCGGCGTGCATTCGTTGTTCCGTGATTCGGGGTCTCGAGCATTCGTTGTTGCGGTTTGCGTCGCTGCGTGCTTTTGTGCTCGCAGTGTTCGTTGTTGCGGGCATTCGGTGGCGTGTGGTTCGGCGTGGTGACTTTCGGAATGACGTATTGCACTCGTAGTTTCGTTCTTCTTCCGTCCTTCTGACATTCAAAAGTGCCTGTAATGGCTTAATTGAAATAAAATATTTGAGTTTTTTTTTTTTTTAATGTCTTCTTTTTCAAAGCTGGGCCTGCTGAAAGTTAAATAACAATTTAAGTTTTTAAACTGACATGGTCACTGACACTACTATTAATATCATAAACGGGATACTCGAAACAGTAATCAAACATGGTAAATATCCCGTTTATGATATAAATAACAATACTTTCATCTTTATGTGTAAAACGAATCAAGTGTTAAGGTCTATGAAATACATATAAATATATTTTCTCAAAAATGGTATGTAATGTTGCCATAACATCTCTAAAAAGTATCCAGAAAGTGAACTTTACCGGAGACTTATTCACAACTGTCCAGTAAGAAGCGAGATTTTAAATTTGGAATCTCCTACTGTCCAGTAAGTATGTAATTTACTTACTGGACACTATAGTGCGCGCGGAACGAGTTGGCCGCGCCTTAGGTGGCGACAGGGGTGAGGGGGCGGGTTGCCTACAGCTCGCAATGCACAGGAGACTATAATAATTAGACAGTGATGACCAATCTCGAGATATCGTGAACAATAATTGTTCAATTTATTGAAAATAATACAAATAAAAAACAAAAACATGCCTAAGGCGCGGCCAACTAGTTCCGCGCGCACTATAGGTCATCCTCTTTAGATCTGCTTAGAAAAAAAAACAGTACCAGACACAGATTAGAGTTTAGCCATTATAACATGGTTATAGAAGGGAGGTTCCAAATATATCTATCTCTCTTTTTGGTATGACATTTTATGAGATACCTACATATATTTTTGGAACCTTAAACAGCCATTTTATACGTTGCGTTTTGTACTTAGTAATGTTGTAGAAGTATAGTGTGGGATTTTATGATTGTATTTAGTAATTTCAGTTTAAGTAAAGTTTTTTCTAAAGTTGTTTCCTAAACTGCCTCGTTGGTCTAGTGGTCGCAAGCTCGACTGCAGAGCGTGAGGTCCTGGGTTCGATTCCCGGGTCGGCCAAAAAGTGCTATTGTGTTTTTCACATATGAATGTATCCTTCAATATTAATTAAACGAATTTGTTGTTAAACTTTCTTTAATTTTTGAGAAAAGCATTATACAAACCTCAACCAGTAAGAAAGCCATCCTGGCCTCGTATATAACCAGACCTCACCTGCGGTTCGGTCCGGTTAACTCATAATTGGCCAGGAAGGCTTACTTACTGGATTCTGCAGTAATGTACTATTAAAATTATAAAATCACACACACCCACATGTCGACCAAAGAATGTTAATTTCCCCAATTGGTTTTCCAAGTCTCTCATACAAACTTACAAAAAGAAGACTCAAGCCTGGGTTAAGTGGAAGAAGTATGGGAATTTACGTGACTATGAGATGTTCTCGAGTAACAGAAAAAAATTTAAAATTCTAGCTGACATTTGCTATAGTAAATATATTAATGCAATTGAAGACAGTGTTGCTACTAATACCAAAGCATTTTGGACGTACGTTGCAAGCCGTAAAACGTCAAATAAAATCCCATCCACGGTTCATTACAATCAAATTTCATCCAATGATCCTATTACTACTTGCAACTTGTTTGCTTCATTTTTCCAGTCTGCATATGAGCCCTCAACATTTGACCATAACTCTTGGGAACCACCATCTAGTAGTGCTGACCACGATGTTTTCCTATGCAAGTTACAACTGTCTCTTGATGAAATACATAGGGAATTAAAATCACTTGATTCAACCAAGGGTCCCGGACCTGATGGGATTCCTTCGATTTTTCTGAAAAATACGTGTGACACATTATGCTATCCACTACTTATATTGTACAATAAATGCTTATCGTGTGGTATTTTCCCAGAAGTTTGGAAACATGCAAATATCGTACCAGTTCATAAGAGTGGTTCCAAGCACGACGTAGCTACCTATAGACCTATCTCAATACTGTCTTCTTTTTCTAAATTATTTGAGCGACTGGTACATAATAAATTATACCCGGCTATTCGCAGTGTTTTAATACAAGAACAGCATGGCTTTGTTAAAGATAGATCTTGCATTAGCAATCTCCTCCTTTTCACGTCCCAGTTATTTGATAGTCTCGATAATAGACAGCAGGTTGATGTAGTTTACACAGATTTTCAGAAGGCTTTCGATAAATTGGACCACACACTACTACTTCATAAAATTGCATACAATGGCATAAGAGGGGACCTTTTAAGGTGGTTTATATCTTATATAACTAACAGAACACAAAAGGTAGTTGTTAATGGCTTTGAATCTGGCTCTTTTCAGGTCACCTCTGGTGTACCCCAAGGTTCCATTTTGGGCCCTTTATTATTTATTCTGTACATAAATGACATAAAAGAATGTTTTCAAAATTCTAAATTTCTTTTGTATGCGGACGATTTAAAGGTATATAAAATTATTTCGGACAAATTCGACTGTATTAAGTTCCAGCAAGATTTAGACCGTTTCTCTAACTACTGCTCTTCTAATAAACTTTATCTTAGCCTTCCCAAGTGTCATGTTATAACATTTACTAAAAAGAAAATAATTACAGAGTTTGACTATAGTCTTTCCAATACACCAATTAGTAAAGTAAGTTTTATCCGTGATCTTGGTGTTCTGCTAGATTCAAAGCTCCATCTGGATGTTCACATTGAAAACATTGTTAACAAGGCCTATCAAATGTTCGGTTTTGTCATGAGATCATCCAGGGATTTTCGTCGACCTTCTACTTTTTTGCACTTATATAAATCAATAATAAGACCCCAGTTAGAGTTTGCAGTACCTATCTGGAACCCTTTTTATATAAAATATATTGAAAGATTAGAACTAGTACAACGTAAATACCTTCGCGCTATAAATTTTAGATGTTATCGGAAAAAAATGTCATACCACCTACTTCTTAGAAAATATGATCTTTTGACTTTAAAGTCAAGACGGAAACTTCTGGAAGTTATGACTCTTTTCAATGTGTGCCGTAATCATTTTGATTGTCTGGACTTAGTTAGGAGTCTATGTTACCTGGTTCCTCGAACAGTTCATGTACGTGAGATACGCACGCGACGTCTATTTGCTACTAGTTTCTGTAAATCCAACGCTGGCTCGCGTTCACCACTTCATCGCTTGGTTGAAACATATAACAATGAGTTCCATTTAATCGACATTCTGTTTTTAAGTAAAAATGCATTTAAGAGGCAAATCCTCGCAACTCTAAAGGACCAGCAAAGTACCTAAAATACCATAGATATTATAATTATAATAACGTAATGTTTAATACGCACACAAGCTCACTTTTTCTTTGTTTTTCTTTTAAATACTTGTAAATTCGGATATTAGTTACAGGTTAATATCCGATGAATAGGATAAATAACACGAGTATTCGTTTGCTTAAAAAAAAAAAAATATATATATTGTGTTATAGGTTTTGTATTTATAAGTACTGTTACCAGCTAGTTTTAAATTCTAAATTGTAATCCGTGGAAAACGTAGTGGGTAGCATAATTGCTTAAGATTGTTAGATTTAAGATATTAAGTATGTATAATTTTTATTGTGCTGCTGTTTGTTTTTCCTTAAATAAATAAAATTAAAAAATTAAATTAAATTAAAGGACACTAAAATAGGACAGGAAAGTCCTATTTTAGTGGACTTAGATACACCATAGTGGGCATTTTCGATATTGCTATGACAGCGATGCACAAATGTGATTTGCATCATTTATTGAGGTCATTATAATAATAATAATAATGTATCTATTTCCAAGTATATGGTATTTTGAGATCTTACACTAATAATGTTCCACATATACTACCATTGCTGGCGTAGAAATATAAAAAAAATTGTAGAATTGAAAATGCAGGTTGGGCAATAAATTATTCTAATTGATTCTAATCCAATAGATGATTTGTTTGCGGATGGATGGACGAAGATTTTATTGGTATGTCAGAATTACTGAGAGAGGAATTTATGAAAGTGTTGTAAACCTTCGTATATTTGTTTTCACTTGAATTTTTTCTTTACTTTGTTATTTTAATGTTTCATAATTATTTCTTCTATTGTTAATTACTGTAATTGGTTGTAAACACAACCGTTGTAATTAAATAAATTATAAAAATTAACTTTGTAACATCGCCGTCATAGCAGTGGAGAAAATGCCCACTTTGATCTGTAAGTAGTGTTAGGCTGAGATTCAGAGACAAGAACATAAGACGGGCGAAGACCGCTCTAAGCCAAGTCGTGGCTAAGCGCATCTTAGAAATTTGTATTCAGCTTAGACTATGGAAAAAAGAGTAGACATGAAATACCTACGAAAAAACGTGCATACCTACTAATGTGTCTGGCACAAAGATGGCGGCTTGCCGTAGAGCTGCGCGCATTTTATTATCGATAGGTGAATTGCACGGTGTTTTTCGAAAATGAGTTTCTATTAGCTTTCTTCAGTTTTATTTACGTGGTAATGCGAGCTATAATAAAAACGCACTCGCTCGGAGTGTCATTTTATATGGCAGGGCACGTGGATAATGAATAGATGCTATCGCAATTAAATTATCATCCTCTTTATTCTGTACTTGTACGTGTAGATACTTAAGTTAATAATAAAACTAATTTTACTATGGTACCTACGTTTATCCCATTTATTCCCAGTTGCCACCGCCGCGATCAGGAATAAAAACTGTGTGCGTTGCTGGCTTTTTCCTGTGGGCGTAGTATGCGACCGAAATTGCGGCCAAAGACACCGTGGAGACCACGCTTAACATGGTGGTTACGAGTATAAAGCCTCCTACACACAAGCTGGAGAAGTTGCCGCGCGCGGCAAGATTGAGTTACGTGATTCGTGCGGTCTGCCAGTTTCTGGCCGGTCTGGCTTATTCTGGGGGCATATGAGTAGGAGCCTAATTAATAGAGTATCACTATTTCTGATAAGCATACCACGCCTGCAGTACCTGCACCTAAGGTCTTTAATTACCAAAGAAAATAATAACTAAATAAGTAATAATGAGTAAATACAGTTTTTTTCTCGTTTGTCAGACTATACTTATTTTTATTAATTTTACTTATTACATATTTTTATTTATAGGTACAGACGCCAGCACATCAACCCACCCCAATATTTTCAACTTTATCACAAAAGAAGAAGGTTTGAAAGAAGGCAGAAGCCTGGGGTAGGTTGATGTGCTAGCGTTGATTATTCATAATGAAACGAGAAAAACATTTTACACACATTTATTAAAAACTAGCTTTTGCCAGCGGCTTCGCCCGCGTGAAAATGTCGATTTTCCATACAAACTTTCATCCCCTATTTAAATCCCTTAGGGGTTGAATTTCGAAAAATCCTTCCTTATTCCTTGTCTACATTATGAAGAGAACCTCTGTGCAAAATTTCAGCTTTTTAGGTCCAAGGGTTTGGGCTGGGCGTTGATGAGTCAGTCAGTCAGGACTTCTCTCTTTATTTATTAGATTATAAAAGCCGTTGGTTCCGGTTATAATCGAGTTCTAAAAATGCGTTCTTTAAACAAGTATTTTTCACAATAATCAAATGTGGGTTCATTGAACCGTCGATCCCAATCATATTCAAGTTGTAAAAATAAAATTTTTACAATCAAATAAGGGCCATGTCGGATTGAAAACTAATAAAATTGACAGTCACTCATTACGGAATAATATTATTTTGTTAAAATAATTGCGAAACGAAATCTTTTCTGTAGTCTTCTTTCCGTAGTATTTAAACCTCAGATCCATGTACGTTTGGACTATAGATTTAATTAGTAAAAGTCTGTGGGTCGTGTCATGTTCGCAGTTCGATTTGAACAAATTGGATTCATCAAAATGTTCCATGAAAAATCGAAACGCATACAGGTGAAGAAGCTGCTTTTGAAAAATACCTTTAAGAATTTTTTCGATTTTAATTACAGTATTTGTCACGTCTTTTGACGGGTAAACCAATCCACCCCTATTTTTCAAAGTTATTAAGCTTTTTTGGTAGGCATTGGCATCTCCGAATAACAAATTTGCACAAATATCACATTTTACAGAGCGAGCCAACTTTCTCGATATAAAACCGGCAATATAAGTAACTACGCTTTCGGAGTAGTTGGGTAAGTTATTATACATGCAGTGCATAAATTCTTCGAACAACTCACTATCATCCTCTGGCAATTCAACAAATGAATTTCTTTCTGTTAGTTCGTTTATGGCCGTGACTGGGTTGATCTTACTAGAGCAGGTTAGAATATTAATTTGCTCAAGAGGAACGCAGTTGCCAACGCCTGCATCTCTAATTTCAGCTCTTATTAACAGTCTTTTAAAAGCGGCCCTAAATTGGACCGCATTGGGGTTATTGTTAAAGCCGCCTCGAGCTCGAATAGCAGAAAAAAACAACTCGAGGTGGTCCTGGCTGACCTTGTACAATGGCAGGTACTGTAAAAGTTTGGTACCATCAATCAAATATTTATATAGTTGAATGGCACTGATCATGTCCAGAATAAGCCCTACAAAGCCGGTTCTTCTTCTAGAATCGACGAGTTTATGCTCAGATGACAACATCAGGTTCTGAAGGTAGGCTATGGCACCTTCGAATAAAGCTTCCACCAGGCCAATATTTCCGGAAAATATAGCCTTTTTCCACCCCGGTGGTCTAATTGATCGGCTGTTTAAGACAGAAAGATGATTTTATTTAATAAGCCCGTAATAATTAATGGCCAGCAAAACACCCTGATGATAATGTCTGGTCTAGATGTAGCAGCTCGATTTCTGTAAAGAAAAATACAAAATTAATCAATTTGAATATCCAGTCAAAGACTCAGGTTCAAATCCCGTTGAGTAATGTGTTTTTTTTTTATTTGTATATCAAAATATAAATGTGTTTACAATAAATACAAAAATATGGTGTTGTCTTTCATTCAACATTGTAATCTTGTATGTTGAATATACCTCATAATCAAAATAATGTTGTATTTACGCTTGAAAAAAATTTCAGAACCAGAAGTGACTCCTTTAGAGCTAGCCGAGCAAAGGCTGGCTACAATGGAGAGTCGCAGCGCCGATGCGACTTTTACGCTTGCATCTGCCACAGAGAGATTGGCAGATGCGCTCGATGGCCACAGCAGAAGGCCAATACAGGTGGTGATAGTCGGTGATCATGAGGTAATTTTTGTTTTACGTATACTACTAGCTTTTCGATTTCACCCGCTGTTTCCCCATGGGAATGAGTCATCATGTGGTAAAAAATAGCCTATGTCTACCCTGAAGATTCTTTCTAAATGGGTAGTATTTAAACGAGTGACTGTAAATGAAAATTTTAAGTTACAAAAATAATTAATTTAGGTCACAGAATTACTAAGTGAGCGGACTGTGAGCGATAAGAAATCAACAGAACGGCAATTTACAAACATTAATTTGAGCTACTTAAAATACAAAACTCAAGAAAAACTAACTATAAAAGGGCATCGAAAAACTCCTCCTCAACGCTGTCAGCAGGTAAAGTACCCAAGAGACTGGCAGCGTTGCCGCGTTGTATGGCAACACTTATCCTCTGGCCAAAGAAAAAGCCAGCCCTTGGGTCGGAGGAAGCGTCAACAAGGCGTTTTGAAATATCCTTAAAAAGGCTGTGTGCACTAGGACCCCACGGCCCTAAAGTTTCAACCCCAAACGGCTCGAAAATATAGTTTCCACAAAGGTTACTATATTTACGCCGCTTGAGGTTCTATATCTTCTGTCCCCGAAGTGCCGGGCCTCCGCCGGCCTCCTTCGTCGGCCTACGGCCCGGTGCCCATGCCGCCCATAAGGGATACTGTCGCAAATACAAAATGAGTAGCTTCATAATTTTTGAGCGACCCAATATTTGTATGAGTGACAACGTTACGTCCTGCATTTTTTTCAATATTTGGCAAATGATTTACTTATACTGAACGGCATTTTATCTTAAATAAAGTGTTTCGATTAGAAAAATCACTATGAAAATTACTGTATTGAGTAGAGTAATGACCACACTTTTTTTTTGAAAATGTTCGTATGAAATAACTATTTGAAGAAACACTTTTAGCTAAGAAATTTAATTATTTAAGGGTAGGTTGCATGTATTCCGAAAAAATAAAGCAATATGTATTTACTTAAATCAAATGAAGGGTTCTCTATTGTGCCCGTCGGGGCCGCGGATTTTTGTACTAGATTACGTGGCCTCGGCGCAAGGGCAAAGAAGGAACATGGGTTCGGTTTTTAGTCAGTAGAAGTCTGACACTCCCCTTCGCTCTGCCCAAGAGCGGGGGGAGTCATTCGATGATTTTCCACCCATCAAAAAAAAAAAGGGTTCTCTATTGTGTCACCTAACTTTTTTATCCATAATTTAAAATGCCATAACTTTTTTTGTCCTAATCATCATTTGTCCGAATGATAACTTACCCGAACTAAATATCACATACACATGCCATAAAATTGAAATCCCTAAATATAAGACCTAAATCCATTTGTCTTATATATTACAATCAATAATATACGGACAAACTGTGGGCCAAAATAGCAGGAAACTGGTGCCCTGAGACAGTGAGACGGGGTCGCGGCAGGCCACGAAGGAGATGGCGGGATGAGCTAGATCGGTTCCGTCAAAATTGGAAGGAGGACGCGCGGGTTCGCGAGAAGTGGAAGGAGTGGAGGGAGGCCTTTGCCCTGGAGTGGGACAGAGCAGGCTAGAAAAAAAAATATATATATACGAAAGACATAAAAACGTTTTCCATAAAAGTTTTAAGTCCTAAATTAAAATAACATAATGTTTATTTATCACAATAATATTATTAGAACAAAGTATAACAAAGCTTCTGGTCACGTCACTCATACATGCAACGCATGTACTCCATGACGCGCGCTCGCTTCGCTCGCATATTATATAACATCTTCTGTCCCCGAAGTGCCGGGCCTCTGCCGGCCTCCTTCGTCGGCCTACGGCCCGGTGCCCATGCCGCCCTTAAAGGATACTGTCGCGAGACGGTGATTCATCCACTTAGCGGACGACTAGCAACAAACAATCTGTAGTTTTCATTTACAAAAGTTATCAAAATAATAAACTTATGACCTCAAATAGAATATCAGTAACCATTAATCATTAATAAAGTAGCTTACAAAACGTTGCTCAATCTGAACTTTTTAGTAGTATAATATGTAAAACCTCAATTGGAAAAATCGTCTCTGTCTTAATATTTAAGTTACCCTTTGTGTATTTCTAGTCGCTCACTTAGTAAATTTGTCGCTCAGTTAGTAATTTTAATATCTGAAATGGATTTATCACAACCCACTTTTTGTAAGCTCGTTCCGGATTTTATTTTAATCAATATTTGTCGTTAGTTTAGTTTATTTTTCGCTTAATCAAATTCATACCGCTCAAGTTATAAAAACAGTATAACATCATCAGTCGCTTAGTTATTTTTTATTCGCTCGTTTTATAATTCCCCTTTCTAAATTCGCAGGCATACCTGCTAAATCCTTTTTTTTTCCCTTTCAGTTAATATAAATAGTTAAATAACTTGTTTTAATTTTGTTTTAGGACCAATCAAGGCGTCGTCGTCGAAGGTCTTCATCTTCAGACAGTGATTAAAAATTAAAAGTGTAAGTATGTATGCTGTTTGAAAAAAAATCACCTGGATCTACTATTAATATCATAAACGGGATATTTACCATGTTTGATTATTATATTAATAGTAGTGTCAGTGACCATGTCAGTTTAAAAACTTATACCTGGATCTATCTAAATGAAAAATATGTTCTTTCGCACTTACACAAGTCTTTTTCTCTCCATAGCCTGTCAACAAGCGCTTGCTGCAAGGAGCGGCCAGCCAGCAAGTCGCGATTTACTCGGCGGTTACTTGCCTCATCAGCAAGCAAAATTCTGCTGGCTTCAGCCACTGTCTATGAAGAATTTTTTTCAAAAATATACTTTTTTTTCCTTTAAATCTTTGTTTTATTCCTATCGAAGAAAAAAGGTGTATTGTAAAACTTTTACTAGTTTGGATTGTAACATAAAAGATAACTTGCCTCTTGCTGGAGGAGATTCTCTGCTTCTTCTTCCTCGGGTGACAAATGTGGTATGACAGCATTGGTCGCATTTGCAATGTTGTGCAGGACACAGCATGCATTCACAATTTTGGCTGCCACCATGGGCTTGTAATGAAGTGCACGAGCCACAAGCAAACATCTAAATAGTACAACTATATGAATATCTCGTTTGGAACTTAAATATCATAACAATGTTATAAAAATGTATCATACCTGAATCGTGCCTTCAGGACCCCAATACAACGCTCTATGCAATTGCGGGCACTCACATGTAGACCATAGTAATGATGCTGTGGCGTGCCTTCCACGGTATTCAATATGGGGGTCATCATCGACTTTCGTAATGGATAACCACTATCTCCTGTAGTTTACCATGATAAATAAATAATAATTAAATATCTCAGGACATTCCACACAAAGAAAACTAGTATATTCATATACATAATGTTAAAATTTTTGTATACATATTCTATATAATAGAAATATAATTAGATCATTTTATTAAACATGTAACTTAAAACTTACCCAATAAATATCCACTTTCCCCATTTGAAACATTATGGCTAAGTGGATGGCTCTGCCAGACGGTGGAGTCATGTGCCGATCCAGGGGTACTGGCATCCACACACATGTTATTGAGATCCGAATCGCATATCTGCAATTAAATTGAAATGTAAGTTTAATAAAAAGGGTTGACAAATATATTGGAAAAACTATGTTGACTATAATAAGTCAACAAGCTATTGTTTACAAAAATGAAATGTTTTAACTTACAATCATCACATTCAGGGAATGATAACACTTCCTGTTAAAATATCGTTCCTCGTGAACGTCTGGTCTCAATAAGGCTACATGCGTGCCATCTATGCATCCTAGCATGCCTGGGATGTTGAACCTATTGTAAAATCTGAAATATCACCAATGAAGTGTGATTAAAAACTGGATTTTAATTTGTAGGAAAAACAGGAAAGTAAATTCAATTTAATTGCAGTTCTTTCTGCAGATTGTAGTGGCCATTTAATATACCTTTTGTATATTTCTGGTTGGTTCAGTGCTTCCGTCACTTGTCTCACAGCTCTTGAAACTGTGCTTTGTGAGACATTGTGGAAAGCACTTTGCCCAACCAAGGTCTGATAAGACCCTGTTGCATAAAATGCTAAGGCTATCAGGATCTGCAAATGTCAAGTCTATTATGATATATATATATATATTTTTCTTATTTAATATGGGCTTACTCTTGACCTCAATCTTGCCCTAAGGGCAGAGATGAGGTCGACGATGGAACGAGCTTACCCAGAAGAAGCCTATTTACTCGCGACTTAAATAGATTGGGGTTATATGAACTCGGGAAAACGTCGACGCAGGCGAAGAAGGAACATGGGTTTGGTTTTTAGTCAGTAGAAGTCTGACACTCCCCTTCGCTCTGCCCAAGAGCGGGGGGGTTATACGATGATTTTCCACCCACCAAAAAAAAAAAAAAAGGGCAGGGTGTTCCACTCTTTGGCTGTACGAATAATGAAAGACTTAGCAAAACGCTTCGTACGAATGTGTGGAACATCGACAAGGTATGGGTGATAACCTGCAGTACGCCTAGTCTCTCGATGGAAGAAGGGAGATGGTGGAATAAGCTCGTGGGATTTTGCACAAATAAAAATAATTTTACTTAGATGTGTGTAGACAATAAGTTACTGTAAATAATTAGAGCTTAGTATTACTATTGTCATTCTTCTAATAACAATAAATAGCCTTCATTAGTACTTACATTTTAAAATCCAGAAAGGTCTAAACAAATTTTGTAGGACACGTATCTAAAAAAGTAAGGCCTCTGCCTCGAATATTGCAAAATTCGAGGCAGAGGCCTAAGGAACTTGCCTTCATCAAAACCGGAATGCCATCACATCTCCGCTCGTCGGGTATGAACGAAGATATGATTTCCTCGATATTTTTTAAAACGTTTTTACTGAGGCGGAACGTTTTTACGAACTCCGTGTCCGGCAAAACAACCATAGGATCGATATTCCGCCTCAGTAAAGCTCGTGCTCGACGGCGTTGCAGCCTCTCGTCCCAACGCCGTTCCTCCCTGCTGGCCAATTCTAAATATCGCCATCTCAAAATATGATGCGGCATTTTTGTTATCACTTTTCAGACTTTTTTAATGGAGAATGTGAGATAAAACGTATGGCTGCACAATTGCTTCATAAGTCGACCACGGAAATACTAAGCAAGCGCACTGCCTCACAAAGTAAAGTCAGTAAGGCTTAACAAAGGTCTAGAAGCGCGTCCGCTACCGCACCCAGGGTCGACGGCACACGGCTTACCGCTCGGAGAAACGAACCGACTTCCTCAGAACTGCCCTGTCGTCTGTACACGTTAATACTCATCGACACGAGTGGTACGTCGAGAGCGTCGTAAATACCAATTCTCACCCTAACTCTATATAACTTTGCCGTGTTCTCACGGCTATACTATAGCACTAATACTAGTACCAGTACTATACCACAAACGTGACTAGCCGAGCAAGCCCGCAGTGTACGTGTCAAGCACACGGCCGGTTGTCATACGCGTTTTGGGTTTGAAGACCTCTCTTGACGGGTCACTAAGAAGCTTTCCATGCTCAGGAAGGAGGTACAAGCTAGCAAAGTCCTCCGGCGAGTTCAGCACAGAGTGCAGCACACAGAAGAACTTTACGAAGTCAAGATCCTTCAGCTTTTGTACCTCTCCACCACGGCGTCCGACAGCACCTGATGCCACTCGGCGTTGCCCAGGGAGGCCAAGTTGTCGGCTATAGACCGCCTGTACTCCTCCACGTGGTCGCGGTCTCTCAAATCGCGTCTACCCAGCTTACACAGCGTCTTCATCGGATCTGGAACTAGTTGTAGTCGGTGTTCACCCAGCAGAAGGAACTTCGAGCAAAAGTAAGCGTGTCTGTAACCCGTTAACAGCTTCGACTCAAGGTTGAAGAGGGCAGCCAGCTTACCGGAGTTGTCGACACTCGCCGCAAATCGCGAACGCATGTATAGCAGTGAGTCATCTCCAGCGAAGAGCCCCAACACTACGTCGTCCACGTCGTACGTCGCTAATACTACAGCCATGCAGAACAAAGTATTTCCCAAAAACGTACTCGCGTCGCCCGAGCGACGCTGAACCTTCACGTCTGCGGCTATTCCCTTGTGCTTGTCAACAAATCTGCTTTCTGCGTGCGAATTGTACCAAATTTCTATTAAGTGCTCTGCCACCCCCATGCTTCGCATAATTGTACACTCGAATTGCAGCACTGCTGCGTCCTGTGACTTGTCGTATTTACGCATGTCGTTCTCAACTGCGTAACCCCTGGCCAGTAGTCCAGCTAAACGACTATTACGTGGCGTGGAGGGCTACTGAAATAGCACCAGTACCGCATCGGACGCCGTCGGCCGACAAGGACATTCCGTATTTGCAGAGCGTGTACGACTTGGCCTTCCCGGATCACGCCGACGTGTTGTACGAAAACGACCAGATGTGTGTTGACGCAAGCGACTTGTCGCTGGGTGTTGACAGACTAACGATCGAGCCCGGAAAGTCTTTTCTGCGCCCAAAGTTTTACGCGACAATGCAGCCAGTGCTGAAGACCATGATGCCGAACAGACGCAATAAAAAAAGTGCTTTATTCTGAAAGAACTCGTTCGCCTTAGCATTTTTTTATATGACACCAAAGCTGTAGCACCAATATACTTGGTGGTATTCATGTTAAAAAAACCTGATTTTTCATATATTTTTTAATCAAATGAATTAACGAAAACAATGAGGTACCATAATATTTTCGCTTAAATGAATTACCACACTAACAAACTACGGACTAGGGTCTATAACAGAACATTTCATTTTGTTATGGACCTTAGTCCGTAGTTTGTTTGGGGGGTTGTAATAAAATAAGATTAGATTTTTATATGTTTAATGTAATGTATTACAATAATAGCTTTGAATTATTTCAATAAACATATTTTAATATAACATAATCGATATTATTATTAAACAATTGTATCAAAATCATCTGGCATAACAATGATAATTATTCTCTAATCCCAAAGCTGGTGGAGCTATATTTTGTAAATGTCGAGCATAGCTCATATACCATATAATACACATTATATGAGAACAGCACCCAATAGTTCTTTTTCCTATGACGCACGTACAGTAGTAGTGAGCGATGGCTTGTCTTCCCGATAACGTTTTGTCCACTACAATATACGTATAATATTGTCTTGCTCTGACATGCCGGGATTGCAATCGCCCACGAATCATCCACAAATAATTTCCCTGCTCCTGCAACTCCGTCAGGTGCTCGCCTGGCAAATCATTGCTAAGCTCAATTGTAAAAGATCCGTTTTCGAGGATATGTTCGCCATAATAGCTCTTCGCTTGTTTTAATTGGTATACCCCAAGCGCGAATAAAAACAGCTCGTGCTCGGTCATCCTTGGGAATTCAGAGAACTCTTACATATCCGCTGTCATCGCCCTGAATTGAGCACGTCTGCGGTTGTAGTTGTGCCGTTCTACGAGTGCTGCCAATCTGATTCGCATATTTATCCTTTCATGGATAATCTCCAACATGCTTGTAATGTGTGGATTGTCCTCAATTAAAACATGAAAACGATTTAATATTGCTGCTGCAATCTTAAAATAATCGAACATGCTTCTCAGCGCTCTATTATTGTACACATTCCGTAGTAGTCGAAAATCTCTCTTGAATCTGCCGTTGATCACTTCTAGTACCCAGCGGCAGATCGTAATTAATCTTGATTTATTTGCCTGATCCGTCGTTAATTGAGTCTCATTTGGATACTTAGTTTCTGGCATATGTGTTACATAACCGCAAGACTCGAGATTTTCCACTGAGTCGCGAAATCCACGGTCTAAAATAAAAACATCGCCACTCCTATAAAATCAGTGGAATTCACTGTCCGTATTATTTACTAAGCCATTCATGATATCCGCGTCAGATGTAACAGCAGCGTATGGTCCAATTACGTCGATAAATATGTCCATCGCAAGAACGGTTTGTTTGAGGAGATTTCTGTACTTGTGATGGCTATAAGACTCACGTTGAAAAAAATAATTGCCACTTTTTTGCAAGTACACATATGTACCATCAACAATAGTTATTGCTTTTCTTTCTGTTTCTGGACTCGAGGGGTTCCCGAACAGATTGTTGGGCAGTGTCAGGTTCCGTTGTACTACGTCTTCACGAGTCATGTGATCAAACGCAAGATTTAAGTGCACGAAATCTTCCAAAAAAGCATTTCGTATTTAGTTAGCAAGCATTTGTAACCATCTGTGGAATGTTGTTTCGCCACATTTGAATATATTAGCAAGCCTTGCATTTGAGTCTCCTGTTCTTAACTTAACTAATACTGCCGCCAATATTGATTTTCGATAAATGCGACACGTCAGAACTTCAGGGGAGTTACTAGAAAATTTAACTAGCTCAAACCCTCCAGCTGCGAATAAATCGATCAGCTGATTTGAGAGGGCAATGCCTTCTGACACCGAAGAACAACTGGTGGCTAAATCGTCCATATAGATGTCCGTCTCTGCCACATCAGCTGCCCGGGGGAAGCGCTCGTGCTCATCTGAAGCGAGTCGACGTATAGTGCGTATAGCCAGATATGGACTGCAGCACAAGCCGAATGGCACTCTAGTCACTTCAAAAATTGTTATTGGCTATTGTCAGGGGATCAGGATTGTTATTGCTAGGTTTGTCAACAGTCAGTTTGTAGATCCCTAATTTGTCAGCCCTTTGGAAATCACTATAAATGTCAAGAGAGATCGGTAATAAATTAGCCCTTGCAATAAGCTTTCCCTTAAGAAACGCATGTTTATTCCCAGATAAGTTTATGACTAATATCTTTCCTAAGCCATTTTTAACTGCATATAGACCTTGCAGAATCACAATTTCTTCCCCCGTCTTAAAACAAGTGTTGCCTGGTAGATATATTAGCCCCGTGTGTTTACTTCCTAAATGTATATCTACGCCGACTAGCCCATTAATCTCTACATCTGATTCAACGTAAACCTCTGATTTCTCTGCTTCGGCCACCGCTGAGTATAACACCAAATTTTGTAAACTCTAACCTCAGATAACTCAGAGTCTGACCAACCAGTACATCTGTATAAGGAACTCATTATGTACAACAAAAACTTCTACTACGGCAGTAACAAAGTCCACGCTTATCTCAACGGATGCCTTTACTAACGGTAAAACTACACCAGCTGCAAAGCCTTTTAATAGAGGGAGTCCGACTGTCGAGGTATCTAACATTAATTCGTCTGCCGTGCTCTGTTTGATAAGCGTGCACTCGCTACCGAAATCATCAAATGCAGTTTTAGGTATGCCGTTTACTGTTATATTTTTTGTATAAATATTATGACTAGTTTAACTGGTTTCGATCAACTGTACCTTATTGACGGGATTTAATGGATGTTTATCTTTATCTGCATCACGCTTGCAATGTTCAGCTAAATGGCCCATTCTGTTGCATTTTGGACACTTTTGGAGAGCCTTTGGACATTTTGGAACAGTGTGTCCGGGCTCCGAACAGTTGTAACAACGGACTTTAGACGATGGCTGTTTATTGTTTCGTATGCTTTCTTTAGTCTGCATGGGGGTTTTCTTTGTGTTCTTTATACTTTTGCAAGAAATATTTCGTAAATACTTGAGTAGCCTACTCGGTCGCTTAAAGTCTGAGCCTAACGCATTCAGACGGATATTATTATCATATTATGCCCTGTACTATACAGTCCACTGCGTTTTTCTCCTTAATTCCACAATGATTTACAAGTTTTGCTTTATAATAAAAGTATTCTTCTAGAGTTTCGTCCCTCTTACTCTTCCTGTCTAACATCTCGATGAGTTTATCCGCATAATTTTGGTCGTCAGGAAAACTTTTCAGTAACTTGGCCTGCCATTCCTATGATATTGATATGATTAGAATAGTATTCATATAACCTTAGTAGGTAGCATGTAGCAATAAAGCACTAAAGGTTTATTATTATTATGTGGAGGAAAAATATGACGACATAACTAAACAGAAAAATCCAGCGAAATTAAATTTTCATAACATAACGCCTGTAATCCCCGAAGGGTTAGACAGAGGTGCATAATAGTACACCCACATTTCGCCAGTTATGTTTTTAAGTCCCATGTAATAGGGGGCGAGCCTATTGCCATCAACCGGCCACAAATCCAGACTCCGTGGCTGTTACTGATAAAATCCTTATAGGAAAAGCCAATAACACTTTGCCCGACCCGGGAATCGAACCCAGGACCTCATGCTCAGCAGTCGCGCTTGCGACCACTAGACTAACGAGGCAGTCATAAAACTTTCAGTAAAGCAATAAACATAGTTATTCAATTAAATATAATTCGAGCAATCATTGTCAATTAATTACAGTCAATTTCTAGTTGAAGCATAACTACTGATTTATCTAATAAATCACAAGCGGGATAATTCAGCGCCCACATTTAATGCAAATATAATTTTAGATACATAAATTTCTATCTGCTACCTACTTTAATAAAATAACGGTCACATGTTGGACAAAAGAAATTAAAAACCGGCCAAGAGCGTGTCGGGCCACGCTCAGTGTAGGGTTCCGTAGTAATAATTCTTTTTTTGTTTGAAATACGGGCCAATGAAACTTGACCTCTGGATTGTATAGGCGCTCATACGATTCAGGGACCAAATTATATTGGTTAACTGCAGTTTCCATCTGTTGTTTCCATCCAAGTTCAAAATAATTTTCCTAGAAAGTCCTTATAAAGTTCTACTTTTCAGATTTTTTTCGTATTTTCTAAACTTATGGTTCAAAAGTTAGAGGGGGGGGGACGCTTTGTTTTTTACTTTTGGAGCGATTATTTCCGAAATTATTGACATTATCAAAAAATGATTTTAGTAAACCCCTATTCATTTTTAAATACCTTTCCAACAATATATCACACGTTAGGGTTAAAATTAAAAAAAAAATCACTTCCCACTTTACATATAGGGGGGCTACCCTAATAAAACATTTTTTTCCAATTTTTATTTTAGCACTTTGTCGGCGTGATTGATACACATATTGGTACCAAATTTCAGCTTTCTAGTGCTAACGGTCACAGAGATTAAGCGAGGACGGACAGACGGACAGACAGACAGACAGACATGGCGAAACTATAAGGGTTCCTAGTTGACTACGGAACCCTAAAAAGAAATACATGTTTCACTGTGTGCTTTAGTCATGTTTAAATTATTATGGGGATGCAGGCATGGGTTGTGAAGGCATTGTGTATCCTGCCGGGTTACACTCTGGGATACACATGTGTTCCGGAGCAGTTTAACGAAGTCCCACCATGCATGCGTCTTGCCATGGCTACTCTATGGAGACGTAGGCATGGATTGCGAGGGTTGTGTATTTTTCCGGGGCTACACTCCGGGATACACACCACACTGGGATAGCATTATGGTGTTCCAACATGCATGCATCTTTCTATGTTCACTTTACAAAGATGCAGATTTTGATCATTGAACGGATGCATATTCTTAATTTGTGGGGTGTTCCTGTAAATACTTTGCCATGGCTAGACCTGAATCCTCCAGCAGCGTGCTTAAAGGATTCAAGGCTAAGCAGAACCAAAGTGGACTCAAACTGTCGCCCTGAAATATACCCCGCTCTATCCTTATCGGCTCGCTATTCCTCTGGATTTGTCGACATCCTGGATAGCGAAGGACTGTTCTCCATTGCCCCATACACGACATCAGGCAGGTGCGCAGGGTTGCATCAATTTTATACAACTCTAGCACCCTCATGAGCCATGTATGTGGCACCGAGTCATAGGCCTTCTTATAGTCTATCCAGCATGTCGACAAATCCTTTCGGGAGCGGCGAACCTGCTGGCTAATGGTCATATCAATAACGAGTAGCTCTATCGTACCACGGGACCCGTTCCTACAACCATTTTGAGAAGTGGAAATGATAGAATTATCATCAATGTGTTTGTTAATTTTGGTTCTCAAAATGGATCTAAGAACTTTATAGACTGTCGGAAGACAAGTAATCGGTCTATAATTTTTGGGTTCCGCGGTACTACCTGATTTATAGAGCAGGTGGGTTATACCTGTTGTCAGGAATTCGGGCAGCGACCCTGACTCTAGGGCTGACTGGAAAAGGGTCGCCAGGCGAGCGTGCGACCTTGTAATCCACTTGATCCTGAAATTTATCATTATTATTTCCAATGGCGTTTACTGCAAAGGTTACTGTCACTAAAGTACCCCTTTTACCTGAGGTTACTGAACCAACTTGACGAGCACCACGTCTAGCTATAATAACTCTGTCAGGCTTTTGCACGGTGGTTATGCCGGTTTCATCTGTGTTATATATATATCTTGGGGCTCAAATTTATAACGGTCCATGACAATGGACAGATTATCATAGAAGACGTCTACGTCACTTTTATTAAAGCTTGTCGCCCTTGACAAGCTTGTAGCTTGTGCGTACGGACAGTTCAAGGTTTCTTCTCATAAACATCCGAAACCATTCCTCACCAGCCATTCCCCGCGAGCTCACTCCCCGCGTAACCGTTTACGAGATATTTGCGCTCTGTTTCAACCGTCCTTTGTTTCAACCGTACCCAGTCTACCCTACCCAGCCACAGACAGATTGGTTGACCTATAATTGTGTAGTGAAAAGAAGAAACTACCGTACATACGAAGAAGCAAGGATGAATTAACAAAAATGTTATACAGAACAGACACGGACGACACCGAATACGGTGAAAAATCCTACAAACGTACTACTACTCCAGAAAAGTTCCAAATTTGAACGCTGCAGCTCAACAAATAATGGTAAGTACCTAGGTACCTATATACCTAATGTTTGGTGACTTTTGGCGTCTTTTGTGAAAGTTCGTGATAAACAAAGTAGAAAAGTGCGCTACCGTACTTAATTACGTACTTACCTACCTATTTATTTTGCTCCTTTAGCTTGAGCTAAAGTTGTTACTGTAATATTTTCAGTACTTTGTTCTTGTAACTGAAGCGACAATTCTGCGAGCTTTTTCATTATTTTATTTTGGTTGTCCAAAACTGCTGCTAGCATCTCGTATATGTTATTAATTTGGGTATCAATTTTTTCATCATTAGTGGTTATCGTAAAAAGTGTATCGTCAATAAATATGGGTGAACTTGCTGGTATCCATATGTAGTTACACAAGGAATTGTTCATGTTCCTGACACTGCAGATATAGTGAGTTCAGGGAATTATATAGACACTTAAATTACAGATTTGGAGGTGACATGATTCCTCACAGTGCAATCCCCGGTTTGATGCGTAAAGCAGGTTTAGATTATGAAGATTAGATCAAGAAAGTTATATCTAGAGATATGGCGAATCCTGAGAGTGTTGTTGCGGATATGGTCAGAAACGCGGTTATTCACGATGCTAAACGTTTAGTAGATCCATTAACGAAAGAAGACAAAATTGTTATCAGATACAAATTATCGGCAGAAGAAGAAGCAAATTTAATATCTACGTATCCTGAGTTAGAAATAGAGTTCAAGCATAATTTACATCACACCCACTCGTTTGCAGCCGCTTCACGACTTTTAGAGTCTCAGTTGAATATAATGACATAGGGTGTTAATAAACATACAAAAACTCCTGAAGGATTTGATGTGTTAGTTAAGGATTCTGGTGGTTGTGCTTTCAAACAGATACAACGAGGTAGGGAAAATTTTCACAGTTGTTGTCCTATATTAAGTATCCACGACCAACAACGTCATGCTAACAGAACAAATAATTTATTTAAGCATAATTGAGTAGTAAACAAAAGCAATGTTTAAAGAAATATAATGATGACCTATTAAATAATACTAATATTTTTTTTTGTGACAATGTTTCAGAAGACTGTAGGTACTGTAACAGCACCGTTTCAATTATTTGTTCACTCAACATATGATCGCACATCTACTCAAATAGCAGATAGTATGACCAAAGTAAATTCTACAGTAGGGGCTGGTTCGTTTATTTTTGATCCGCTGATGTTAACCGAAACTTCAGGAACAATTAAACATCTAAACGCACATTGGAAAATTGAACTAAAAGAATTTATATGAATTTTATACATGACCATTCTTGGTCATAATAAGTCAACTTATTTAGAATTATTAACTAATCCTGTAATTTTTTATTCAAATAATCATCCATATTTTGTGAACATTCAGTCCACTAGAAATAGTATCGTTTTCTTCAAAATTACTAAATGTGCAAGTAAGGGTCTAATTAGTGGTAACAGTAACAATTCGTGCTTACTTGCGGGAAGCAAAGGGTTTCGACACAGAGAAAAACCACATGCGGTTGGTGACGTTTCTTGCACCAAGAAAATTAGTAAAAGACACAGTAATGTACGCAATGGGGTTAGATCACCATAAATTTTCTGTGCAAAGAATATATGGAGCTTAAAAATCATATGCAACTCGTATTGTCGGAACTGAAGCTGTGTGCCAGATGTCTTACGATTTATCAGCTGATAGGATGTACGAATTAGCTAGTGCGATTTTCATACATTGTTTCGTCAAGAGGTTTTCAGTAACAACAGCAACATCGAAAGTAACTAATGATATATTGAGTAAAAGAAACGCTTCAGAAATTAATCTAATTCAAATGATTAAGAACTTGTGGAATGCGCTTACAGAACCATCCGTACCACAGTCGGAGAATAATAGAAATGCAGATGTTTTGTATAAAAATCTTACGAATGTCCCATTAGAAGGTACGCCTCCATTAAGTCGAGGTGTTAGTTGGTTTCATAGATTTCTAACTAAAGTAATTGATTGGTCTGCTGTGCCCACTAATTATCCAGTTTCGATTGAAGACGAAGACGCTGTTCAGTTTATCGAATTAAGTACATATATTGAAGGTGATATTGATCAACTAATTAGAAGTCCTGAAAATTATTTACCCAGAATCGAATGTGAAGACACCGTTGATCCATTAAGACCTTCAGTATTATCGGACGAAGCTTGTAGTATTATAGTAGAAGAAAGTGATGTTAAACCAGAACCTTTCGTTGGTGGTGATATGTTGAAAGAATTTTTTGAAGACGATTTCATTGTAGGAACAGCGATTGGCAATGACCGAATTGGTTCATGGGGGATTTTGTATGAACCGCGTCCCCAACCTCCAACAGTCACAGGATACATATCAATGTGCTTTAAAAACCCAGGGAAATAGTTATTATCTTTCTCAATTGCAAAATCGATAGGATTTTTTTTATAGCAAAAAAATATCTTTAATTAGGTTAGGTTCGGATAGGCAGGTTATACTTATGTTGCTACGAGGACGGGCTTGGGTTTAGAATTCACATCCATGATAGTAATCGGCGATATTTTTCCCATCAAATGTTTGGATATTAATAGCAGGAAGTCGTTTGAACTCACCTTCAGGTTTACTGTTATTCCCTACGGTACGCGTTGAATCAGATGCCTTTTTTAAAGCACTGTCGATCGCCGCAATTGAAGAAAAATAATTTTCTTCCGTCGCGAAATAATCCTCAGGATCATCAGGACACAAACGTAAAATCTCCATAATTATGTCGTCGTATTGTTTCAATGACGTAACCAAACGTACACGTATCTCATGTAATAATGCTTGCGCACTTTGGGGAAACTGTTCAGAATTACATAAGTTTTTAATTCTAGAAATTCCTCCTTTAATGTATCCTTTTTTTTTTTTTTTTTTTTATTTAATATGGGCTCGCTCTTGACCTCAATCTTGCCCTAAGGGCAGAGATGAGGTCGACGATGGAACGAGCTTACCCAGAAGAAGCCTATTTACTCGCGACTTAAATAGATTGGGGTTATATGAACTCGGGAAAACCGACGCAGGCAAGGTGTTCCACTCCTTGGCTGTACGAATAATGAAAGTCTTAGCAAAACGCTTCGTACGAATGTGTGGAACATCGACAAGGTATGGGTGATAACCTGCAGTACGCCTAGTCTCTCGATGGAAGAAGGGAGATGGTGGAATAAGCTCGTGGAGCTCTTGCGCACACTCTCCGAAGTACAGTCTGTAGAAGACCGACAGACATGCAACTTTGCGGCGTCCATCCTCTATCCTGTCTCAAAACTTTCAACCTTTCCTTGCCTTTTGCGTCCGACATCTTTTGCACCTATCAAACAAAGCGCCAAAAACCAATTAAGTCAGTACTTTGCACAAAATTATACCAAAAGCTACTTGCAGATGCGCAAAATTTAGAAATTACCCGTTTCTTTTTACAATGATAATACAATGAAATACCACTAATTAACTTAATTTTATGTCTTTTTACATTAAAAAATACGACGCAAATAATTACAAAGAAACCTGGTTCGAGAAGTTTGACCACAGACAGAGCATATAATAGCGAGTTTGCTAATTGAAAAAAGTATGGCGCCTGCGCTTTTTGCTGTGATTGAACGAAAAATTTTGTTGAACGTTCGGATACACACACGGAGTAGTCACTTTGACACGTAGAACACTGTAGCAATGTTATTGCAGGTTGTTAATGTAAAATACCTTCAACTTTTAACCTTTTTGCTGAATGATGAAAACGCTGAATAATTCCAGTTTTGTTCTTGTAAAACGCGAAGAAATGCCTCCCGCGCTGATTACAAGCGTTGAATGCCGCTACCGCACAGTAAAATACCGCTGGATCACTTTTTTCTTCTTTGCTGCAACTTAACCTTTTTGATGGTTGATGTAAAGAATGAATACTTCCAGTTTTCTTCTTTAAAACGCGGAGAAATTCCTCCCGCGCTGTTTGCAGGCGTTTAATGTCGCTACCGCACAGTAAAATACCGCAATTAAATTATTAACAGTAAAAAATTAAACTTAACTTACTCGTATTCCCAGTGCAAGTGATGTAAAGTGTGGTGTGATAAGTAGTGCGGTGTTTTGTGGGTTATGTGGTAAGGCGCGAGGTGTAGTGTGGCGTGGTGTGTGATGTGTGGTATGATTTGTGGTAAGGCGCGAGGTGTAGTGTGGCGTGGTGTGTGATGTGTGGTATGATTTGTGGTATGCTGTGTGTGTGAGTGATGTGTGTTGAGAGGTGTGTGGTGAGGTATGATGTGTGTAGTTTTAAGTTATTATATAAATCATATGTGGTGTATTTCAGCTAATTAACGTGTTCCAGGAGTGCCTCAGTTTCCTCAAAGGTAAGTGGTTTTATCCAGTCTATTACACTTTTTTTACAGTCGTGGTAACTTTTATAATATACGTAAACGTGTCTGAAAGAAATTGATAAACTCATTGGAGAAATGAGTTTGCACTTCAAAACTTACCATTTAACATTGTTGAAGGGCTGGGTTTTCGCAGAGTGATACAAAAATTGGCACCAAAAAATAATTTTAGGGGACGCAATTTTTTCAGTGATTTTGTATGCAAGGAATTATATAGCAAAGTTGCTCAAAAAGTTAAAGAATTAGTCAGAAAATTTGATTACATGTCGTTTACGTCTGACATTTGGTCGGATCCGAGCTCAAACGCTTCTTTGCTTAGCCTGACTTGCCATGGAATTGCAGAAAAATATGAAACGAGCCGCCCGATTAGCAGCATTGAATGATATAGATTGTATTGTTCACAAGATACAACTTGATTTCCGCAGTTGTTTAAATTCGCAAGAAAACATAAAAATACTCAAACAAAAATGTAAGAAAATTTCGACTCATTTTAATCATTCTACCATCGCTCAGAACCAACTGCAAACAATTCAAGACAGACTGAATCAACCTCATCTGAAAGTGTTCCAAGATTGTGTAACGCGATGGAACAGTACGTTTTACATGTTTGAGCGCTTTTCAATGGTAAAGGATGCCGTAAGTCTTTACATTAATAATAATGAAATTAACCCTATTTTGCCAGAAAAATGGAAAATCATTGAAAGTTTTATTCAATTACTGACACCTTTTGAGGAAACCACTCGGGAACTGACTGTTACGACTCTGAAAAATGAACTTTCAACAAAGTTTTCCAGCTTGGGAGAGAACAATTTATGGTATATAAATTGTTCTCTCCCAAGCTGGAAAACTTTCTTAGATCGTCGCTATAAGCACAATTTTTTTACACCGGTGACTGAGGAAAAGATTAAAGAAGACATTTTTAAGATGATATTAAATACTGAGAATGACGTTTTCGGTTCTCTTGATGCCAATACCCAAGAGGCTAAAATAATGAAAATGACAGATTCCACGGAAAATAATATGGAACAACTAGGACCAGGGACATCAGGTTTCGTCAGAAAGCCATGCTTACAAAACGACCTTGCTATGATGTTAGATTCTTCAAGTGAGGATGAGAGTGAAGAAATGTACACTGACACAGAAGCAGTACTCAAAAAGGAATTACTAACTTACCGCACTAAAAAGAGAATAAATGTGGATGAAAATCCTCTTAAATGGTGGAGTGTTCATCGCGAAGAATTTAAAATATGACCGCTAGTAAGAAGATTTTTATCCACTCCACCGGGCAGTGTTCCCAGCGAACAATTCTTTAGTAGTGCCGGTTTAATTTATGAACCTCTGCGTAACCGCTTGGAATCAGAAAAGGCGGCAATACTACTTTTTATTAAGTATAATGTTCCTATTTTTAAATTCAATTACTAATATGAAAACCAGTAAGTAAATTTAAAATAGGATCACTCACTCTATCAGTGTTTTGATAATCATTCATATAATATTATTATATATAATATAAATCTTAAAGTTGATACTCCAATGTTGCCCGCGAAATACGAATTTTCTTACGTTTTATGTTTCTTTTCAATTTGGTGATCAAAATTGCAAAAACGTAAGTATAATCAAATTGAATCCCTGAAGTAATCACCTTAAACATCCGCATCCGCGGATGTAAAAAAATCGACATCCGCAACATCCCTGATTCAAACACTTACATTGATGATGTTTTAAGTGGAACTGATGATTATGACTAACTTATTGAATTAAAAAGTATTATATCTATTGTATTTCCAGGGTTCTTGTGTGTAACTTATAATCACGAAGACTAGTGGATATAACGTTTATTCAAACACATTAAAGAATTCACAACATACAAATTGCAACCATCCTTCACAACAAACCCGCTCTCCCTGACAGCTAGTTAACAACCACAGAGTATATATCATCACTACGTTTCGACGACTGCCCGCGCATTACAAACGATACCCATATGATTAAACATTTTTATTTTTGTTTTATGCAAATGGAATCAAAATTACAGAGTGTCATAAATAGCTAACAGACGGCCATTCTGCCGTGGGGATGACCCCATCCCCGACTCAGCTCGGCCATTCTTTGTTAGGTATGACCTCATACCTTGATTTGTTCTAAACAATAATTTGAAATAAATGTTGAAAAGTATTATCATTATATAATACAAGATACATCGATAATCTGATATATTTCTACTTATTTACATTCCATTTTTAACTGAACCTAATTATCTTATTGTAATATAACAATAAACCTAAATTGATTAATTATAGGTATGTTTCAGAGTTAAGGAAATCGGTCAACAATGTTATGTACTTATATAAATTTATATTTTCATTTTAACTGTACCCATTTATTTATCCCATTTTAGAGTAAAACAAATCTAAATGTAAATAATTATTGATATTTTCAAGACTTCAAGAGAACAGCTAATAGTAACTCCACTATCTAACTATAAACTTAATAAAAATTATAATTATCATTCACAGTTTATAATTATTAAGTGCAAGTAAATTAGTCCAAATACTATAGAGTACCCCCTTTTTTGGGGGTAGGCGCACAAAAAGTAAACATATCTTCTCGTAATTTTAATTCAATTTTAATAGTATTTTTTTAATATAAAGTGAATATTTTTATTGGACATTACATAATTTCCTACCAGTAAGCACATACTGTGTGGACAATAATATACTTATGTCCTAAACTGTGCTAATTGCATATACTTGCTGGCCTGAGCTGTCACTTGTACTTTGACCTCATTTAACACTGCACTTGAACACAAAGTCACAATTATGAGCACTTTAGCTGACATTGCGGAGACTCAGCGTTTAGCAATGACGACCCTCAACCAGCGAATGGCAGACTTTGAGGAGCACCTGAGGGCATCATCACCTGGAGCAGACTTAAGCAGCCTTCATACGGATTTTTCGGCCTTCAAGGAGCATGTGTGGTGTGTCCTCAGTACGTTGCAGCTGCAGATTGCTGAGCTGAGCAAGACGGTGGACGCTGTTGAGATGAGACACAGGAAGAAGTTCCTGCTGCTGGGCGGAGTGCCTGAGAGACATGATGAGAATCTCCAAGAAAGCATAGTATCCATCGTCCAGGATAAGCTTGGTCTGGCTGATCTGGCACCCTCCTCACTGACGGTATGCCACAGGCTGGGCAAGGCTTCAGAGGGTCACTCTAGACCTATCCTGCTTCGTTTTGTGGGGTCTACCATAAGGGATCAGATCTGGAAAAACAAGACCAAGCTGAAGGGGTCCTGTTATGTGGTGTCTGAGTTCCTCACTCGTCAGCGGCAATCGGCTTTTACAACTGCTCGCAAGTTGTTCGGTGTGACCAATGTGTGGACTATGGACGGAAACATCAACGTCAAGCTTCCTAACGGCAAACGTCGCCGGATCTTCACCGTTGACGAAGTCATCGCGCTGGGAGCGGAGTATGGCAAGTCGCTGGATCCAGTAGTTCCTCCAGACTCCAACCGTGCCTCGAATAACGCAAGCCCGGCGCCGGCGCAGGCTCAGACGCCTCACACTAGGTCAAGGCGGCAAGCAAAGAAGAAGTAACTTGGTTTGTTTTGTTTGTTCTCATAATTCTGTTTCCTTTTTGTTTGTTTAACATAATGCTAGTTTTCTGTTTATTCAATACTGGTATGAACACGTCACAGTTACTTTACTTGAGTACCGACACTCTATTTACATTTTTGTTAAATTTTAGTGTGTATTTTCACGTGTTTGGTATGTCAACACGAAATGTCATAATGTCACTGACAAATGCCAATGTCAACGGCGTGTATCGGTTTCGTTCGGAAACACGCATTTGTTTTTTTTTTTTTTGTTTGTGAACAGTCTGCCAGCAGGTTATGCAATTAATTCATACGTGAATTTTATTTCTAATCTACTTATTTTATTAATTATTTATTATATTTTACTATTATATTTATTTACTTAATTTGGTAATAATTATGTCTGACGATGACTCTTTTTATTCTTGTTCTTCCACGTCTTTTTCAACTCTTGATGATTCTCTGTCGGTGAATAGTTTTCTGACTAGTGAGTTCCAGCGATTTAGCAAGTGTTTTAATGTTTGTCATGTCAATGCCCAGAGCATTCCCCAGCACCACTCTGAGTTGTTGGATTTATTTTCTGACGACACTTTACATGCTGTTTTGGTGTCCGAAAGTTGGCTTAAACCTGAACTTCCCTCAAACGTTTATGAACTACCTGGCTTTATTTTAATTCGCAACGATCGTATTGGGAAAAGAGCCGGTGGTGTTGCCATTTATCTGCGCAGTGACATCTCCTACAAAATTTTACATTCCTCGTCTCCAATGTATAATGCCAACCCAGAGTATTTATTTCTGGAAATTGTTGTTAAAGGGGTTAAAGCCGTTCTAGGAGTTGTCTACTGCCCTCCTACTATAGATTACTTCTCCACTTTGGAATCTCTCTTCGAATCTATTTCCTCAGAACACAAACATCTCATAGTCATGGGTGATTTTAACACTGACCTTTTGAAGGAAAACCCTAGAACGCGTAGGCTGGGTGCGATCCTGGAGTCGTTGAGTCTGTCACTCCTTAAGCTAAATCCAACCCATCATAACGTTGGCTCAAGCGATTCCTGGCTCGACCTTATGCTTGCCTCTTCTGTGGACCTCGTTGCTAACCATGGCCAGGTCGCTGCCCCTGGTTTATCCAGACACGATCTTATTTATTTATCATACAAAATTAAACCCCCTAAGCAGCGGCCTGCCATTGTTTTCATCCGGAATTTCGCAAGATTGGACAAGGATCAACTCAATAGTGATGCACAGGCCCTTAATTGGGTTGATATCGCCCAGGCATCATCAGTGGATCAGAAGGTGGATATATTTAATGAATATATACTACAGCTCATTGACACACATGCGCCACTGAGGGCCGTTCGTGTCAAGCGCCCCCCTGCCCCATGGATAACCCCTGGGGTTCGGATGGCAATGAGACGACGTGACCGGGCTTTTGGAAAATATAGGCGGGACCGCAGTGAGGAGAACTGGGACATGTATAGGTTGGCTAGAAACCGCTGCAACCAGATGGTAAGAGCATCTAAACGCCGATACATTTGTGAAAATGTCCTCAATTCTTCACCGGCTGATATTTGGAAGTTTCTCAAATCTCTTGGCATATCAAAATCCCCCTCCAGTTTAGTATCTCTTAATCTCCCTTTAAATGTTCTTAATAAACACTTTTCAACATCTGCTACGCTTGCGGTTGACGTTAAGAATAAAACTATCCTTGATATTACTTCCAAGCCAATGTTTCCTCCTGACTCTTTTTCATTCTCCCCCGTGACTAGCGCTGAGGTCCTTAAATGTTTCAACTCAATTAAATCTAAAGCGGTGGGTTGTGATGGTGTCAGTCGTACCATGTTATCTTTTATGATTGAGAACTTAATTCCAATCATTACCCACATCGTCAATTCATCTCTACAGACTGGTGTATTTCCTGCAATGTGGCGTAAGGCTTACATTATTCCTCTTCCTAAAATTTCCAATCCTAGTTTAGCCAATCACTTCAGACCAATCTCCATTCTCCCTTTCCTTTCCAAAATCCTAGAAGCAGTTGCACTTAATCAAATATCCTCATACGTTTTTAAAAATAACCTGTTGTCCACTTTCCAATCCGGGTTTCGGCCTGGTCACAGCACAGCCACAGCTCTGCTTAAAGTCACTGAAGACATTAGGGATGGTCTGGAAAATTCGAGGTTAACGGTCTTAGTTTTAATAGACTTCTCCAATGCTTTTAATACCGTTGATCACGACATTCTTCTGGCCATACTGTCGCAAATTGGGGTCTCATCGTTGTCACGGGATTGGTTTTCATCTTATCTTCGTGGTCGCCAGCAGGCGGTGCGTGCTGATCAGAATTGCTCTGACTGGTGCGACCTGGTAACTGGTGTTCCACAAGGCGGTATACTCTCTCCTCTCTTATTTTCCTTATTTATAAACTCTCTTACTGCTATCCTCAAATGCTCTTACCATCTGTACGCTGATGACTTGCAACTGTACGCTCAAACAGACATTGCCAACCTCGATAATTGCATTTCAACACTCAATGCTGACCTTCGTACTATCGAAGAATGGTCTGGCAAATTTGGGGTGTCGGTTAACGTCGAAAAATGTCAGGCCATCCTCATTGGTAGCTCTTACTATTTGAGGAATGTGAACTCTAGCCAACTTGTGCCACTGATGTACGAGAACTCTGTCATTTCTCTTTCACCCCACGTAAAAGACTTGGGTCTTTACATTGACAGCAGTTTGAGTTGGGATAAACACGTCGCTCAGGTAAGTCAGAAAGTCACGTTCTCACTGCGGTCTCTCTATAGATTCAAGCATTTTCTCCCATCTAGCACGAAACTCACTTTGGTTCAGTCCCTTGTGCTTCCCATTATTGACTATGCTGATGTTTGTTATTCTGATATATCCCAAGAACTTCTAAATAAATTGGATCGACTTCTCAATAATTGTATTCGTTTTGTTTTTGGCCTTCGTAAATATGATCATATTTCTTCCTTCCGTTCTCAGCTTAAATGGCTGCCTATCCGACTCAGGAGATCCCTCAGATCTCTCTGCATGCTCTTCTCAATTATGAACGATCCACGTGCTCCTGATTATTTAAAAACTTATTTCAAAGTGTTGGGCAGTTGTCATAGTCGTAATCTTCGGGCTTCCAAAAATCTCATTCTCCAAATTCCTCCACACCGCACCTGTTTCTTGTCAAATTCTTACGCTATCTCAACTATAAAACTTTGGAACGCGCTACCCCCTGGCATTAAAAAAGCTGAAAGCAAACTCACTTTTAAAAAGAAAGTACGTAACCTCTACTTAAGTCAGACCAAATAGCTCTCAGTTATTATAAGTCGAGTGATCGAGTCATAGTATTGCCTATTGTTAAGTTTTTCGTTTAATATTTTTGTTAAAATATTTATTAGTTTATTTTATTTTTATATGTGTATTAGTATCATTTTAAGTACCTATACTAGTATGTAGTACTTTTTTCTTTTTTTCTTTTTTAAGTTAATATTGTTTTTTAGATATTTTGTACCCTACCACAAAGTTGTCTTATTTAACCCTAAGGTTGACTGGTAGAGAATGCCTTGTGGCATTAAGTCCGCCTATGTATCACTATTGTGCATGAAGTTTAAATAAATAAATAAATAAATATAGAGCCACACTAGGGACACAAACATTATAACCAAATACTACACTGGAGTAGATTTAATCAACCGCAGCCACACTTGGGGATTCTCATTAATGTCAGAGGATAATCATCATTAGTGTTCACATCTGGGAACTTCGTGAGGTACCACACTTGGGGTCCGTTTTTATCTATTTGTATTGGCCACACTAGGGGCTAACATCCACACTTGGGAATTTTCATTGATCTTGGGTAATCATCAAAGTGTTCACACTTGGGAACTTCATTAGGTACCACACTTGGGGTCCATTTTTATATATTTGTATTGGCCACACTAGGGGCTAACATCCACACTTGGGGATTTTCATTAATCTTGGGTAATCATCATAGTGTTCACACTTGGGAACTTAGGTACCACACTAGGGGTCCATTGTTGTCTATTTCCTCACTGCTATCTATACTGTAAAGGTCATAATAGGGAAAATAGTGATAAGTATATAAGGTGTAAGTCAGTTATATACTAAAGATATAAATTACTCAGAAGTCAGTTAATTAATAAAGATATAAATTACTTTGATAATATATGTGTAGGATCAGGATTGCCGAGCGGTATGTCGTCAGGGTTTGGAGTCCCCATTTTGGGATAAACAAAACAATAACAACATCAACAATAACAATATGAATTACAACAGAGTTTATTCACAGTGGGCACACAACACGATAATTAAAAGTCACTTAAAACACACTGGTACACAATACACAATGAAATACAATAGAAAATAAAGACAATAAGGCGAACAGACTTTTTAAGGTCAAAGTTCGTACAGTGGTCTAGCCACCCTAATGCACATGTGCAGGTAAACCGACAGTTTTGTCGGGAGCGAGGAGCTCTTTACTGAGTCGAATCCGAAGACCGACTGACTAGCTTACCGAGCGCTCGACCTTTTATAAGACGACGCCGCTAGCTTTCTAAAAAGTTCCCGCCAACAACAACTCTGTCCATTGACGCACGGAAGTACGTCACGTGTTTACAAGACACTTAAAATGTTCTAAATCTAATAAGATTTTACGTTAAACAATAATCAAATATTACAAGAATAATTATCGTAAATAAATAACTGTGAAATAACAAAGCAAATCATTTAAAATAAAAGCAAGGTCAACATTTGTTTTGAACAAAACTATTAGTCACACTTATCGAAATAAGTAGCCAAAAATCATTAGAGTGTACACTAGGTACTTAATAAATTATGTTATGATTTATCAGACACTAATTAACAGTAAAAAAATCACTTAAATTAATAATAGCAAAATCAACTGGCAGCAAAATTTCGAATTACCCACATTGTAATCGACAACCAACTCCGACATATATGTATTAAATTACTCTGAAAGAGAATAGTCAGTTGTGGAATTTATCTCATCAGTAACAGAAGGTGTCCCCATCGTTATCCATGGTTTTAAATGGTCTGCCGGGAAAATATTGCGGTATGCACGATCAGTGTGTCCGCGAATGCTAGATACTTCATACCTGTCATTATCTAGGACACGTGTTATCTGGAAGGGTCCCCGAAATTTTGGGACTAACTTTTTACTTTTGCCTTTTTCTGTTTTATGATTGATATCAAAAGACATCCTGCTGAAATACTTTAGTGGGTGCTTTGTTTTTATCATAATTCTTTTTCATTTTTAGTTGATTATCTTCTATATTCTCTTGAACAGTCTGTCTTAATTCTTCTCTTTCTGTACTTGTCATTTGTTCTGTATCTTCCAAAGCACCTTTAATAATTCCTTCTGAACGGCCTATCGTTCTTTGTCCGAAAACTATCTCAGCAGGACATTTTCCCGTGCCTTTATTAACAGTGTTATTTAGGCTCCATTGTAGCTTTCCTAAATTAAGGTCCCAATCTTTTTCATCTAGACCATGATTCATTGCCGCCAGTGAATTCAAGATGGTCCTATTATACCGCTCGATCTGCCCATTAGCACGCGGTGTTGCCACTGCGTTATACACATGTTTGGTACCAATCGAGCCAGTAAAAGCCTTGAATTCACTGGAAGTGAAGGAGGAACCTTGATCCGATATAATCACTTTAAGATGACCAAATACCGAGAAGATTTCTTCTAAAACCTTAACCCCCTTATTAATAAAAAAAAGTTAAGCCTGCTTAAACTTACGCTTGGTTTATCTCGCATGCCGTCCCTTTCATTTGAATATTTTTGAAGTGAGACGGCATGCGAGATAAACCAAGCGTAAGTTTAAGCAGGCTTAACTTTTTTTTATTAATAAGGCCGTAATAGTTGTTTTAGTTTTAGTATTTCGTACGCCTTTAACAAAAATAAACTTGCTGAACTCATCTATAATTCCAAGAATGTAACAGTTCCCTCTTTTGCTTTTGACAAATGGGCCAAGATGATCCATGTGGATGGTGTGGAAAATAGCGCTAATCTTTGGAATAGGATGTATTCACCACTTTTCTTGCCCGAAATTTCCTTATTATAGGCGCAATTAATGCATGCTTTTACGTATTTCTTGACGAAGCGGTTCATTTTTGGGAACCAGTAATCAGATGCGATTTTCTCAAGTGTTTTCTCAACAGAAAAGTGACCCGCTTCATCATGATTCATTTGACATATTTTCCAACGTGCTGAATTAGGCACTACCCATCTCATTTTGTTGCCCACCTTTCTATAAATCTTATCATCTCGGATTGCATAATTTTGAAATATGTCTTTTATGTCATTTTCGTTTTTCTGTAGGATCTGCTTAACTGCCTTTAAATGTGGGTCTGTCATTTGAACAGTATGGAGCCAGTCATTAGTCGTGATGTTAAGAACTTCTAATTCTTCTTGCTCCGGGGGAAATACAGGATTGCGACTGAGCGCATCTACATGCTGCATACTTTGCCCGGGTCTGTATTCAATCGAAAAGTTATACTCCTGAAGTATGAGCCACCACCTAGCAACTTTTGGTAACAAATCTCGTTTTGATAAAGTTGACCGTAAAGCATTACAATCAGTGATGACTTTAAATTCTATACCTATAAGATATACTCTAAATTTCTTTAGGGACAGTACTACAGCTATTGTCTCTTATTCAAACGAGTGCCAAAATTCTTCTTCCCGTGTAGTTTGGCGGCTGAAATAAGCCACTGGCCGCAATGGTGTATCATCGGGTCGTTGTAGTAATATTCCGCCTATACCCACCTTACTGGCGTCACAGTGAACTTCTGTAACATACTCGGCATTGTACAAAGCTAAAACAGGTCTCGTAACCAGTTTAGATTTAATGTTTTGAAATGCCGTTTCTTGTTCTTCGCCCCATAACCAAACAGCATCAGTTTTGGTTAGTTTGGTCAGAGGCCTGGCTATAGACGCGAAGTTGGGGACGAAACGTCTGAAGAAACTGGCTAGTCCAATGAACTGTCGAACCTGATGGACATTACTCGGGCGGGGAAATTCTGACACCGCCAGTATTTTTGAAGTGAAAACTTCTTTAGCGGCGTTGAGCACTTTGGGAAATTGTTCTGTGATGGGTATAAAATCTTAAACTCGCGTCAGGATACGTGACCACGTGACCCTGATCGAAAAAGCGTAAGACGGATGGAGAGTAGACAGCTATCCCCTCTCTACGGCGCGGCGAAAATGTATGCCTGGGCCTACTGTTTCGTTTAGGCAGCGCAGGGCGCTTAATAATAATAATTATTATTATTAATAATAATATAATTAATAATAATAATAATAAAATTATTAATAATAATAATATAATTAATAATAATAATAATAAAATTATTAATAATAATAATATAATTAATAATATAATTAATAATAATAATAATAATTAATAATAATAATAATAATAATGATGACAGCTGTCAAAATTGAAACAGCTATATCTCGGAAACTATCGACCTTAGACTAGTTGTGTGTAGGGACAAGTGATAGGTCTCAATGAGATCTACATTTCAGATGACAGCTGTCAAAATTGAAACGGCTATATCTCGGAAACTATCGACCTTAGACTAGTTGTGTGTAGGGACAAGTGATAGGTCTCAATGAGATCTACATTTCGGATGACAGCTGTCAAAATTGAAACAGCTATATCTCGGAAACTATCGACCTTAGACTAGTTGTGTGTAGGGACAAGTGATAGGTCTCAATGAGATCTACATTTCGGATGACAGCTGTCAAAATTGAAACAGCTATATCTCGGAAACTATCGACCTTAGACTAGTTGTGTGTAGGGACAAGTGATAGGTCTCAATGAGATCTACATTTCGGATGACAGCTGTCAAAATTGAAACGGCTATATCTCGGAAACTATCGACCTAAGACTAGTTGTGTGTAGGGACAAGTGATAGGTCTCAATGAGATCTACATTTCGGATGACAGCTGTCAAAATTGAAACGGCTATATCTCGGAAACTATCGACCTTAGACTAGTTGTGTGTAGGGACAAGTGATAGGTCTCAATGAGATCTACATTTCGGATGACAGCTGTCAAAATTGAAACAGCTATATCTCGGAAACTATCGACCTTAGACTAGTTGTGTGTAGGGACAAGTGATAGATCTCAATGAGATCTACATTTCGGATGACAGCTGTCAAAATTGAAACGGCTATATCTCGGAAACTATCGATCTTAGACTAGTCGTGTGGGAGTTGGACATTTTGACCCTGAACGTTAACGATGTCGACTGTACAGTCAATAAAATACAAAAATAATTTATTTTGAACTAGACTGTACAATGTTTTTATGATGCTTAATCGGAGGCATGGGAAAAAATATTCCCGCTCCTCCTACCAATCGGAGTTCCGATCGGAGGACAGGGAAAGACAAAATAAATGGGTTAGCATAGTTATGGCGGAATAATTGAATTTTTAAATAATGAATTTGGTTTAACTATGTCGAATGATCGCAATCTTAGCACAACGAAATACAAAACTACTATTGATGCGGTCTTTATTAGACATTTAAATAGGTTCGAATCAAAACTGTTCGTTTCTTACTTCAGCTACCATAAACCTATCGTATCAGTTTTAGAGATTGGCGATGATAGTTCTGGTAATGATGATGGTGAAAAAGTCGTTGAAATTATGGATGAAAGTTGATTTTTCGGAGAGATAAACTTTTTAATGTAAAATAATTGTAATAGTTTTAAAGTGTTAAATTTTTAATGTAATATAAATTGTCATGTTTGTGTACGATAGCGCAATAAATCAATATTGTATTCTACCACATAAATGATAGTACTTTTATACTGTTAAAGCAATTGGTGCAAAATTATTCCCTAACCATTCCAAAATATCAAACATGCTCAACGTTAATAATCAAGTTTTCACTTCTGCCGGCACTCCCGGAGTGCAACCCGTCTTTTTTTCTTACTTCCAGGTTTAAGTCCGTCTTCAGATATTTCGAAGCCTAAATAATCAATTTTAGACTGGAAGAAGCAACATTTTTTTAAGTTTAAGGTAAGGTTTGCTTTTCGTAAGAGCTCTAAAATTGCCTCAAGTTTGTCAAACATTTCTTCAGGCGTGCTGGCCGTTGCCAATAAGTCATCCAGGTATGGTATAGCCAATTCAAATCGTCTTGCACCGAGAGCTTTGTTTATCATACTTTGGAAGACTGCGGGAGCATTGACAAGGCCAAAAGGCATGCGTGTGTACTCGTAATGGCCATCGGGGGTTACGAACCCCGTAATATGCCTTGAGTTTTCAGCCACAAGAATCTGATGGTAGCCTGATGCGAGATCCAGACTTGTGAATAACGATTTGCCACTAATCCGATCTAACTGATCGTCGATAACAGGCATTGGATAACTATCCTTGATGGTCTTTTTATTCAATGCTCTGTAATCTACACAAAGGCGATAGTCGTTATTCTTCTTACGCACGAGAACTATTGGACTCGCATAGGGTGACTGAGATTCCTGTATAATGCCATTAGCCAATAGATCTCCAATTATCTCTCTCACCTTTGCACGTTCGCTGAATGGTAGACTATACGGCTTATAGTAGACAGGAGTAGTATCATTTAATCTGATACTCATCTCAGTTACATGAGTTACTCCCAGTTCACCGGAGTCGAGGGCGAAACAGTCTCTAAAATCATTTAATAACTGAAGCAATCTATTTTTGTCCTTTTCGGTGATAGCTGGCCCCAAATTTAACATCTCCATCGTTATTGGAGGTTTAGGCTCAGTAAATGCCGGTGATTTTATTGTCTCACTTACGCTGATATTGTTAACTTCAAGCAAGTCAGAGTTCGGCAAAAATACATCTTTCTCAGGTAATTGTACTACACGCGATATTAGCTTATTCTCCTTGAGACTGATACGTTCGTTGGACATATTTATTATAAGAATTTTACCTTTGCCAGCTTCGAACTGATAAACTCCTTGCAAAATTGAGTATTCACTTCCAGGTTTCATACATATATTTCCGGGTACAAAAAATAGCCCAGTATGCTCGTTGACTGTGTGTACTTCTAAATTATTTAACCCTTCTTGCAATAATGTGTCGTGGGTGACATGTAAGTTCATCTTTTCTAGCTCGGAATCATCGCAATATAATGATAAACTAGAACTGGTTTTATAAACAACTACCGTGGGTAATTCAGTCAATGACTGCCCGATTAAAACATCAGTTTCTAATAAATGATCGTCCACAACATACGCTTCAATATCAGCCTCAACTGCGTCAACCACGACGTTAACATTGGTTTTACCTATCGGTACTATACTTCCGAAAGCAAATCCTTTAATTAAGGGGAGTCCCGACTTTACTATAGGCAGATGAGCCTCATCTGCCACTATTTTGCGAATAAGGGTGCATTCACTACCAAAATCAATATATGCGGATAGTTTAGCCCCATTTAGAGTAACAGATTTAAAATACTTACCATTAGTTTGGCTGTCCGATGAGATTTTTAAACCATTTTGAACTGGCCCGGTGTGGGGGAATATTAGGTGACTTTTCAAAGAAACTCCAGAAAATGCTGATAATTAGTCAAACGTGTATTGCTTTGGTGACGAACAAAAATGGAAGAAAAAATGACAAGCAAGTACATAAAATCCTTACATCTAATTACAAACTATTTACTACGCAACGTTGATTTCTTGCTCATTCCAAACGAGCAGGCGTTTAGCTCGAACATGCCCCCGGACGTTGGAAGCAGCAGAGGCGCTTTCAACCAAGCGCAGAATCAACGGGCAGTGGGCAAATCCTATTGAAGGCTCTTCTGACGACTCCAGTGGATGTTTTGACGTCTGCCACACGAACAATTCCATCTGATCCCGGATGAACGGCGACGACTCTCCCCAATCTCCATTTCAGAGGAGGAAGATGGTCCTCCTTTATGATGACCAAAGAACCCAACTTAAGCATATCTTTGCTGGTATGCCACTTGGTCCTCTGCTGCAGCTCGGACACAAATTCTTTACTCCAGCGAGCCCAAAAATGCTGACGAAGCTGCTCGATTCGTTGGAAACGAGACAATGAAGCAGTGGAGTGGTTCTGTACATCTTGCTGCGGGAGTGACGTCAGCGGTCGACCAACTAGAAAATGACCCGGAGTCAGTGGTGTGCAATCCGCTGGATCGGATGATAGCGGCGTCAGTGGACGTGAATTCAATATCGCCTCAATCTGGACTAATGTGGTGTTAAGTTCTTCGAACGTTAAATGACAATTTCCCAACACTCGCCTGAGATGATATTTGGTTGATTTCACACCCGCTTCCCAGAGTCCGCCAAAATGAGGAGTATACGCGGGTATAAAATGAAATTTAATTCCGTCATTAGCCAACTGCTCGCCCAAGGAATTGCAATTAGATTTGAGGAAGTTCGAAAGTTCGTTGCAGGCACCAATGAAAGAGGTACCGTTGTCGGAGTAGATGTCACTGGGTTTTCCCCGTCGCGAGATAAATCTAAATAAAGCTAGTAAATACATATTGCTAGTTAAGTCACTCACCAGCTCTAAGTGGGTAGCCTTGGTGGTGAAGCACACAAAAATGGCTATGTACACTTTTACTAGCCTACATCCCCGACCCTGCCTACTAGCAGCCATGATGGGACCAGCATAATCCACACCAGTGGTTTGAAAAGGATAACCACCTGGAAGGAGACGCTGCTGCGGTAAATTACCCATTAAAGGAGTAACTGTTCTACCCGACATGCGACAACAACGCACGCAATTACGATAACAACTCTTTGCCAGGCTCCGTCCGCCTATAGGCCAGTATAAATCTCTAATTGAAGCCAGTAATAACTGAGGGCCTACATGCATAAGCTTTATATGTTCATATTCGAAAAGTAACTTCGTAAATTTATGAGTGGACTGTATAAGAATAGGGTGCTTTTTATCAAAAGAAAAAGTTGAATTTGCTAAGCGTCCTCCAGCACGCATGATTTTATTATCGTCTAAAAATACGTTAAATTTTATGAGGGCGCTGTTATGAGGCAACTTCTGATTACTAATGAGTAATTTGTACCTACTCGGGAAATGACTCAATCTGACTTCTAATTATTATAATATTTAATGCATCCTGCAACTCGACTTGTGATAGAAAACTGGGAGAAGGAAGCTTCCTACACAATTTTATGAACCTTAAAACTGTTGCTACACTACGGATTAACCTTAAATAACTAGAAAAACGATTAAAATCGATGATTGTATCACATGGAATATTAAAACTAACACTAGCGCTCAATAAAGCATGAGATCGAGTTTCCGGCAGCTGGTCGGACTCCAATGATTTATGTTGAGACGGCCAATGAGACTGAACCTGCTTCAAAAAACTGGGACCACTCCACCATAAGTCCAAAGATTGCAGAACACTAATATCCACGCCTCGTGATAGTAGGTCTGCAGGGTTCTTGGCGGTTGGGATGTGTCGCCAAGTACAGTGCCCCGTCTTGTCTAAAACTTCAGCAACGCGATTTCGCACAAATGGCTGAAGCTTAGAAGGTAGCATCTGCAACCATCCCAACACGACAGTGGAGTCAGTCCAGCAATAAACATGACTAAACTTTAGTCTCATTGAGCTCACAACCTTCTCGCATAAACGAGCTCCGACCACTGCGCCACACAATTCCAACCTTGGAATGGTGGTCGGCTTAATCGGCGCCACTCCACTTTTAGCAGCTAAGAGACGAACCATGTACTCACCCTCATCATTGGTACTACGTACATAGACGCACGCACCATACGCATGCTCTGATGCGTCTGTGAATACATGTAGTTCCAGTGTATTATGTGCATCACATATAACGTGTCTTGGAACACGACAGTTATTAATAAACGGCAATGCTTTGACAATACTATTCCAACTAGCATTAAGTGACGGGGTTAATGGCTCATCCCACGAGAGCTTATCTAACCACATTCGTTGTAGAAACATTTTCATTGTAACTACGCAAGGAGATAAAAGTCCTAAAGGGTCAAAAATACGTGCTATGGCCGAAAGTACACCACGCTTAGTAACAGAATCCTTACAAGGTAACGTTACACTTGAAAACCCAAATTCGTCGGAACTAGAATACCAGTTAAGCCCTAATAACTTATTAGATTCGTTAGATCCCATTTCTAAATCTAATGACGACTGCTCAGCTCCAGAGACTAAGCTAGGGACGTTGGATCTCCACTTCCTAAGCGGCATGCAAGCAGATGCTAGTGCGTTAGTGACCTCTGTGCGTATAAACATAACCTCATTCAAATCATCACTTCCTGTCAAGAGGTCATCAACGTAAAAATCATGCATGATGATGTCAGCAATCTTATTTCTGCTATCTGAGGATGACTCACCCATTGAACGCGAAGAGATCTTAGTGTCATTGGATTGATAATCCATCCCTACTTGCTTGAGGCAACGTGTAGCAAGATATGGTGCACTAGCCGTACCATATGTGACGGTATTCAATTTGAAAACCTTAACAGGATCGCATGCATTATCACGCCACAGAACCTGTTGGAGGTACCTATCAGATGGGTGGACGTATATACATCTATACATTTTTGCAACATCAGCTGTTATAACGAATTTGTGTTGTCGAAACCGAAGAAGTATAGATATAAGATCGTCCTGCACTGTAGGACCCACCATCTGCACGTCATTGAAGGATACCCCTGAAGACGTAACACAACTTGCATTAAACACAACACGAAGCTTGGTAGTTGTGCTACATTCACGCAGTACCCCGTGGTGTGGTATGAAATATCCACTGGGACTGTCATTATTTTTATTTTCGGTCATATGTCCTAAAGTCTCATATTCAGACATAAAGTCGTGATATAATTTACCAAACTCTGGCTTGGACTTTAGTCTGCGTTCTAGGGAATATAAACACTTAGAAGCCCTTTTGAAGGATTCTCCTAAAGTAGAAGGGTTCTGCTTAACAGGAATACGAACACAGAAATGTCCGCTGTCTAAACGTGTCGTATTCTTGACAAAATGCTCTTCACACATCTTTTCCTCGGGTAAATAATGCGAGGATTGTGAACTAATCTCTTCTAGATTCCAGAATTTCTCTAAATCGGAGTGAATTCTATTTAAATCATCCTTGCTGGGGGAATCAGTATGAGTTAAATTGCACGAAATATTATTTGACAATAATTTACCATTATGATAGGTAACAGGGCCAGAAACAATCCAGCCTAACAGCGTTTCACATAACACGGGCTTACCTACTCCTAGTCTAATTCTCTGTGAACCAACCAAGTCCCAGAAGAGATCCGCTCCTATTAAGATATCTACTTCTGAAGGCTTGTAAAAGTTAGGGTCAGCCAAACAGATATTATCTGGAATATTCAGGTCTGAAATATCGACTCCACGACATGGCACAACAGTCGTTAACGATGGCAAAACAAAACAATAAAACTTAGCAACGTAACTGTTATCTAATGACGTCATTTTCACATGACATGTTTTGCCTACGCGAGAACTTACGTTATTAATGCCATAGACCGATCCATTTATCTGACTAGTATTTAAGTTAAGCCGTGTACATAACCGTTCCGTCATAAAACACGATGTACTTCCGCTATCAAGCAGGGCCCGCACTATGTGCTCACGATCATTCTGATCACATAACTTGATAAGAGCGGTGGACAATAACACACCGTGTTGTTTACGCTCACTACTTAACGAACTGAGATCCGCAGCCAAAGTTAAATTATTAGCACGCACATCAGTGCTAGCCACGGCGTCAGTGGGTGATGACGTTGATACGGAATGGGACGAGCTACCGTTTGATTTGTTATCATTAGTGCATGAATTCGCCGTACCTTTATTCTCCGACGAATGAATTAATGTATTATGTCGGCGTTTACATATCTTGCATCCCGGCTTTTTGCATCGGTTAGCAAAATGACCTGCATGAAAACAGTTATAACATACTTTATAGTTAGGTATTAATTTAAGTCGGGCGTCTGGGCTAAGTGAAAGAAACTGTGAACAACAACTTAATACGTGATCAGCTTTACAGTGCGGGCACAACTTATTTAATTCGGTGCTGGAATTATTAGAATCTTGTGATACAACCATAGACTTTATCTTATTAGAATGGGAACTCGGCTTACCGGGAGTGGGATTAGTGCTATTTCGTGCTGTTTCTAATGTTTCTAACAAGTCAGCGCGAAAGCGAATAAATTGAATGAGTGCAGCAAATGTTATTGTACTATCCTTGTCTATACGACCTTTGTGCTCCTCCCACTCTCGATAAGTTGAACGATCAAGCTTCTGAGTTACCATAAATATCAATAAAGTATCCCAATACTTGATGGGTTCATCTAACGCTTCCAACGCACGGAGATTTTTATTAAGTTGATCAATTAACCCTTTCAACGCAACAGAGGACTCCTTTGTAATAGCATTCAAATAATATATGGACGACACATGATTTTGAACTAACATTCTTTTATTATCGAATCGATCACAAATTAACTTCCAAGCTGTATCGTAATTACTTGCAGAAAACTCAATCCCATGGATTACAACAGCAGCTGATCCTTCCAGGGACGCTCTCAAATAATGGAATTTGTTAATTTGATCTATTTCATCGTTACAGTGAATGAGACTAGTAAAAGTGTCGCGGAACTCCAACCAATTGCTAAAACTCCCATTAAATTTAGGTAACTGTATCGTGGGCAACTTAACAGGCTTACGCTGACTAATACGAGTGCATTTTGCACTACTTATTGACTCATTATCGCTGTTATACTTACATAACAGCTGCTGTGCCCTAGCCAGTGTTTTGTAATACTGAGAATCAAATTCAGCACGCTCAGAGACTTGAGCTTTATCATCATCTACTAGACATTCCAATCGCAACTGTACCTCATCGTAATGCTCATACAAAGACTCGATTTTACCAACCCGTAACTGCAATTCCTTGACCTCACAGCTGGTCAACTCCTTGTTGCTTGATGCATCAAGGTAATTGATAAATACAGTTAAGCGTCCCTTTATGCTTCCTCGTTTTTTAATGAGTTCTCTTTCTTCGGACATACTGGGAATCGAATGTGGTCAACCTGATCGAGTGTTGGGTGATGATATTTTAACCGTAATATTCTTAACACCGTAAATTAGCTTGAAGTCCTTTGTTTAAAATCACGTTGCCGGCGTATAACCTCGTCGGCATATGTCCCGGGTAATATTTATATAAATCCACTGATTTTTGGCAAATCTTCATGTAATTCCCAATCCGGCTTCGTAATGGACCAAAATGTGGGGGAATATTAGGTGACTTTTCAAAGAAACTCCAGAAAATGCTGATAATTAGTCAAACGTGTATTGCTTTGGTGACGAACAAAAATGGAAGAAAAAATGACAAGCAAGTACATAAAATCCTTACATCTAATTACAAACTATTTACTACGCAACGTTGATTTCTTGCTCATTCCAAACGAGCAGGCGTTTAGCTCGAACACCCGGTTTTAGTACTTGTCATATTACTATCTTTACTTTTACTGCCATGTTGCTCACGAAAATTTTGAATTACTTCGCATTTTTGGGTATCGTGTCCGAGACGAGAACATTTCGTGCATCGTTTAGCTGGTTTTGTACAAGTACGTGATGTATGTCCGTTCTCTAAACAATTGTAACATTGAACATTTTTATTACGTTCTTGAGGCTTATTTATTGATTTTTGAGCGTTGGGTGTTATATAACGGTTTGTCATTACATTCTCGTTTCGGCTTAAGTTGAATTTACGTGGGATTAGGTTGCTTTTTCTTGAAATACGGCGTAGATATCTAAGTAACTGTGATGGCTTACTAAAACTTGAACCCTGAGCATTTAAACGAACGTTATCGTCAAAAATCCCATTGAAAATACAGTCAACTGCATTACGCCCTCTTATACCACACATTTTTACTAATCTCGCTTTATCATGGTAATAATCCTCCAATGATTCCTCTCTTCTGCTCCTTCTTTCTAACATTTCATTTAAGCGGTCAGCATAGTTCCGGTCATCAGGGAAAGTTCTAATTATTTTCTTTTGCCATTCACGCCAGGTCAAGTTTAGTGTACTAAGACCCTGGTACCATTTCTTTGCATGACCTGCTAATTTTGGAATGGCGTAGAAAATAATCTGCTTTTCACTCCATTTATAAATTTTTGCGGTTTCATTAACCTTGCGAATCCAATTTATAGCCGATTGTTCATTAGCATTGGGTTGAATTCGGGAATCACATTTTGTGCCCCTTCAAAGTGGTGATCAGTCTGACGAAACACACGTGATAGTTCTCTTATAACGTCGATGTCACGGCGAGGTGTTGAATATGATCTTCTCTTACGTTTTGCGTACTTGCTTAGCCGTTGTTTTGGGCGCGATGATCTTTCGGAAGCAGTTGATGAAAGCGAATTATCAGATGATGATGTGTTAGATTGGGAACGACGCCGTCGTTTCCTACTTTTTGCGTGTCGATTTTTAATATAGTATACATCATCAGAGCTTTCCGACGTACTGGTAGCAAAGCGGCGACGGCGTTGGTAAGAGGGACGTGGTCTACGTGCATGTCTGCCACTATTCGTGCTGCTACTGGAAGAGCATCGCCTTAGAGATCTGTTAGGGTAAGTTTGTCGTTTATGAGGGCGGCGTTTATCACGCAAACTTGTCACAGACCGGCGGCGTCTTCGAATGGGCTGATCATCCCGAGTTTTGCTGCGAGACTCTCTAGTTCGCCCACGATCGCGTGAGAGACGCCGGGGTGGTGGCGTATAACCTGACGCTTCCGTGGAAGACATGTTTATGATATACCTCGGAAATCTGGTATGGGTGGAGTGGAGATTATGTATGCGTCCACAAAGTAGCAAAATAAGATAATAGGCGTAATTCTATAATAAAATGAGTGAGTGAATGTGTGTGTGTATGATGGAAAGGAAGGAAGTAAAAGAGGTAGGTGATAAGGAGAGGAAGAGAAAAACAATAACATTTATTATTATACAATGAATAGGTAGGTTCGTTTATCTGAACGTTATCCCCATTATTATTCCTAATTTATTAATTTTCAAATTAGTTAATGTAAATTGTGTTTCGTTGGCTTATTGCAAAAACTCACAAACTGCAAAAAAAATCTAAATACATTTTTATCTTTAATGGATTCCTTTTGATACATTCTACAAAATGCAAAAATGCACTAATTTATATCTAGTAAATTTTAGGAGTTTACGGTCTTGCCATAAAATCCATAACTGCAACTTTGGAAGTCAGGCGTTTATAAAAAATCACTAAGTTGCACTTGTTATTTTTGTTCAATACATAATTATTTCAACAAAAACAATAACCATCTTATACAAAACTCAATAAACTACAATTATATCTGAAGAACTACACCATTTGATATAAGTACTTAATAATTTACCTGACAAAAATGTTCGGATTATCTTCCTGAAGAAGAAATTTCTGATGCAGAAAATGTTTAGTATCTAATATTTTAACTCAAACTCAAAAGCATTTATTTCAATTACTTAGACCATTACAGCACTCAGCACTTTTGAGTGTCAAAAATACAAAAAAGAACCAAAGCTACAGTCACCGTCACAATGCATAATAGTTTGAGAAAGTACTGTAGTTGCCCAATCCCATTTATTCCCTAGCTTAGGTCTCTATGAAGAAGAACAGGCAAGAAAATCCTGGGCACTTTTTTAAATCAACGTTAAAATCTATTATCAGTAAAGTTTAATTGATACACATAATTAAGCTAACCGATTTTTTTTTTTTTTTTTAAACACATTAATTATATTTAGGATAATATGAGCAAATCAACATAACCACTAACTAATTTGAAATAAAATACCGTTTATCTCAGATTTGTGAATATGTCACATAATGACTTCTTGCAATAAGGCGACGATTTGTATTGTTCTTAAGATGCGTAGAATATAATTATTATAATGAAATTTAAGCAAAGTCAGCTGCGATCAAACACATGCAATACATATACAAATAAAGCCCAGAACCCAATCATGTATTCAAGTTAATTCTTCTAATGCTCTCGGGCAGGGATCGAACCCAGGTTCTCTTTTACATGCAAGCTACCGGACGTACTATGTTTGTAGTCTTTGTTATGATAAACATAGAAAGCAAAAGAAACCGATACAAGACCGGTACCCTACTTCAGTCAGCTGTGGGTAAGTGCGCTTTATATTATATTTACAGCATGGAGTACACCCTCAGATGCGTTAAAACTATATAATTACCACACCCACAAATACAAATAAATACCAATAATTTTATTCGCATAATATGGGTAAATAGATGGTACATAAAAGTTGTAACATGTTTGTAAAATAATGAGTGGGTTGATCATTTCAGTGAGATGAAAGGACCTGACACCAACTGAATCAGACAGACACCTCTATGTACAGTTCTAGAGGTGATTACGCTTGTTTAGAGCAGGGCAACCCGTACCGACTCGCTGTAATGTGAGTATCACTATTTGCTCACCGTCACCGCCTTAAAAGGCAAGTGACGTACTATAAACTACATCGTTATTATTTCCCGATACTAAGATTGTAAAATAATGTAAGTAACATCTTTGTAAGTAAGTTTACAAACCGTATTAATGATTTACATTTAATTAAAGAGGTTACATACCAGCCGATTTTTTCCAAGAGTCTTACCACTTCTGAAGTATTAGATCTATTGTATTTCCAGGGTTCTTGTGTGTAACTTATAATCACGAAGACTAGTGGATATAACGTTTATTCAAACACATTAAAGAATTCACAACATACAAATTGCAACCATCCTTCACAACAAACCCGCTCTCCCTGACAGCTAGTTAACAACCACAGAGTATATATCATCACTACGTTTCGACGACTGCCCGCGCATTACAAACGATACCCATATGATTAAACATTTTTATTTTTGTTTTATGCAAATGGAATCAAAATTACAGAGTGTCTTATATAGCTAACAAAAGGCAGATAATAGAACTACTAAGCAAGGCTAGCTTCACACTTCATAAGTGGTGTTTAAATGCACCCGAAGTGCTAGATGACATCCCCAGTGAAGACAAGTATTTTGAGGAAATTGATATCAATAAAAGCAATATTATCAAAACACTTGGTTTGAAATATGATATCATACCCGATCAGTTCACTTTTACAAGTCCTGTCAGTAACAAAAATAATTTGATGACCAAAAGAAGCATCTTAAGCTACATTGGCAAAATGTTCGACCCACTAGGATTAATTGGACCCATAATAGTAATCGCAAAATTGTTTATGCAAGAGCTGTGGTCCAGCAAAATTGGTTGGGACACAGCGCTGCCACCCTGCCACAGATCCAACTTGAATATTGGCGGAAATTTATAGACGATTTAAATCTGATAGGAACAATAACTGTTCCAAGGGGTTTATCTTGCAAAGGCTTTAAATCCATAGAGTTAGTTGGGTACGCAGATGATTAGAGCCTTTGGATGCTGCCTCTACCTACGGGTTTTGGATGAACAGGGCACAACTGTCAGTGTTAATTTGTGGTGTTCAAAGTCACGAGTCGCTCCCATAGGAAAATCCTTGACTATTCCCAAGCTTGAGCTTAACAGTGCTGTCCTCTTGTCTCAACTGGCAAGTAGAGTCTATCATACATTGAAAACCAAACTTGCCTTGTCAGTTCATTTATACAGTGTTGCCGGCAGCAAGTTTCGATTTATTCCGATTCCTCATCTGAAAAGTTCCAAAAAGTTCCGCCTGAGTAAAATAAAAAAACGATAATAAAATTAATCATTTTCTGTAAACATACCTATATATATATATTTTTTTTTACCATGATACTTAATTCATTACAACCACCAATTTAGTCCAGACGATCTGAAAAAAAAAATGCTCTAAAAACATTTGTGATAAGAAAATTTGAATTTCGCGGGCTGGTTTAAGCATTCACCTTAAGGTGAATGCTCCAACCAGCCTGCGAAATTCAAATTTTCTTACGTTTTTTTTGCAATTTGTAGGCCAGTGCTACTTTATATGTTGACTAGCTTTTGGCCGCGACTTCGTTCGCGTGGAATAGTGACTTCCGGCAGATTTTTAGTTTAACTCGCGAAAAAAAAAAAAAAAACTATCCTATGTCCTTTCTCAAGTTCCAACTATGTCTGTACCAAATTTCACACAAATCGGTTCAGTAGTTTAGGCGTGAAGCAAAGACAGACAGACAGAAATACAGACAGACAGAGTTACTTTCGCATTTATAATATTAGTTAGGAAGTTAGGATTCAAATATCATTTGAAGACGTACGTTGTTACAGAATTTTATTCATCACAATCATCAATTATCAAGTTCGTAAAGGTGCATAAATTACTTTGACCTTGAAAAAAACAAAAAGTCATTTTTACACCTTTATGAGCTCGGAGGGTTGTATTGATGATTTTGATGATTATAATTCTGTAACTACATACGTCTTACAGCCGCAAATCAAATGTTCATCAACACACAACCTAGCACTGGCCTACAAATTGCAAAAAAACGTAAGAAAATTTGAATTTCGCGGGCTGGTTGGAGCATTCACCTCAAAATGATACCCTGTAGTATGTAATAAGTACATGTAAATCACTGACTCAGATATTTCTTATTAAAAAAACTGGAATCTCGTTAAATGAAAAGTTAATTTATTAGTTCATGCCTAGAAGTGCATAGTCATGCCCCATTTTAAGCTGTTAGTAAAGCAAGTAGCTTGGTGCTCAGAGGAACCTACCTATTTTTTGTAAATCAATTTAATATTCATCATTTTCTGGCTGGGTTCAAACTTCAGTACTCCTTCTTTTGTTCCTTCGGCGGCATTCATCAGTGCGCTAATAGTAGAGGTGCTTAATTTATTTCGATGGTCTGTTTTTATTTGTTTCAGTTTACTGAATACTCTTTCGACACATGCATTTGAAAATGGCAAAACCAAAAGAAGGCTCAATGCTTTTTTTAAATTTGGGAAGCGCTCATCACCCTGTGTATTTTTTTGACTGAAAATAACCTTCCAGTACGTTTCAGCTGCCATATCAGTACTCAAACCCAGATTCAGGTGATCAAGAAAGGCATGGTCACGTAATTCTTTAACCAATTCCTCCTGGTCTATATATTTGGTTAAAACTGGAAAACGCTGAATTACGTCCATCATATCCTTGTTTTCATATTTTTGAGCTACGAAAGGATTAACGATCTCTAGACATTTGTAGATTGGATCGTCAAATTTAAAGCGTTGTTTGATTTCCTTGACGCTTTCAATGTAAAAGGAAAGGCAATTTTTATAAATGTCTTGTATTTCACTGCTCGGTGGTGGGTTGGGCGAGCTTTTTAAGTCTTCTATTGAGTGCTGAGCTGCGACTCCCAAGTATATTTTTTCAAGCGGTACAAATCGGGCAGGGTTCTCAAAATCGACTTTCCATATTTCAGTACGTTTGAGGTAGAGAACCTGAATAAAGTTCGAACATGAGTCAGTAATGATTCGACTTCCCGTTTAAGACAATGCAGCAGAGGTCTCTCACTTTGAAATAATTTGTTAAAATCATTGAACATGGTCAAAGTGTGGGACATGAACTCAAGGTAAACAGTTGAGTATCCATTATTTAATGTTTTTAATATATTCTCCGTTGTTATACTTGGGTCCTTGCTGAGTTCTCTAGCGAAATATTCTTTTAATACCTCTTTCTGTTCTAGTATACGGTCCACACATGGCTTTAGAGAAAGCCAGCGTGTACTACAAGGGCTCAATATGGTGTGGATTTCTTCGTTGAAAAAAATCTGTATATTCTTCAGCCGATCTTTCCGCTGCGAACTTCGGCTGAAGTGTGCGCCAATATTTCTTAATGCGTCCTCAATTGATCGCGGAAGAGTTAGGCAGGCTTTTGACGCAACTAGATGAATACTGTGCGCTGAACATTTGACACATGCAATGTTTGTCAGTTCATTTTTTAAATGGCTAAAGACAGAGTTGTGAGCCCCGACCATTGCGTTGGTTGTGTCGGCTGCAAAACCAACAAGGTTGTCGATGGGTATATTTTCTGCTTTGAATTTATTTAACATTTCAGATGAAAGGTGTTCTCCAGTGCCTGAATCTACTTCGTATAAATCAAAAAAGTTAGTTTCTACGGTATTTTTCATGTTATTAAATGAAATAACTGATAGAGCACATTGTTTTTTTACTGTGATATCTGTTGTTTCATCAATGATGGCACTAAAGAAATTGCCGGGCTCTCTCAACCGTTCTATAATCGTATTTTTTACCTCTGGGCCTAACACTTGTTTAACGACTGATTGAGCTTTCGTGCGACATAGAGTCATATTTTGTGCAATTTCGGAGTCTGGAAAAATATCTTTCAGCAGCGGTGTCAATGTATCTAAAAGGTTGAATGACAAATTTTTTGACGCTATAAGAGCAGAAAGCTTTAACTCAGCCCTCTTTGCTTGAATTTCACTTGGTTTGGGTTTTATCATATCAGGAATAGATTTTGATGTGGCTGCATCGTTTGATAATGCTTTATGTTTTGTGGAATTACAGTGTTTCAACAACGCAGATTTGTGACATATTAAAGAAGAACAACATACTTTGCACATCGCAGTAATAGTACCTTTGATATCAGTAGATTTTTTAAGCCAGTTTTTGAATTGTTTGTCCACAAGCCAGGCGTCATTAAAATTATCTATCTTTTTTTTTTGCTCTTTTTTTTCAGTGTGGCTTCGTTTTAACTGTGTTTTTGAAATATCATCATTATTTTTCTTCTTCTTTGGTTCTGTTTTTTCGGTATTGCTCTCAGTGGTTGCTGATTCTAATGTTCGTTTTAACTCTGTAGTTTTAGTTGTGGATTTTAGATTTTCTTGGTGATTTTTTTCCTTTGCGTCTGTTTTGCAGCGTTTCTTGGCGTTGTTGCTGATTCTACGCTATTATCTTTGCATGCACGTCGGACAAGATACTTCTCCATGTTAATCTACCACCAAAGAAAAAACATAATAGAAGCAAAAAAAAACCATTACCATTAAATTATGCCCAATTATGCAATGTGCAATGCATCCAGTTAGATATGGCCGTTACCTGCCTTTCTAGTAATGCCAGGCCATCTAGAGATGGCTGGTAGAATTAGTTACTACTTAATTATTCGTACCGTGTAGTATTCGAGGTTTAGATATATAACTTGGAGGAAGGTTCCTTCCTCCGAGAATAACCTTAACACTAGAGTGCACGCGCGGGCTACATATGTAACCCAGCGTGTAAATTGTCGTATATAATTTTTGTTTGCCGCGCTACAGCACAATCGTCTAATGTATTCCTCAAGCATTACCCCCCGCTCCCGCCAGCAGCGTGCCGACTCCCGCGGCTCACGGACGTCTGCAAAAATCTCCCTTGAAGTTGGTGGGCTACGCCTGTAGCCCGCGCGAGCGTTGGAGGAAATTAAGTGTTTAGTGTGCAAGTGGTGAAATTGAGGTAAATATGAAACATTTGTTGCACTATTTCTACAACACGTACTGTTAATTAATTTTTCAGTGTTTGTTGTTTGTATTTATGGGTTTTTCATGTATCTTTATTGTGTTTTGTTCACTTTTTAGATGGCGGGAGATTGTGCGACCAAATACAAAGATGGCTGCTAGAGGATAATGAAGACGACGACATTTCGAGGGTTGCTTGATTTTTTTGATTGATTGATATTTCTAGGATTGGCAGAACAACCCCTGCAACAAAATATGCCTATTCGGGGAGGAGTTGGTCGGTGTGCTTTTTGCAGTAGGGCCGTAGCACGCGCAAGCAATGCAGCAAATGTATGAGGCGTATTTGTAGCGCATATCAGGCAGTCGTGTGTCCGGAATGTATGCCAATAGACTGATTTATTACCCGTTACTTTGATAATAGATTCAATTAGATTAAAATAAACGCCTTTTGTGATAAATATATCGTTCCTAAATGAAAATAAGACTAAGAGAACTCACCCTTCCAAATATTTGTTGATTTTTAAGAAGTTTATGTTAAAATTCAAATTATAATAAAGAATCTAAATTTTGTTGATTTTATGAGCCATTTTGATAAAAATAAACATGTTTAGTAATTATATGCTGTGTTTTACTCATTTTTTTGCCTTATTCAGAGAAATAATTGACCCATAAGTGGGCTACACCTGTAGCCCGCGCGTGCGCTTAAGGAGTATTTATGGGCGCGTGCACTCTAGTGTTAAATAAAACAAAAATCTACTGTCCACCATAGATAGAAGTATTTCCGAACTTTTTGGCTAAAGGATTGGATTCTGACTATTCCGAACCCAAGCCAAAAGCAAGACTTTTTTTAAATAAGTACATAGGTATTTTTACTACATACTTTAGGTAGGTTTACTATTAGAAAGGTAGGCAAAGGGAGGCACCGCGGTTAACGTGCAAAAATATGTGAAATAACACAAAACCACTCACACACACATAAATAAAAATCGGTTCATGCATGAATGTTGGTGAGGGGTGTAGTATCAATATCAATGAAAACGCAGTTACGGTTACTTTTACGGTTGATCTTAATATTATTATAATGATCTTACCATTTTTATATTAAGGTGAAAGCTCCAACCAGCCCGCGAAATTCAAATTTTCCTACGTTTTTCGCAATTTGCAGGCCAGTGCTAGTTTGGATGTTGATTAAAATGTTAATTGCGGTTGTAAGACGTATGTAGTTACAGAATTATAATCATCAAAATCATCAATACAAGCCTCCAAGTTCATAAAGGTGCAGGAACTTGAAAGTCATTTTTACACCTTTTAATGTAAGAAAATTTGAATTTCGCGGGCTGGTTGGAGCATTCACCTTAAAAGGAGGAAGATGCGTTACGCGCTAACATCGCAATCAGAAAACCTGAACTCGGTCGGTGCACGACTTGCATGCACCGACACTCACACATCTATGATCAGTGTCATCCTGTCATCACAGACGCAAACCGACAGCACATAAAAAATATGTATGGAGCCTACAGTCACTGATAGACAAGGACAGAGATAAGAGCCGGCGCTGTCGTGCGAGCGAAATCGCGTTAGCCACCGAATGCCGCAACTCGCGCATTATGTGCATATCGTGTCTCTCACGCATGTTTGTTATTTAACTATCTCGCTCTTACAAATACGGCGAAGCAATCATTAAATATTATTGTAATTTTTAACAAATTAACATTTTTGACTGTAATTACGAGCGGTAATTAATCCCGTGTGTCTTATTTTTCTTCCTTAAATAATTATTGAAACACTGTTTAGCTGCAAAAGAAGCCATTTTGATGCGTATTTATAAAAACACTGAAATTATTGAGGTGTGTAATCACAACAATGTTCCATGCGCGACTGAGTGCCAAATTGCCACATCTGGTGGTCCGTGGTAGTTTAGTAAGACCAGGCGCTGCGTATCTACCGCTTTTAATACATTACTGATTCTAAGGAATTTTAAACTAAACCGACAACCGAAACAAACAACAATAAAAATGAGGAGCTTTTGATCCTGAGATCGTTCTTTACTGGCGGATTTGTCTGTTTTAGTTTGGTGATATTATTATGATAATACACCCCTCAAATAAAATAAAATAATAAATTAATGTAGATCTTACTTAATTAAATTCGAATTCGACTTACCGGGTTTCAAAAGTAAACTGTGTGTAGAAAGCAAAGCAGAATTTCTATTCTTATTAAAATAAACTTCACTTCACAGGTAAGGATTTCTATTTTTATTAAAATAAACTTCACTTCACAGGTATTTATACCATCAGACCAGCATAACGTAACGTAATCCTGTCAGTCGAGTTTATTTAATTTATTATTTATTTTTATTTTATTATTATTTTTTAGGAAAGCTTACAGACTAATAACTATAAATTATATATTTTAGGCAAAGGACATTTAGTCCATAAAGCCAAGACTACGATAAAAATATAATTTAGTCGATTTAGTTGCGATTAATTATGGGTAATAATTATTGTAATAAAATTATGACAATTAATTTCCAATGTCGCTTGTTTGTTGGTTGGTTTATGCCAAAGTTCCGAAAAGTTCCGCCAAAGCTGAGGTTCCGCAAAAGTTCCGCCAAGGGCTTCAAAGTTCCGAATTCGGAACAAAAGTTCCGCGCCGGCAACGCTGCATTTATAGTTTATACAGTGACTCACAAATAGTTTTGGCACAGTTGGTTTCGCGTAAGCATTCGCAATGTTTATGTGTCAAAACGTGTCAAGCTCATACAAAACTTAATACAAGAGTTTGAGTGGTCGTATGTAAGATCGGCCGACAATCCTGCCGACTTATTATCCAGGGGCTCAGAGCCTTAAAAACTGAAGTCAAGTGACTTATGGACCAACTTTTTTGACAAATGTAGAGTTCAAGCACCCACATACAAATATTGATTTGCTATAAACTACTATCCCCACAAGTAACGACGACGCTACAGCCAATGTCTGTACAACAGAAGAATCAGTTAAGTCTCTTTGAAAAATATTCAAGTCTTAATAAATTGCAGAGATTAGTGGCTCTCCTGTTGAGGTTTAAAAGTAATTGCCTTGATAAATTTAAAAAGGTTCATGGGGTGTACGGTGCAACCGCACAATCTGCAATTCTGCAGTTTACGCCACGCTCATTTCAAATCATTGTACGCGGTTCAGTTCGCGTTACGCTTTCAAGACAGCCAGCCGTTCTCGTTACAGCCAACAAGGGCTGCGTCACTCACTTCACTTCACACACACCATCAGTTCATTAAGCACACCATCATCTAAAAGTATTGTGTGGTCCACCAAGGGATCATACATGGGGTGTTGACTCCCAAAGAGCTAAAGAACTCACTAAATGTGATAATTCGTGCAGCTCAGAGTAAACATCTCTCTAATGAGATAGTCTCTTGCTAGAAATAAAACTATCAGGTCTAGCTTAGCTAATTTGCATCCTTTCTTAGACGAAGGTGGTATTCTCAGATTAGGATGTCGTCTACAAAATGCTACAAATTTACCTTATGAAAAGAAACACCCTGCGATCATGCCCAAGTCATCACGCATTGCGTAAATGCTAGTTGAGAGAGAACACCTTCGCCTTCTCCATGCAGGCCCTAAGTTGGTTCTTAGCTCTCTCTTGCAAAAATATAATTTGATTAGTGGTATAAGGGAAGTGAAAATAGTGGTTATAAGTGTGTCAAGTGTCATCGGGTGAAGGCTGCAGCGGCCAGGCAACTCATGGGCTCTCTTCCAAAAGAACGGCTTACTGCTGAAAGACCCTTTCAGACTATAGATAGGTGTAGACTTCTGTGGCCCATTCAACATAAAGGTTGCAAGGATACGTAGGCCATTAGTATCAAAGGCTTATGTAGCCCTATTTGTTTGCTTTATTACTAAAGCCATTCATGTAGGGACTAGAGATAGACTTTAGATAGACTTAGTAACTACTATGCTTTGAACAATATTAAGGTAAACACTAAGAAATGCCAAATAATAACATTTTCCAAAAAGCGCAACAATATTATTCAGAATTACGGCATCAGTGACGATATTGTTCCGCGAGTATCACAGGTCAGGGACTTGGGTGTGATTCTGGACGAAAAAATTCACAATCGAGGCACATATTAATCACATCACCAGTAAAGCATACAAGTCCCTAGGATTTGTTATACGTAACAGCCAGCAGTTTAACAGCCCAGTATGTTTAAAAACTTTATACTACTGTTATGTAAGAAACGTACTAGAATCCGCAAGTGTTATTTGGAGACATTTTTATAAGAAATATATTGACATAATCGAATCCATTCAACGTAAATTTATTAAGCACCTAAATTATAAAACAAAAATTGACATCGTAAATTACCCGGACTCCTGTCGACACCACAACATAAATACTCCGGAAGAGAGACGGCAAATAAATGACGTGGTGTTATTGTACGAACTACTTAATAATAAATTTGACTGTCCACAACTGCTCGGCAAAATTCACTTACCAGACATGCCTCTCTGTTAGCAGTCTTTTTGATTATCTTACCCAGCTTCAGAGCAGACCTAAGTGAATTGATGCACATCCTAATTTCAAAGTAGGAGATCTGGTAATTCTGGTAATTTTGTTGGTGGTTCTTCGTTGATTACGAGAAGGCATTCGACAGTGTCGAGCACTGGGCCGTGTTTAACTCCATCGCTGCCAGATCGACGCTCGGTATGTAGACGTGCTCAAAGAGCTGTACAATTCGGCAACAATGCAGGTTAGACTACATGAGCTCACTGCACCAATAAATATCAAGAGGGGAGTGCGGCAAGGAGATACCATTTCACCTAAACTTTTTACGGCTGCCTTGGAAGACGTGATGAAAACATTAAAATGGGACCATTGTGGTATAAACATCAATGGTGTCTACTTGTCGCACCTTCGATTCGCGGATGACCTTATTTTGTTCGCCGAATCCCTCGAAGACCTTCAACGCAGGCTGAAAGAGCTATATGATGCTTCCTTACGGGTGGGCCTGAGAATGAACATGTCCAAGACGAAGGTGATGTCGCGAACTCCGGATGATTCTGTTTCAGCTGTTATGGTTGGAAGAGAGCGTCTGGAGATGGTTGACAACTACGTTTATCTTGGACATGTTCTATCTTTTGACAAGGAGCATTCAAACAAAGAACTCTCCAGGAGAATACAACTGGGGTGGGCGGCGTTTGGGAAGCTCGAGCATGTTCTCCGGTCTAAGAGGATACCCCAGTGCCTAAAAACCCGCCTTTTCAACCAATGTGTCCTGCCAACGATGACCTACGGTGCCGAGACATGGACACTCACTAAGGAGACTGTGCACCGAATACGAGTTGCACAAAGGGCCATGGAGCGAGCTATGCTCGGCATAACCCTACTAGACCGAGTGCGCAACACCGAGATCCGGAGTCGGACGAAAGTGTTCGACGTCGGGGACAGGGCGATACGCCTAAAGTGGAGTTGGGCAGGACATTTCGCTAGACGCGGAGATGGCCGATGGAGTAAGATTCTGACCGAATGGTGGCCAAGGTTGGGCGTGAGAAACCAGGGTCGCCCTAAAGCTCGTTGGGTAGACGATATCGTCAGGAGCTCGGGAAATGGATGGATGAGAGACGCACAAAGCAGGGAAGACTGGCAGAAGAAAGGGGAGGCCTATACCCAACAGTGGGTGATTACGGGCTGAAATGATGATGATGATGAGATCTGGTAATTATAAGATCAGATAATACTGCTCCGCTTAAATGGCCCATGGCCCGGGTAGTAAAAGTTTTTCCTGGCTCTGATGGCAGGGTGAGAGTGGCTGAGGTCAAGATAGGTAGTAAAATCTATACAAGGTCTTATAGAAAACTAAGTCCTCTACCTATATACAATTTTTTTTTAAATTGATGTTAACATTTGCAAACTTGAAACCTACTTGTTTATTTTATTTAGTTTGATGAAGCCTGAAACTCCAGGCATTTACCAGATGTTGTATTTTCATACTCTACCTATATAGAGTCATACTATTACGTTTCAGATTACATTTTTAAAACTAAGTATTAGCATTTTTGCCATCCATTCTGCCCTCGGGCCCAACTATGTTCAATCAAATATGAACATTAGATTAAAATGTTTTTTTATTTATATTATTTTTACTTTTACCCTAGCAACATTTGAAAGTTGTTATTATATTGTGGGTTTGCTATGGCAACACTCTCTTCCTGATTGACTTCTCCACTGTGTAGACGTGTACTTTTATTTAACTTTCAATAAACGTGAATCATACATACGCTGCGGCAGGTTATACAGAAGACCGAAGAGTATAACCTGCCTCTCTGTTTAGCGTTTGTGGACTACGAGAAAGCCTTCGATTCGATCGAGACTTGGGCTGTGCTGCAGTCTCTCCAACGGTGCCAAATCGACTACCGGTACATCGAGGTGTTGAAGTGTTTGTACAAAAACGCCACCATGTCAGTCCGACTGCAGGACCAGACCTCGGAACCTATCCTTCTGCAGCGCGGTGTGAGACAGGGAGACGTCATATCTCCGAAACTGTTTACCGCTGCATTGGAGGATATCTTCAAGGTTCTGGATTGGAGAGGACTTGGCATCAACGTCAACGGCGAGTACATCACTCACCTTCGGTTTGCCGACGATATAGTGGTCATGGCTGAGACCATGGAAGACCTCAGTGCAATGCTCGATGACCTCAGTAGAGCTTCCGAAAGAGTGGGTCTTAAAATGAACATGGACAAAACCAAGGTTATGTTGAATGTTCATGTAACACCCACTCCTATCAAGATCGGAGACTCTACGCTCGAAGTTGTGGACGATTATGTCTACCTGGGACAAACGGTCCAGTTGGGTAGATCTAACTTCGAGAAAGAGGTCAATCGTCGAATCCGACTCGGCTGGGCAGCGTTCGGGAAGTTGCGCGGTATCTTCTCGTCCAACTTACCCCAGTGTCTCAAGACGAAAGTCTATGACCAGTGTGTGTTGCCAGTGATTACATACGGGACCGAAACGTGGTCGCTCACAATGGGCCTCATCAGAAAGCTCAAAGTCACCCAAAGGGCAATGGAGAGGGCTATGCTCGGAGTTTCCTTGCGTGATCGAATCAGAAATGAGGACATCCGCATGAGAACCAAGGTTACCGACGTAGCCCGAAGAATCGCCAGACTTAAGTGGCAATGGGCAGGGCACATTGCTCGCAGAACGGATGGCCGATGGGGCCGAAGGGTTCTGGAATGGCGACCGCGAACCGGAAGACGTTGCGTTGGAAGGCCTCCCACTAGGTGGACCGATGACCTGGTCAAGGTTGCAGGAACCCGCTGGATGAGAGACGCACGGGACCGGTCAATGTGGCGACGCCTGGGGGAGGCCTCTGTTCAGCAGTGGACGTCTTTTGGCTGAAATGATGAAACGTGAATAATACGTTAAATTACACTTGCATTTTACTTATACATAGGTCTTTATCAATTTTATCTTTGAGAAGCTTCTTTCAGCGGAAGTTGTACTGACGGGAACTGTGAGCATGATTCTAATTGCTATGTAAACATTTGGATATATTTCTTCCAAAGGATTTTTTAAAATGTACTGAAAGATTTGTTTCGAGTCGTTGACAGAGTTAAGTATATTCCCTTTTAAAAGCTGTAGCTCTTCATATAGCTCGAAAGGCTGTATGTCACTGTTTTCGCCTTCTCGCAGTATTGTACCTAAATCATTACAATGCTTGAGAAGGTCCTCTTTTTTTATATCGATTTCAAATAGCTGAAATCATAAATAAAACCAAATTGTTCAAAATATTCATTGAGCACTTTAAATCGATATTCGGTGTCGACTATAATAGCATCTATCATTGTGTTAAAAAAGTTAACTCTGTAATGCATTTCAAAAGATTGAATAGGTTCATCAATATGTTCATAATCGAACATTCGTTTTTCCCTGGCTGTTCTTTTTTCTTTAAATTGACACTGAATTTCGAAAGTACTTTTCTCCACAAACAATCGAGCTTGTGCAACATTATTGTCAAATCCTGTATTACGGAATTCATGAATCCAGCTACAAAATGAACGTAAAGTATCGATAGCGACTTTCAAGTTGACTTGAACCGATTGCCCTAGTTTACTTACATTGTTCACACGTAGTAAAACCTCGTACCACACGTGTATTGCAACAATAAACTCAAAAGTTAACATTTCGTTCGCTTGAACGCGAACAGTCACAGTCGCTTAGAGTTTATGAATCATTACTTTTATTTTTCAGGTAATTCACGCATTCGATAACATCATCAAATTGCAAAAATATTGCTTTTACTGCTCCGATTCTACTCTCCTATCGTGTTTCAGACAGAGGTTTTAATGTCAATTTTAATTTAGTTGAGCGTTGAACTCGCATTCGATTTTAATCCACGTACTTTCCTTTTGCTTCGTACTAACGCCGTCCGTCTTTTTACAAAATAAAATATTTTTATATTTTGTCAAAAGTGATTGAAGCCTTTCCAATTCTATTTTAGTGAAGTTTACACTTCTTTCCCTGAAAAATTTAAAATACCTTTTTTATTAGTATGTATGTACTGGCCGTTTGCAACTAATATTTTTACACTTTTATCCAGTATTTGAATGTCTGTCATGTATTTTTCAAATTTGTTACTTACAAGATGTTGTGTACATCCAGAGTCCACAATAAATGTGATATCATACTCTTTGTCCACACTTTTAGCATTTAGTACACTTTCACTGGCTATAAAACTGATCTCTGATTCACTCACTAATGAAGTGGCACCTTGTCCCGCGAAGCCTCGGCCTCGGGATACTCGTCCTTGAAATCTGCCTCTTCCTCTGCGATTTTGACCATAACCTCGACCTTGACCTTGGTTTCGTCCTCCTCTGTATTTTCCTTGTTCCTTATTACCAGTACTACACTCATAAGACTTGTGCCCTGGTTTTCCGCATGTGTAGCAGGACATCGTAAATGCGTTCTCCTGGTTCACTGTATCGGTGCTGATCTTAGTTTCGGCATCTAACAGCCTGGCCTTGACAAAATCAAAACTCAACTTCTTTTCTGAGGCCATTGTTTCTATTGATGATATTCTTTCGGCAGTGATGAAAGTAGGTAGCATATTTGATCTTCTTCATCTACTTTAACGTCGATGGCCTGCAGGTCGCTGATAATCGAACTGAACTTTATTAAATATTGTTGCAGCGGCTCATTGCATTTTAAAGAAATCAGTTTCCGTTTTAAGTGAAATCTGTTAAAAACACTCTTTCGTTCAAATATATTTTCAAGTAAGCTCATCATTTCTTTAGCAGTTTTGCCATTCTTGATGATTTCAATGTATTTGTCGGACACGCTTTGTGCTATTATCGACTTAGCTTTAGCGTCGTCTTTCTTCGTCTTATCTTCAGTAATACTCTCCCATAACACATGTTCCACTTGCTTTTCTTGTAGAATAAGCTTTACTCGGAATTTCCAAGTACTAAAATTAGATTTTTCATCTAAACACGACAAATTAGACACCGCAGCGCCCGCCATTTTTTTTTTTCACTTCGTGGATCGCAACCCAATTTTAACTTCACAATCAACATCAACCACGCTCTGCTACCATGTTGAGATTTTGGGTAGGTGGTTGAAAAGATAAGATTTATTTATCTGAACACTGTTTAATTATAGAAAGCAACAATTAGAACATTTACATGTTTGTAGCAACTCTTCAATGCTAAGGTCGGGCGGAAGTGAGAGAGCAGCCACAGATAACATCTTATTATAAACAATAGTGATGTCATGTTAGTAATACATGAGATGTGCTTAATGTTTCTCAACACACCGGAATCCGAAAAAGTATAGTTAATTAGAAATTAAAAACGCTTTCTTGAAAAATTTCGTTGTATTTAACAGACGCCGAACTGACATAAATTAAAATTAAATCAAGTGTCACTATTGACACCACTAGAAACGAGTTTTTTACTTACGACTTTTTAGTTTATTATTGCCATATTTGAACATGTTACCATATCCATATCCGATTTTTTCCACATAACTCCTTTTTGTTTCACCCAGGGAACCGAAAATAAAATTTTAACATTGGGGCCTACTTCTAAAGTATGATTAACATATAAAAGTTTTTTTTTTACCACATGAAAAACTTGGTGACAAACTTTTCTTAATAAACAAGTCATTTAAAATGAGTTGATTCTTGATTGCTAATGTCTTGCATACGTTTTGCCTATTACAAGATGCCGCTGCAGTCATTTTCGACAACTTGTGCTTACTTTCAAACCTCATCGACCAGATATGACGTAAAGGACCAAATTTTTCAATCATTCTGGGATAGTGTACCAAAAAATGAAACTTGGGTTTTAATCTTTCGCCAGTAACCTTACAGTATAAACTATTGAAATCACTGATCATGTACTTTAATTGTTCAGTTGTGTCGTTATATACCCTATGGCTCATTAACCTTTCAAATATTTGGCGCATAGACAAGTAAAGTTCCCAAACATTATCACCAACGGGAACATGATAACTTGCGATAAGTCCAAAATACCTGATCAGAGTTTGCATTTCAGTTGCAGATGTTTTTAGCTTTATAGCTCCTGGTTTTTTATCTAACAGAAGACAGGACGAGGGTTTTGATCCTGAATCTGGGCCATAATTAAAATAAAGTAACCTCTCCAGTAAGTAACCCTCTTTCAGTGTTTTTTCCCAAATGTGTTCTTATCAGAGGCATGGCAAAGAGCTAACATAAAGATGTTATTAAGCTGGGAAACGAAATGTGGCGGTAACGCAGCCACTGAGACGTAAAGTCCTCCTAATTTGTGAGTACCTGCGTGACTCAGTGGATTACCGACTTCAAAATCATCATAATAAACTATGAGGGGCAAGGTCAAAATAGAAGTATCCGCGTTCATTGAAGAAGCACCTACCACTTTCTGCCACACTGAACCTTGCACAACATTTTCGACACAATTAAGTAATCCCTGTGAGTTAGAACCTTCTTGACAATTGCCCTCTAGGTGGTTTAAATAATCAATAGTCTCTTTCCAGACAGTCTCAATTTCAAAAAACTGCTTAAAAACATCCCTTAATGGTATCACTTCTCTGTTCTTCTGTTTTGATTTCAATATCTGTTGTCCTCGCCTAATTTCTGAAGGAAGTATGTATGTACCATTTAAGGAGAACAGTTTTAATCTTTTATGCAATCTTATAGGTAGTCAACGCCTCATCTATGCTTGAATGGGCGTTTGCATAATTTTCGGTAGTTTCGTGAGTTTGAAATTGTTTTCTTAACGTATCCGAGAAATGTTCATGAAATAAAGTCAAGCCTTCAACTACTGTCTGAACAGTTGATCGAGGTTACTATATAATGAGGCAATAAACTGTGCAGTATGTTGAACAAGCTTATTAGCATTATCCGTGCAGGGTTTTTACTCCTGTTCTAAATCTGAAGGAGTTCCATTATCTTGAAGACAACTATTTGGAGTAGCCTCATTATTACAAGATATTTCTCTTAAATCCTCTAAAATTGAGCGTCTACAATATGTTTGGATTTTATATGACGTCTGAAAGCGTTCACAGAAGTGAATTGCTTGAAACATTCAGGTTCACCACACTTATAACACATGGAGTTTTTCAAATAGTGTAAACATTGTTTTCTTATATGAGATATAAGATCTTTTACATCGGGAAACTGTTTGTTGCACGAGCTACAGGTTAACATCTTAACACATGGAGTTTTTCAAGTAGTGTGAACATTGTTTTCTTATAATATGAGATATAAGATCTTTTACATCGGAAAACTGTTTGTTGCACGAGCTACAGGTTAACATCTTTCTTTTAGACCGAGGTCAACTAGGAATGTTTTGACTGAGTGGGAGATACGATCGTATCGCGTTTCGACGTTATAAAACCCTTTTTGAATAAGAAGCCAAATATCATGGGCTAATATGGGGTACTCTGCAGCAGTAGCTTGGGAGATTTTAAAAGCAACGTCAACGGCAGCAATGAGACTCGGTAGTTCATAACGCGTATCTTCCACAACAACATAACATTTCTCGATGGACGTGACTGACTCACCGATATACACAACAATTGGTTGAAAAGTAATCTTCCATACTCTTAACGTTTCTCTATGATTTGCTAAACGTGACTCTAGGTTGGCACCAGAAGGGACTCTCAGAATAAAATTATCTCTTATGACCGCCTTGGATGTCTTTGTCAAGCCTCTTCCCTTTAAAGGTGTTATATTCATCAGTAGAAGCAACAGCAAGATAGACACATCCAGTTTGGTATTTTCTGAATCTTCTGAAACAATGCACAAAAATATTCATACCTTCTTGCCTTTTGGTTGTTAAGAGAATGAATTTACAAATATTAAAAACACAGAGAAGCCACAGGGAACTGAAACAAAACTTAGACTTAACTAGTTCGCCGGGAACTTTTGTATTCAATTTATTATTATTATTATTAAGCCTTTATTGCCAACACAATATACACATAATTTAAAGATTTCATACATGCAATTAAATTAAATTGATTTGATTAACATATCATGCAACATTTCATTTACATTATCATTAATAAAAATTCATTCTTTGTATTCAATAACATGTTCTTATTTTTATTAAAATTAATAAATAGTGTAGGTATTGTATTGTAAAACCGTAAATACTCAATAAAGAAGCAGTTAATTAGAACTTGTTAATTTTAAGATATAAATTCTGGTCTGAGCATTGATAATAAGGCTGTATACGGAAGTGAAGCAAAATGAAAGCTTTTAAGGTGGATGCTTCAGGGTAGCCCCACGTTTTTTGAAATTTGCAGGCCAGTGCGAGGTTGTATGTTAATGAAATTTTAATTGCGACAGTAAGACGTAAGTAGTTAAAGAATTATAATCATCAAAATCATCAATACAACCCTCCAAGTTCTTAAAGGTGTCAAGAATGACTTTATCATGAAATACCCATTCAAAAATAAGAACTTGGAGGGTTGTATTGATGATTTCGCAGGCTACCCTGAAGCATCCACCTTAAGAGTATGTATAATGTGAGGTATAAAACTAACCATCAATGGAGGCGGTGAGTAGCTCCGTGAGCGCCAGTTTTAGAAATTGGTTTTTGGTTGAGGCCAGCAATGCCTTTCCTTTGTCAATAATATGTATTAACACAGATGTTCTGGATTGAATTACGCAATATATAGATTGGAATGCTCTTTAGTTGATTTTTTGGCTATTAATAATCTCTCTCAAGTAAACAATATCTGTAATTGTAACGGTCGAATTCTGGATTTAGTTATGAGTAGCATTGTGGACGGCAAAATAAATCAACCCTCACATAGTCTGAGTAAATTAGATCCGCACCATCCTCCACTTTTATATTGTATCGAATCAAATAATACTGTCTGGCTCCGCAATAATGACAGCAGGAATTTAAACTATTTTAAAGCGGACTACACCGCAATTTTAAGGGAACTAAGGAACACTGACTGGGAATCAATGTTTTCTTCTTGTTGTACTCTTGATGACATGGTGTCTATATTTTATGAAACGGTTCAAGCCACGATAGATAGCAATGTGCCGAAACGCTCACTTAAACAGCAGCAATACCCACGCTGGTTTTCCTCTTCACTTATCAAGTTAATTGCCGAGAAAGACAAAATCAGGAAACGATACCGCAAGTTTAACAACCCGCGCGACAAAATAGAGTTTTCAATACTGCGCGAAAGATGTTCTAAATTGTATGATATCTGCCATAAAACTTATAAATGCAAAATTGAACATGCTGTGACAAAAAATGCCAAAGTGTTCTGGCAATATATCAAGGAAAAGCGTAACAATAACACCTCATATCCGGAACGTATGCATCTTGACGGTATCTTTGGTGAAAATGGTACTAATATTGCAAATCTATTTGCTGCACATTTCTCCTCTGTATACCACGACGATTCCCAAATATTACCCAACACAACCACAGCAATTGGCGATTCTTTATCTTGTAATATACAGTTCTCCGCAAAGGAAATATTTGTTAAATTAAATCAGCTTGATACTAACAAAGGTGCGGGTCCTGATTCAATACATCCCTATTTTCTGAAACGTTGTGCCAATGTTCTGGCCGCACCGTTAGCCATAATCTACAACCGTTCTCTTGCCGAAGGAATTTTTCCAGAAGAATGGAAGAAATCTAGAATAGTACCTGTTTATAAGAAAGGCGAACAAGACAATATTAAAAATTATAGACCCATTGCTATTCTTTCAACCTTAGCCAAAATTTTCGAGTCCCTCATTTATCCTGTATTGTATCGACATGTTAGTAAACTCATCTCAACTCATCAACACGGTTTTAGGAGTGGTCGTTCTATTCAGACTAATTTAACTTGTTTTATCTCTGATCTAACAAAAAGCATTGATGGAGGACACCAAGTTGATGCGATATACACAGACTTTTCCAGTGCCTTTGATAAGGTTAACCATAAACTTTTATTACAGAAACTCGAATCTCATGGTATACATGGTTCTCTTCTTGCCTGGTTCAAATCATATTTAAGCGGAAGGAAACAAGTAGTTTCAGTAGGAGGTCATGAGTCTAGTATGTATTATGCCAAATCCGGAGTACCACAGGGTTCGCACATGGGCCCCCTTCTTTTCATTATTTTTATCAACGATCTTGCTTCTCAAATTAGCTGCGACTTTTCATTTTATGCCGATGATCTAAAAATTTATAAAAAAGTAGAGTCACCAGCAGATGCCAGCCTACTCCAACTCGACCTTGATCAAATCAGCCTTTGGTGTAAATCTAACGGGATGTCCTTGAATGCAGATAAATGTTTCTGTATACGTTACAGTCGAAAATTACAGCCATTAATTTCTCCTTACAAAATAAACAACATCATCTTGCAAGAGGTTTCGGAAATCCGTGACCTGGGAGTAACACTAGACCAAAAACTAAAGTTCACCTCACATATCTCTGACACTGTAAATAAATCAGCACAAATGTTAGGTTTTATCAAGAGAAATGCCAAATCATTTGGGACAAAAACTAAGATTATCCTTTTCAAGGCACTGGTACGCTGTCAGTTAGAGTATGCCAGTATAGCATGGAATCCTATGTATGCTGTACATTCGCAGCGTCTCGAGACCATCCAGCGAGCATTTACAAGGCACATTGCATACATGTCTCCAGGAATATCCCACAGATGTCCATATGAACAACGTTTGGCGTTCTTTCAAATGGAGTCCCTCCGAAACCGTCGCACTGTCCATGACTTAGTTTTTCTATATAAGACTGTCAATGGTCAAATTGAATGCGAACAGTTGCTAGAACGTGTCATGTTGTCAGTCCCATACAATCGTCCCAGACAGCCAATTTCCAGATTGTTTGAACCGCCAGCCAGTAGGAGTAACATTGGGAGACACTCACCAATATCAAGAATGTGCATACAATACAACGAACTCAACTCGAAATTACCTGATTTGGATGTGTTCTTTGGTTCCCTACCGAAGTTCAAAAGCCTGTTACGGTCTCACTTGAACCGACATATTTTAAAAAAATAATTTTGTTATATTACTTCTATAATATACTATACTATCTATACTGTTATTGTTATTAGTGTAAGTTAATTTTAATTTTATGATTAATTATTTGATCTCATTAGTTTAAGTAAAAAACGTTTTGTTTTGTATAATTTTATGTTTAAATTTCATTTGTTTAATTTACGATGATAGCTTTATTGTATCTGAGAATGTTGTGTATACCTGTAATTGGTACTTACATCAGAACCCTAACCGGTATATTTTTATTATTCAGCGTGAAATGTATGTACTGTTGGTGTACCTGTTTTTAATAAATAAATAAATAAATATATCTGCGCCCGTAGCTGGATACAGCCTGTCAAAGTCTTCTAGAAGAAGTTTGTAACCGTTGGGCCCTTTGAGTATCGGATACTCATCCAAATAATCTTGGAGAGTGCCCTTTTCGTTATACAGTTTTTGAAGACGCACCTCTGCCGTTATCGCCCAAAGCTTAGCAATTTCATTCCATGGTGTAGCTCCTTCAACGGCAAGCGTAATTGCTAGTGAAGCGTCCTCAACCCGATCGCTCTCAACTGAAATAAAATGCATTTTTTTAGAAAAGAGTAATCATAATCCACAAAATAGAGCATTCTATTATGGTAATGAGTACGAGGTTTTTTATACGAAACCCTGTACAAAGCTAGAAGCACTGAAAAAGTACCACCAGAACCAAACGACGAAGACTTAACACAAATCCCTATTACAAATTTTGATGAGAAAGATCTCCTATCATCGATTTTCTATTAAATAAACCTAAAACTCGGAAGAGCCCAGGAGCAGACGGAATAACAAATGATATTCTTAAAACATCAAAAAGAAGTGCTTGTAAAGCCATTATCACAGCTTTTTATAAAATCTTAAAGGACAAGACGCACCCAAGACAGTGGGTAGAGTCGGACATAGTCATACTGTATAAGAAAGGAGACCCTACTGATCTTAGAAATTACCGCCCTATAAGTCTAATGGCAAGCCTCCATAAAATCTTCTCACAGGGCTTGCAATTTAGACTAACCCCAAAAGTCGAAGAGTATTTATATATGTAGAACAAGCAGGGTTTCGCAGAAGCTTCAGCACAATTGACCACATACACACAATGGAACAAATAATCGAAAAATATCAAGAATACCAAAAACCATTATATCTTACTTTCATTGATTTAAAAAAAGCGTTCAATTCTATAGACCATTCAGCCATATGGAGCGCTTTAAAAGAAGCAAAGGTGAATGACGCATACATAGACATCATCTATCTTCTATATATATAAAAATGTTATGTTGGTTTGTGTACGCTTCAAAAACTCAAAAAGTTCTGCACCGATCGAGCCGAAATTTTAGAATGATATACACACATCAACACGGTCTAGGGATATTTCATACTCAATTAAATAACTCGAAAAGTACTGGCCGCATTGGAATCTTTAATACACCGATTTGTTTGTAATTTATCTCAGACTAATTCCAAATTCAAATTTTTGAAAATTCTTTTGTTTCGGTGGCATAAAAATGTCTTGATGTATAGGAGAGGGAATTTTCATTTGTGCGAAATTTAAAAAACAATACGAATTACGTTTAGTTACAGTTTTTTTTCATTTTTAAACGAAAGATAAAGTTAACATTGAGGTATTGTAGCCATGCAACGCCGACATTTGACGAGGGCGGAGATGTTACGAGCTGTGGGAATGCTGGAAGCTGGATCTGTTCAGCGTAATGTTGCTGAGGCCATAGGGACCCATCAAAATGTAATTTCAAGATTGTGGACACGCTATCGTGCCACAGGTGAAGTAGCGGAGAGGCACCGGGGGCCAAGTCGCATCACTACCCCCAGACAAGACCGATTTTTGCAAATTACTGCGCGAGCTCAACCAAATGCAACGGCGACTCAATTGGTCCAAAGGCTGCGAGTGGAACACCAAGTGCTTGTGAGTGACCAAACTGTAAGAAGGCGACTGCATGAAAGCAATCTACGCTCTCGTAGACCACTCCGGGTCCCACCTTTACGGAGAGGCAATCGTGGACGACGATTAGAATGGGTTCGGAACCACGTGGACTGGGGCCGTGAGCAATGGTCCAATGTGCTGTTCACGGATGAATCCAGGTTCGGCTTCCATCCAGATTCACGAAGGACGCGTGTTTGGCGAGTTCCTGGACGATGGAGCCGTCTCCAGAACCTTCAGGAAGTTCACCCATACCAAGGAGGAACAATTATGGTTTGGGCAGGAATTCGTCTTGGAGGACGGACGGATCTCGTTTGGGTGCGGGGCAATATGACGGCAGAACGATACGTCTAACAGGTGCTGGGGCTCGTAATCTTGCTCCACAGAATACAAATGGGGCAAGATTTCCTGCTCATGCACGACAATGCCCGGGCACACACGGCGAGAACGGTAGCAGCTTGGTTACATACACATAATGTTATTGCCTTAGACTGGCCTGCTCAATCGCCAGATCTAAATCCCATTGAGCATGCGTGGGATATGCTGCAAAGAAGAGCTCTGAAGGAAGTTCCTGAAAATTTGGCTACAGAAGCTCAACTTTTTGCGCACCTCAGAAGGACATGGGACAATATTCCGCAGCAAGACATTGACAACCTTGTTCTGAGCATGCCGAATCGTTGCCGATGTGTTATGAACATCATGGGCGCTTTCTCAGACTACTAACTTCAAGTTTATAAACACAAATTAAATGATTTTTCTATTTTTTTCAGTTTTTACTCACAAATTAAAAGTTAATTCATATACGGTTTCCGTCTATGCTTCATTTTTTTTCCATAAAATCCTGAAATTTTAATCAGTACCTTAACCATTATTAAAAAATGGTAGAATATTAAATAACGTATATTTTAAATATATACATGTCATATAAATAATTAACATATTGATAGTAATTCGCTTTTTTAAAAATATCCCTAGACCGTGTTGATGTGTATATAATCCGCATCAAGGATTGTTTTTACAGTATCCACGCGGGTGAAGCCGCGGGCATCAGCTAGTAAAGAATATAATATTATATACCAATTGCAAGAGTAGAGTAAAACTGGAATCATCAGGGAAGTTCATTTTCATCACGGTCACCGTTTTACCTCACGTTTTCGTGGCAGATGAAGCATTTCCGTTATCAGAAAACATAATGCGACCTTATCCTGGTAATCAAATTGTAGGAGATCGAAATAAAAGAGTTTTTAACTATCGCTTAAGCAGGTCACGGCAAACAGTGGAAAGTAGGTTTGGAATCCTAACAGTGAAATTTGAAATATTTGAGAGAAGGCTAAAAGTTCAACCAAAATATTTACATTCAATTGTTTTGGCTTGCACATGTTTACACAACTATACAGTGTGATTCTTTATAATGTGCACATATCGAAATGAGGGAATCTATGCTTAATTTTATCGACGGCAAAAGTATTTAAAAAAATCTAAAAAAAAAAAAAAAATTTAAGATCACAAAAAAAAAAAGGTTGGCTACCTGTTAAACAATAGTGCGTAGCCGCGCTGGGCCTTTCTTTGACAATTGATAAGAAATGTTGGAATTGAGTTAAAAACATGCAATTTTTACTATTACGTGGCTAATACGATGAAGAATAAATCAAAGTATCAAAGTAATAAAAAAGGTAGGTAATGGGGGCGTCTTATTGAGAAATTTTACGATTATTGTAAAAAATGATGAAAAAAAAACGATTTTAGATAAAAAAAACAGGTTTATTTTCTATTGAGGGTAGTTTTTTCCAACAATTTTCAATTTTATGAGGATGCCTAATTACTTCCAATCATTAGGGAGTTTGTTTCATCGTGATAAATCATTCAGCTTAAAAGTTACACCGTTTTGTTAACACTGGGGTTACAGTAGCGATCAAAATTTTTAAAAATTCCATAAAAAAAATCTTTTTTTTTTATATTTTTAAATATTTTTGCCGTCGATAAAATTAAGCATAGATTCCCGCATTTCGATAGGTGCACATTATAAAGAATCACACTGTATTATATTATTAATAGAAATGGTGTGATTTGTCAAGACTAACTTTGCTCACAAAAAATATGTAGGCGTCATACATTGTTGTACAAAAAAATATTATATTTCACTAAAATTGTGTATATGTGTGTGCGGATACTGTATTTGTCTGTGTTCTTATGTGATGTATGCAGTGAATAAAATCTATTCATACACAATTTTAGGAAAATATAATCATTTTAGTGAAATAAAATATTTTTTTGTACAACAATTTATGACGCCTACATATTTTTTGTGGGCAAAGTTTCATCATCATCATTTCAGCCAAAAGACGTCCACTGCTGAACATAGGCCTCCCCCAGGCGTCGCCACATTGACCGGTCCCGTGCGTCTCTCATCCAGCGGTTTCCTGCAACCTTGACCAGGTCATCGGTCCACCTAGTGGGAGGCCTTCCAGCGCAACGTCTTCCGGTTCGCGGTCGCCATTCCAGAACTTTTCGGCCCCATCGGCCATCCTTTCTGCGAGCAATGTGCCCTGCCCATTGCCACTTAAGTCTGGCGATTCTTCGGGCTACGTCGTCGGTAACCTTGGTTCTCAAGCGGATGTCCTCATTTCAAAGTTGGCAAAGTTTACCAAAAAAAAATATGTAGGTAGGCGTCTAAGAATACAGACAAATACAGTAGGTATCGCAGTGAGGATCTATCGCGATAACGTGCATCGAAGTCAAGTATAACGCAGTGAAGATTTTTCGCAGTAACGTGCATCGCAGCTTTGTAGCATCGTTTTAGCATTCATCGATATTTTGTGCGTCGAGATTCCGTATTCTACTCAATCATACTATGTAGTGCTTCTATTCGTCGCCTTATCCAAGGGTAGTTTTAAATAGTCTTCCTTACACACTCTCTGGATTCATTTTGAATACTAGTACAACTTTCGGAATTTGCTATTCTCATCTCTTCACACTGTTCCTTCATTGTATTTTCATTGCGGCTATTTAATAGTTGCAAAATGTGATCTGCTCTTCTTTTCATTATTAATCTCAAACTTTACCTGAAATAAAAATAAAAAGAAGACTCAATAATAATAAACAATAAAGCTCGCTATTCCATACAGAATTCAGTAAACAAGAAACATATTTACGTTTTCGTCTCCTTTGTCACAAAATCGGTTAGTAAAGTAAAGCCACAATATAAAATATGGCTCGTATCGTTTTTTATTAAATAACTACATTGCATACATGATGTATGCAATGTTTAATAATAACATGACGGAAGTACAAATATGACACCACAATATTATTATCATTCAGAATTGAAACGCTAAAACCAAAAGAGTCGTTACAAAAATAAAAATCGAACAAATTACCTTGCGTTTAGTATTAAAACGGCGGATTACAATTATTTACGTCGCTTACGGAGCAACCGCGCGGCATTCAACGTTTAGCACTGTCCACGTAGCACTGAACGAGATCCTTCAATACCAAGGGACGCGCGGTAAGGGCGTGACTTGAAAGAGACGGAAATAGTACGTTCGTCCTCTTTTAGCCTAAAAGGGTCTGTTTATTTCTATTAAACTGATAGATTACATGTTTACAAGTCGCTCGATGTATTAAATAAATTTTCTTAAAATTTTAATTTTAGTCACTTCAATTCTAAACGTGCGATATTTGACTATTGCGATGTAAATTTCAGCTTTATGCCTAATCATGAAATTTCGCGCACAATCTACTCCGGGCATATTGTCTTTTAAACTGTAGACGTCTTTTCCTAGTTTGTTCAAGTATTTTTGGGCGTGGAAACCCCCAATTACTCAATATTGGTATGTACGAGTATCACATGACTATCATATGGACGCCATCTCTTTATCTTTTGAAAAAAGAGTAGAATGTCCGGCTTTTTCTTGTGTGTAATTTATATTTACTAAAGCCAAAGAAAAAAAAGAAAAAAGAGAGAAAGAAAGTTTTTTTTTTTTTTTTTTTACTGGCCTGTTGGTCTAGTGGTTAGTGACCCTAACTGCTATGCCGGAGGTCGTGGGTTCGATTCCCACCCAGGACAAATGTTTGTGTGATGAGCACGATCATTTGATCTGTGTCTGGGTGTAATTTATCTATAATATGTATGTATTTAGAAATATATAAGTATGTTTATCAGTTGTCTAGTACCCATAACACAAGCTCTGCTTAGCTTGGGACTAGATGGCGTTGTGTGATAGTTGTGGAATATTATTATTATTATTTCGACATTTTCTGCTTAATGTACTCTTTGGAATGTTTTATTTATTAGCTGCCTCTATTAATTTAAGTGAGCCATTTTGAATTTCTCCTATTGCATTTTGCAAATCATTGCAATAACTCAGGTAAGGTGAATGATTCTTACCGTTGCTTGAATTAGTAAACTTTCGTTGATAGGTCCGTACTCCGTACCATAGTAAAGATGATATCTGTAGCAAAAGTGAAGTTAAAAAAGTACTACCCGAAATTTATGATTTTATGTGGCAATGTTACAGGAATCCTACAAAATTATTATATAAGGACAAATTTTTGGAATCTGCAGTTGGTTGCCAACAAGGTGATCCTCTCGGGCCTGTCATTTTCAGTTTGGCTATTCATCCCATTATTCAACAACTAAATTCCAAATTCAACGTATGGTATTTAGATGATGGAACGCTAGGAGGTGATATCGACACCGTTTTGAATGACTTACAACTCCTCAAACAACAATTTAAATCTATTGGCCTGGACCTTAACCCGTCTAAATGCGAAATTTATCTCCCTGACATTACCGACAGACAATCGACAATAGAAAAATTTAACTCAATAGCCCCTCAAATCAAAATTTTAGAAAAAAGTTCCTTGTACCTCCTAGGTTCCCCTATTTTAGAAGAAAGTTTCTCATTTTTCATCGATGACAAAATTAAACATTTTCATGATATTTCAGATAGACTCTCCAAAATTAACCTACATTCGGCTTTCACCCTTATCAGATACTGTTGTTTTGGTCCAAATTTTATTTATTTTCTTCGTTCTTCACCTCTGTGGACGAAACCACAACTTTTGGACAAAATTGACCAAATTATCCACGACACGCTTACATCCATTCTTAATGTGGCCTTGGACGACCGAGCGTGGCAGCAAGCCACCCTTCCAATCCGTTTTGGTGGCCTCGGCGTCCGCTAAATTTCTAGTGTAAGCTTACCGGCGTTCCTGTCGTCTGTCCACAGCACTGAAAAGCTAACCAGGAAAATTTTAACCCTCTCCCTGGTTGACTCGGAAGTGCCGTGCTTGTCCGATGCAGAGAGCGCCTGGAGAATGGCTTGCCCGAACACGGATCGGCCCGAGAACCCATTTTCCCAGAGACAGTGGGATGAGCCGCTCTGCAGGTTGGTACGGAATAACCTTATTAATACGTCTACCAATACTGCTGAGCGTGCCCGCCTACTGGCTGTGGGTGAGTGGGAGTCGGGCCTTTGGCTTCAAGCACTACCGTCACCTAATATAGGCACTATGTTAGGTGACACTACCTTCCGGCTCGCTACTTGTTTGCGATTGGGTGCTCCATGTGGGGCTCCACATCGCTGTCAATGTGGTGAAGCAGTCGACGGTCTCGGACACCATGGCCTTTCTTGCAGTAAGAGCGCAGGTCGGATTGCGCGACACGCCAGCATTAATGATCTTATCCGACGTGCTCTGGCTACCGCCGGTGTGCCAGCTATTTTGGAACCCAATGGGTTGGCACGCGTCGATGGGAAGAGACCAGATGGTATGACCATAATGCCTTGGAAGTTGGGTAGGCCTTTGGTGTGGGATGCAACTTGTGTCGACACCCTTGCGCCATCCCATCTTCCTAGCACGGTGAGCTGTGCTGGGGCGGCTGCTGCTGGTGCTGAAAACCTCAAACGGCGCAAATACAATAACTTAATTGGTAGTTATGTGTTTGAGCCGTTTGGGGTTGAAACACTGGGGCCATGGGGTCCGAGTGCCCACTTAATTTATCAGGAAATTTCCAAACGTTTGGTCGACTCTTCACGTGACCGGAGGGCTGGAATATTTTTTGGGCAAAGAATCAGCATTGCCATCCAACGTGGCAATGCTGCCAGCCTTCTGGGCACTTTTCCTGTTGACAGCGGTGTGGACGAATTTTTTGACGCCCTGTAATTACTTCCCCTTTTTGAAACTTGTATATATATTTTATTATTATCTTAGTTCTGTAAATAGTAGTTTTAAAATGTTGTAAATAAAAATGTAGCAAATAAATAAACATTATAAATAAAATATTTTTTAATTTGTAATTCCTGGGCATTTTCCCATTAAATAATAAATACACAGACGCATGTCCGTAATTGCGTTTACTTTATAGTAAATATAAGTACTTATAACGATAAAAAATATCTAAAGAATAACTACCTATTGATCATTCAGGTGCGGCAATCAGGAAATGTTCTTTAATTTTATACAGTGCAGTTGAGGTAAATTATTTGTGAGTTTGCCGAGAAATATCTTGCCCTTAATGCGCAATTGGGACTATTTGTAACTATGATAAGCGTGACTATATAAGCGTGATTTACATTGCCAAGGAATTTATCCTTGGGAATGTAAATCACGCTTTAAAGGGGTATTTGAAACTTCATTCCAATTAACCCCAAAACAGAAACCTAATAGCCCCATTTAAAAAGATCGACCAGAGCTACACCGAAGGCATCACAGCGTTCAGACCCCCATCTATAATGGTGGCAGTTAAAGTCGCCCATGACCAGTATCGGACCATGAACATTCGCGAAAATATCTTTAAGAATGTTTAAAAAATCTAGACGAGGATGTGCAATATAAACGGAAAGAACTGTGATGCCCCCCACCCTTCCTGCGGCAATACTCATATCACCTGTAAGTGGCGGTAAAGTAAAGGGTAGAAGTGGGACCCGGTTGTTGACTAGGAGAGCAGACCCTCCATAGCCACCTGATCTGTCACATCTGACAGTGTTAAAATGTGGCATACGGAAGCTAAGACTTGGAGTAAGTCAAGTCTCAGCTATAGAACAAGCTAAAGGCTTGTACTTATTTAAAAGGAATATGAGGTCGTGCTTTTTATGCCACACGCTCCTCACGTTCCACTGAAGGAATACTTGACGAGACGCCATTTCTAATATCTAAAAGAAGAGTTATAAGTTGGTTGGCAACGTTGGACGGTGATTGAGTATTAGTAGTAGAAGAAGAAGTAATGATAGGTATGAGTTTAATAAGTAAATCGATAATAGAAGTATTTTCGGAAGATAAATTATTAAAATTGAGACCACAGCCATTAGGCTGTGAAGTGTGAGGGGAACTAATTATGTGTTGATGAGAAGCTTTGTCATAAGACGGAGAGAGAGGGGCATGGGATTTAGGCTTTAGGGTTACAGTCTTGCGATAGGACTGAGAAATCGGAGTTTTAGCAATGTTGGCGTAATTGCGGGAAGCTGTTGGTATAGATTTACTAGCCTCAGCATAAGAAATAGATTTCTCAGCCATAACAGTTTTGATGGCTTTCTGTCTACCATGCTCGGGGCATGACCTGCTATTAGCAAAGTGATTACCCGAACACAGAATACAGAAGGCCTCGCCCTCAGAAATGTTGCAACCATCACCTGGGTGATCGTGGCCACATTTGCTGCAGCGTGGTTTCGACCTACATATGTTAGCCACATGGCCAAATCGGCAACATTTGCGACATTGGATGGTGGGGAAGATATATTGTTCAACAGGAAGGGATGTGTAACAACAGAAGACCCTTTTGGGTAAGACTTGACCATCAAATGTGATTACGCAAGTTTCAGTGGGTTTCCACTCGTTGTCTCCGTCTCTCTGAACTTTCCTCTTGATTCGACGAACTTTAAGAATGCGCCCACATCCTGCAGGCACAGACAGGTATGATAATGCTTCTTCTTCTGATATGTCAGAGGGAATACCAGTTACTACTCCCATCCTTGTAATGTTGAATGTGGGAATGGAAGCAGTATCGCTGTACTTGGCCAAAATATTATTAATTAAAAATGCGTTGGCATCTTGAGGGGAAATGAATTCTACGGATACGCGGATTCTACCAATTCTACTAACCCCACCACGAACTATGTTCGTGATGTTGTTAGACATCAGAAACTTTCCGAAATTAACCGGGTGTAAGCTGGTGCCAGAATTGGGTTGTGTTTCTACCCGAGAGACATGGACGACAAAAGGGGCCTTATCTATTGCCGAATATTTGGCATGTCCGATTTGGCTTTTTTGTTGTTTGTTTGGGGGGGAAGGTGTAACTGTGGTATCTTGACTGTTGACGGGACGTTTACGGGAAGATTGGAGCTGGGGTTGGATCACATCCATCTCTGTAACACTACAGGCAATATCCGCTAATTGTGATAGAGAATTTGAGAAAAGTGGAGGTGAATGAATTGGAATGTCGGGGGGAGCAGGATCGGGCGGTTTATGTTTATCCATGATGGATAAAAAAGATTAAAATATGTCAATTACAACAAACCTGTTTACGAACACAAGGACAAAACACTTAAAAACTAACAAGTCACAAAAATATCAACGAACACAACAATTAAAAACACCCTAAAATTCTAAACACACGTGCTACCCAAGAACACTGGCGAGAATCCATTTCTCGTGGTAATAAACTGTTTGATTTTTAGCGCAGTCTAAGTTTTGACATTTAAACTGTCAAATAGACGTTTCTTTTGGTTTCATTCAATCATTAAGAGTAGTGTTGTCACATAGAAAAACGTTACCCCCAAAAAACCATAGCTATTTTTAGGAAAATATTTCTCATTACACTGGCAATAAAATAACCAATGGTCAATGTTGACTATAGTTAAACTAGACATCGAAAAACGTAATAGCCCTTTAACCATTTGTTGACTAGTTGACTATGGTTAATCTAACAAATTGTTATACGGTGTTTAACTACGGATCAAAAAACCGGCCCTAAGAAATACAATATTTTACAGACTTATAAAACACTCATTTTCTGTTTTTTTCTAATGAAAATAAAATAAAAAACAACAGCTGCTAGAGCTCAAATTCCCAGTTTGACATTAAATTGAAGTGTACAAAGCAACTTGTTTGTTAGAGGTCTATTAAAATTTATTTAATAAAACAATTAGTTTATGCAGTTGTTTTTAAATATATTGTTGGGGATCAGTTGTTCCGTCGGTGTAAAAATTGAATAAGGCGTGATGATTTGAGACGTATATTGTTTTCCTTCAAATTAAAATTAAATAATTACAGACTGCGTGGATGGATTGGACCGCCATGGCCATGGCGGGGGTCTGTAAAGGATGATGGATGTGACTTGAAGGAAGAGAGAAGGTTAAAAGGCTGATTCTATACAAAACAAAGTTTTTATAGCTGCGGTGAATTAGCGATCCGTGGAAGGGGCCGCGCGACACTGGCTCCGCCTGATGTGGTGATGAATGTGTGAACCCTTTTGCCAGCTTGAATGCTCAGCGGTCACCAGGTTCGGCGCGCTGATGATAGGTGGCGCCAGCGGTTGGCATGAACATGCCCCCGGCCTTGGAAGCGCTGCTTCCAAAATGGTTCCCGGCACGGAGTCAGGCGTCGCCGCTCACAGGTTGTGGAGGCAGCGGGCAGATCTTGGAGAAGGCACGCCTGATCGTGCCAGCAGCTGTCCTGATGTCAGCCACTCGTGCTATGCCGTCTCCGCCTGGAATGACACGTAGAATGCGACCGAGCCGCCACCTCAATGGTGGCAACTGGTCGTCCTTGATGAGGACAAGGCTGTCCAAGGTGATGTCCTCCTGCTTGGTCTTCCACTTGGTTCGCTGTTGCAGCTCAGAGATGTATTCTGTAGACCAGCGACGCCAGAAGTGCTGCCGCAGTTGCTCGATGCGCTCGTAGCGTGTCAGACTCGAAGTTGGCTGGTCTGGAAAATTCCTTGAAGGTGGCGACGTTAACGGTCGGCCAATGAGGAAGTGTGAGGGGGTGAGGGGGGAAAGGTCAGAAGGGTCTGAGGAAAGAGGTGACATTGGACGGGAATTTAAGACAGCTTCGATTTGTGTCAAAGCCGTGGAAAATTCCTCGTAAGTTAGTCGCGCGTTACCTACTATGCGTCTCAGGTGATACTTGCATGACTTCACCCCGCCCTCCCATAGTCCGCCAAAGTGTGGAGAATAAGGAGGAATAAATCGAAATTCAATGCTATTAGTGGAAGCGTAATCAATAATGGCTTCTGATTCCTTTTCTAAAAATAAAGGAAACTCCTTTTCCGCGCCCACAAAGTTTCTACCGTTATCAGAGAAGATAGTGCGAGGCGTACCTCGCCGGCTAATGAAACGTTTTAGTGCTAGTATGTAGTCGTTTGTAGATAAACTAGTAACGAGTTCCAAATGCATGGCTCTAGTCGTGAAACAAATAAAAAGACAAATGTATGCCTTAGTGAGTCTAGAACCTCTGCCCTTTCTGGATAATATGAAAACTGGCCCCGCATAGTCTACACCGGTTCGCATAAACGGGTAACCAGGTTCTAACCGCTCGGAAGGTAAGTTGCCCATGAGAGGTGCTAATGTCTTACCCCGATTACGTGTGCACGATATACATTCGTGTACTATTTTTCTAGCGAGATTTCTAGCGTTCAACGGCCACCAACGTTCACGCATGTTAGCTAATAAAAGTTGAGGTCCGGCATGTAATAATCGTGCATGCTCGTGCTTAAATAAACAAATCGTGAATGGATGCTTACTGCATAATAAAATCGGATGTTTTTTATCGTAGGTGAAGTCGGATGAATTACATATTCGACCGCCAACCCGAATTATTTTATGTTCATCAATAAAAACATTTAAACTTGAAATCCTATTATATTGTTTACAATTTCGCTTGATAGGAATTTGAGCCAATAAGTTATTCAAAATATCTGGAAAAGAATTCCTTTGCACGAGTATAATTAACATTCTCAGCGCGGCGTCCAACTCGTTTACTGATAAGAAACCGGTTTGTCGCTTGGCGCGGTCCGCCCGCCTGAGGCTTAAGTTATTTATGAATCTAAGTACGTAGCTACCTACCCGTACAAGTTTAGTGAATGAAACGTATTTATCGAATTTGAATATGTCTTCGTGCTGAATATTGGCTAAGCAGGTTTGTTTTTGTTTTAAATCTGGTAAGTTATATTCTTCCGAATTATCGCGGTAAGTTTGCTCAAAGTCATGTGAACGATTATGTAAATAGGATGGACCGTGCCACCAAAGTCCGTTATCTTTTAATAAATCTAGGCCGCAACCTCTAGACAATAGATCAGCTGGGTTGTCCTTACTACTCACATGTAACCACACTGAGTCACCTGTGAGTTCATTTATTTCAGTTACTCGGTTTTGTACGAACGTTTTCAATAAATGTGGTGACATTTTAATCCAACCCATAACGATTGTGGAATCCGTCCAAAAGTATACTTTACTGAACTGCAATCTAAGAGATTTAATTATTTTATTAAATAGCTGGGCTCCCAGAAGCGCGGCGCTCAGCTCTAAGCGCGGAATGCTGATTGTTTTTAAAGGTGCAACTTTGCCCTTGGCGCACAATAGTCGAACGGTTGCGTCACCGATATTGCTAAATGTACGTATGTAGGTACACGCGCCGTATGCGTGTTGAGACGCGTCGGTAAATATATGAAGCTCTGTGTATTGATTATGATCGCCTATTACGTGGCGAGGGATGCGAATATCGTTTAGAAATCTTAACGTAAAAATAAAATGTTTCCAAATGTTAGCAATTTCCTGAGAGACCGGAGTATCCCAGTCAATTTTACTCAGCCATAATTTTTGTAAAATCATTTTTGAAATCATGACTGCCGGCGAAAGAAGACCCAATGGGTCGTATATTTGTGATATTACTGATAACATTATTCGCTTAGTTAAACGTGAATTGTTGTCTTGGTTCTCAATATTTGTAACGAAGTGTAACTCGTCACTAGTGTTATGCCAACCCAATCCGAGTGTTTTGGTTTGCGCATGTTCGCCTATGAAGCGTTCTGTGGCTTTGTTGTGAGATGCATCTGAGTTAAAGGTCCACTTGCGCAAAGGAAAACACCCCGATTGGAGCACGTCTGATGTTTTTTGACATATTTGAAGCAAGTTGTTTAGATCATCATCACCGGTGATGAGATCGTCCACGAATATGTCTTCCGTGATGATGCGAGCGATGACGTCATCGTCGCACTCTAATGCTAACTGTCTAATACAGCGCATACTTAAATATGGTGCTGACGCAGTTCCGTACGTGACTGTATTTAGTTGATATGTGTCTAACGGATCTGAAGGATTATCCCGCCACAATATTAATTGTAGTGACCTTTGGTCATGCTGGAGAAGAACTTGACGAAACATTTTCTCCACGTCTGCACAAGCTACATATTTATATTGTCTAAATCGTAACAAAATCGAGAAAATATCGTTTTGTAACGCGGGTCCCGGGTACTGAATATCGTTTAATGATTTATTCGAGCTAGTGACGGCACTAGCATCAAATACAACGCGTAGTTTTGTTGTTGAACTAGATTCCTTGACAACACCATGATGTGGAAGATAATAATTTGGTTGACTACAAGTCTCCAACTTGGACATGTGACCTAAATCATTGTATTCACGCATGAAGTTAGAATATAAATGTTTAAGCTCTGGTAAACGATCGAGTTTACGCTCCAAGGTTAAAAATCGTTTCGTTGCTGACGTGTAAGAATCACCTAGGGCATCTGGTGCCTCTTTCAACGGTATACGAACCGAAAATCTACCGTTTTCAACGCGTTTTGTAGTGTTATTGAATATGTTTTCGCAGGTGCGTTCATCATCTGTTAAGGGTGCGCATGATGATGAAGGAATGTTTTCGAGTTCCCAAAACAGCCGGAGTTGTTTATCGATCTCCTGACTGAAGTGGCAATGAACGTGAGCAGGTTTTGGGCTCCTCGCGAGCACAGGACCGGACAATAACCATCCTAATTTTGAATTTTGTAGGAATGGGCCACTTGCTAAACGTATTTTGTCTGTTTCTAGAAGATCCCAAAATCTATCCGCGCCAATCAACAAGTCAATTTCTGAACTTACGTTAAACGTCGGATCTGCTAATTGTAAGAACTCAGGTATATATATATTACCGGCTTCGATGTTTATCGTAGGCAAACTGGATGTTATGCATGGCAAGATTAAACAGCGAAGCTTGGTATTGAAATCGCTTAATTTTGAACGTATTGTGACGTCACATGAATGCTGTGATTGCGAGACTGACTGTCCCACACCCGATATTTGAATAGTGGACTGTATATATAACGCATTTAATTTTTTTGCTAATTTTTCTGTTATGAAACAGTTCTGGCTTCCGTTATCTAAGAGCGCGCGGGCCGTATGATACACGTTATTATTATCAGCTACTTCAATTAACGCCGTAGAGAGCAAAACAGTACTTATTAATTTAAATCCGGTAGTGTTTGCTTCACACATGACTGTAGGGCTCGAGTCGTCCGAACGTAACGTTGATGTAGCTAGACTGTGAGCTTGTTCGAGTGCTCCGCTTGCCGGCGCACGATCACACGCGCTGTTACCCCTCTCGTCTAAGTGCAACAGGCTGTTATGTTTGTTTGAACACTGTTTACACGACCCGTATTTACATTGACTTAGCGCGTGACCGGTTCGCAGGCAATTTGCACATACCTTGTTATCGCTAACAAATTTAATTCTGTCTTTCACGGACATGTTAAGAAAGGCTGTACACGCGTATAATGAGTGTTCCCTATCGCACAGGACACACTTGGGTAACTCCCATTGTTTATTTGTAGCACCACGGAAATTATTAAAACGTGCCGCTTTAGTCGCAGAGTAACTGTGTACTCGATGTGAATTACGTTTTTCGTTCACGTTTTGATGTTTAAAATCGCTATGAGGTGTTTTTTCTTTTATGTGGCTAGTGCCGATCATTTCCAACGTGTCCGCTCGACCCCGGAGGAACGTTATTAAATCGCTAAGTTTTATTTTCTCTCGTGAACCCAAACACGTGGCACCGATGTGGCTTTCCCACTCACGTTCCGTAGACGAATCCAGCTTACTGACCACTAAATATATTATTAATGTATCCCAATTAACTGTGGGTTCATTCAGTGAGTTTAAAGCGCGCAGGTTACGTAAAATAGTATCGATTAATTTCCTTATTTGCGATGGCGATTCTTGTTTTAATGATTGAATATTATGCAACGCTTTTACGTGATTATTGATTAATAACCTCTCGTTGTGATAACGGTTTTCTAGTAACTCCCAGGCGTGAACGTAGTTGGCTGGGCTGAATTCCAAAGCTGCTATCACTTGTAACGCGCTTCCACTAAGTGCTGACCGCAAATAATGGAATTTTTGGATCTCGTCTAGATCGGAACGATTATGAATCATGGTTACGTATGAATGTTTAAATTCTAGCCAGTGATCATATGCTCCATCGAAGGCGGGTAATTTTATGTCTGGTAATTTAATATTGACACGTGGTTCTGATGCAATTGGAAGTCGACTTGTAATTTCCGCGTTTTTAATTAAACACTTTGCAGTGGCTATTGCCGTAAAATAAATATCTTCTAATGCTTCTATGTATTGTAGATTCGCGTTTGTTTCGGATTCCGGAAGGAGTAGTTCGAGTTCATTTTCTACGTTGTCGAATTTATCGTATAATTCACTCGCGGCTTGAACACGTAAAGTTAACTCAGCTGTTTGTATGGTAGTTAATTGAGCTCCCGCGAACGATTCTACGTAATTTTTAAACTGGGTTAACCGACCCTTAATGTTACCCCTACGTTTCTTTAATTCGGAAAGAACTTCGTCCACTGCCTTGACCGACATTCTGACGGAATATGGATGAGCGTTATGTGGTGTGGTGTGATGTGGTGTGGTTACTCACATGCAAATATCACCTGGTCCACGTGGCTGCCACACTCGCGTGAACTGAAACGAAACACAGCTTTAACACAAATCGCAACTATATGGATGTGATGGGTGGGATTGACGGGACGGAACAGAGACCTGACCGTTACGTTTCTTACGCCTTTGCCTTTTCTTCTTGTATGAAGTTATTGCTGGGTCACTGGACCAGCTGTGATGATCGCTGCACTCGGTCGATCGTGATGATCGCTGCACTCGGTCGATCGTCTTCACAGCCAGCTATTGTCTTCAGCGCCCGGCTCCAGTCCGAGTCAAAGTCCGCAACGTGCCGGCAACGTGGTCGGCACCGTGTATGTGGAGTCTTCTTCCGGCTGGTATTCTTGTAGATCCGTCTCGTAGGACCAAAATGTTGGGGATCAGTTGTTCCGTCGGTGTAAAAATTGAATAAGGCGTGATGATTTGAGACGTATATTGTTTTCCTTCAAATTAAAATTAAATAATTACAGACTGCGTGGATGGATTGGACCGCCATGGCCATGGCGGGGGTCTGTAAAGGATGATGGATGTGACTTGAAGGAAGAGAGAAGGTTAAAAGGCTGATTCTATACAAAACAAAGTTTTTATAGCTGCGGTGAATTAGCGATCCGTGGAAGGGGCCGCGCGACACTGGCTCCGCCTGATGTGGTGATGAATGTGTGAACCCTTTTGCCAGCTTGAATGCTCAGCGGTCACCAGGTTCGGCGCGCTGATGATAGGTGGCGCCAGCGGTTGGCATGAACATATATTGTTACTAAATTAGAATTTTATAGTCGCACATAACAAAGTCCCTAGTAAAAATAATAACTATTTTAGAATTTTCTTTATTATCTCCTGATGCTGTATAGACATTTTTCACCTTTGCGCACTATGACTCGTCCAGCTTTTGGTTGTAAGTAGAATGCGCTTTCATCAGTATTTAAAATTCGTTCAGGGTTATTTATTATTTCATGAATGTCCCTATTTTCAAGGTGACTTCATCTCTTGCTTTACTTAAATTTTGCGCTGTGCGTTCAGAGAGCTCTGGAGACCTTTTGAAAAACGAAGAGTCTCACTTTTTTTTTTGGATACTCATGCAATTTATTGTTCTCAAGTCACAGGGAAGTGTTTTTGTGTTTTCAGCCATAAAGGCTATCCATCTCACTAGTATCCTTTCTTCGTCATATGTAAGTACAGTAGCTGGACCTAGATTACAATCAATAGGACTTTCCCCGGTGATTGTATTATGTAAAGTTATCCTTGCAGCGGCAACAGATATTTTTACTCCTTTTCTAACTTCATCGATAACCTTGGCCATTTGTTCATTCGTGTAGTCTTTTCGTGGTGCCATTTCTAGGTTGAAAATAAAGGAGATTGCTCAAGTTTTTATGAGGTTTGGTACAAATGCTGCCCAGGAATGGGAGTACCTGCGCTGGGTTCCTGGTACTAAACTATGTCATTATACAAAATATTTTAAGAATCCATCCCGGGGTTCCCACTTTTTTATTAAAGTATATCTCACCTAGTTAACAGCAGCAGTGGAATCGGAAGTAGAACTTACACAACACAATAGATAGTTCGCACGTAATATTGTTTATATTATTTTTAACACAATTAGTTATTTTATGAACGACACGAACACGAACAGACACTTTTGTTTTTTACATGTCACATAGCATTCACAAAAATATCCATCTCAAAAGAGTTCACTACACTTGATGCTATGCAACCTTTAACACTTTCCCTCATTAATTAAGTGTATAGCACTGTATACCCAGGGCATCTCGGATTGTAACGAGTCTTGGCCTAGGAACTGCCTTGGTCATAATATCTGCCAATTGAGTAGCAGTTCCGGTCTTTTGTACATCCACAAGTCCGTCTTGTACAGTTTCTCTTACAAAAAAATGTCTCACTCGGATGTGTTTGGTCCGCTTATGGAACTCTGGATTGTATGCAAGACGTATGGCTGCTTCATTATCAACTTTTAACGTGGGTACTCCGTCCATGGTAGTAAGTGAGGAGAATATTCTCTGGAGCCACACAAGTTCACGAGCGCCTTCACTTGCTGCTACTATTTCAGCTTCGGTAGTTGACATCGCGACTGAAGATTGTCGTTGGCTTAGCCACGATACTACTCCTCCAGCAAAGAGACATGCAACTCCCGTTGTAGAGCGTCCTGTTTGTTGGTCTCCTCCATGATCCGCATCACTGTAGCCTTCAATAATAGCTCTGGTACAGTTTGCGTTGTACCTAATGCCGTAGGATATTGTGCCTCTCAGGTATCTAAATATCCTTTTGACTTTCAGCCAGTCATCTTCGGTGGGGTTTTCTAATTTTCTAGATACGAACCCTACAGCGTATGCTATGTCAGGACGTGTGCCTGTCATTTCCTACCGCCTCTCGGTAAGGAAATTTCTTCCCAGAGTTCCCGTTTGTAACTTTCCCTGTTTCAGTAGTCGAAGTTTTCTCTATAGGTGTCGACACTGGATTGCAATCGGACATTCCAAAACGGTCCAAGATTTTCTTTGTGTAAGCTTCTTGCTTAATACCTATAGAACCATCTTTAGCTCTCTGGATTTCCATCCCTAGGTAGTACGATGCCGGTTTCATCGTGATTTTAATTGTTCTACCTAATTCCTCTAGGAATTGGTGTGCTAAAGCTTCATCTGTAGACGCCACAAGCCCATCATCCACATAAAGTGTTATCAGGATTTTCTTGTCCATCACATTCTTCGAGAACAAGCAGCTGTCAGCAGTACTCTGTACGAATTTTTTTTTACTTATTTACTTTGATGACATAATTTTTTACACATGGTGTTTTTTGACGCACTTTTCAGATTTTACACCTTTTAAGACCACAACTAAAGACATTTTCTATAAATGGACAGTTTTAATACTTATTTCGTATTGGAAGCGATAGAAAGGAACAAAAAAAATCATCATTTTCATCAATGTCTCTGTATGTACTGTCTAAAGAGAGGGCAGAGGTCTGATAGCAACTTGGCGCCTATGTTTTTCTTTTATTAAGCAGTGAAAATGCCTAAACTAACGCATGCCGCACCGTCCGCGTCCGGTCCGGAGAGACAGTTTGGTTATAAATGGAGCTTGTAAAAACACCGCCGTGAGCTTACTGTCGCCTTGGCGGATGGGCCACGAGAACTGCTACGCATGACGTTCGCGACCCATCCAGCGTAGCCCGTCTCCGGGCTCCAGAATCCTGTGGCGATGTCCGGGCTCACCTAACACCGCTACTACTCATGAGGACCGTGCAATGCGGCGACGACAGATTCCCCAATCTATCGCACGCTGGCACCTCCTAGAGCGGCATCAGGCCTCCTCCACCAACCTTTTTTTTTTTTTTGGGAAATCTTCAAATAACCCCTCCCGCTCCTCCACCACCCTGTCCTCCTGCGACTGATCGCGGAGGCGGAGGACCGTATCAGGGTCGAATGCTCCCTGACGCCCTCCGCCACCTCCATCTGCGAGATGACATCCTCGCAGAAGGACGCCACTGCCTCCCATGCCTCCCTATTGACAACCCTGGCCTTGGTCACGACCGGTAAAGAGAGGTTGGCCCCAATTGCTGCTTCGAGAGCATGGCGCTTTACCACTCATGCAGTCGCACTGGTGACACACGGGAGTCGCCTCCCGTCTGGCTACTTTGTGCAGGTATTTGCCAAAGCAGCCATGCCCTGACAACACTTGCACTAGACGGAAGGTTCATGAAGTTGTCTTAACTGCGGACATTTGCAAAATGTATCGCCAAATATTGATACGTCCTGAGGACAGGTGTTATCAACACATTTTTTGGCGTGATGAGCCTAACGAGACTTTGAATGAGTATGAACTTAATACCGTGACTTATGGTGTCAGCAGCTCCCCATACCTAGCTATTCGCACTCTGCGTCAACTTGCTGAGGACCACGGTTCTGAATACTCAAGTCGCGCCGCGAATACAATAAAAGAAACAATTAAAAGAGGATGTTACCTCGTTATTGTCAAAGGGTAATTTTGAACTTCGTAAGCGGAGTACGAATACTCCAAGTCTTTTGTCTGATGTTCCTCCTGATCATCTCCAGACTTCAAAATCTTTCAATGATGCTGGAAATGAGTTTGTCAAGATATTAGAGATACGGTGGAATCCATCATGCGACAATTTCTCCTACAAGTTTTCAGACTCGTTTGACGTTAAATTTACTAAGAGATCTATCCTTTCTATAGTGGCTCGCATTTTCGACCCGCTCGGTTGGATCAGCCCGGTAGTGTTTTCTGCAAAGTCACTTCTACAAGAGATGTGGCGCTTAAACTTAGGTTGGGACGAAACTATTCCATTACATTTCGCCTTTGAAACAATTTTCTCGTATTTAAAATTAATTATATTGGACACCTTTCGGTGATGGTACCTTAGGCTTTTTAATTAATAGGTAGGTACTTATTATCTACGAACAAAAATAAAATGACATTTGAATAGTATAAAAGTTTAAATTAAAAAGTAAAGTAAAAAGTTTATTGATAATATATTTAGGTGAATAGGGATTCTAACTTTGTGTATGTTAGTGTGTATGAGTATGACTGGGTGTGTGTGTGTGTGTGTAGGTATGTGTATGTGTGTGTGTATATTTATTTTTGGTATAGTTTAATTAGCTTAAAATTTCTTCCGTCTCTTCATACGATAGGTCGGCTAACCATTTTATCAAAGTTTTTTTGCATGAAAAGTTGTTCAAGTCTCGAATGTTGCAGCTTTTACTGATTCTATTGTAAATATGAATATGTGAGTAGAATGGGCATCTTCTGGCTAACAGGCTATTTGCTTCCGGAGGGGGAATGTAGAAGACGCGTTTCGAGATAATTTTTTCGTAGTCGGATCTTTTTTTTATGGTTTTATGAACATGTATCTATAAAACTACTTTTCATTTAATGGCCAAACTGTTAAGTGGCTAGCTTAGCGTATAGCGACTGAAATCGTCACCAAAATGAAAAAGTGGTTTAGCGGTTTATGCATGAAAACTTAAAACAGAATTACTCTCACATTTATAATATTATTATGGAACTTGGCTCAAGCCTGGCTTCACTACTTGAGTAGGTAATAGAGAGTTTAGACTTCAGACATCTTTCATAATAAAATAGTACTTAGATTCTATCAACTGTCGGCACCGTGTCGGCTTCCCGTGGAAGTCTACACCTGCCATCGACAACCACTCGCGTACGAAGTGTAGATTCGTCACAAGTCTTCATTGCTGGCTATGCAAGTCACTGACCTCTATAATTACCACTGGACTGGCTGTTCCGTAAGTTTGACAGCTATTTTTTTGGGCCTATGGCGTGTGTCCACAGAACTAATTTTGACGTATATTGCAAATGGCTGATGCTGGTGTTTGTTTACTCTAAAGTAATTTTGCATTTTTAAATAATTTGGTTCGAATTTTATGTTGTTATTGTTATAAGCGTTATATAAAAGTTATCAAGAATGAGGTCATGTGTATATTGTAAGCGACGCTACAAAAAAGACAGTGAAATATCATTCCACAGGTTCGTTTGTAAATTACTTTATTTAGTCATATTTTTACATAAAAAACTTTACGTAATAATCTTGTCTTACTTATTTTTATCATGTCTTACTCTAAACAAGCATTAATGCAATTCCTATGAATAAAGATTCTTTTTATTTACAATTTTCAACTAGAACCGACAGTGGTTGCACCATATCGATATTTTCATTATCGATAATTAATTTAACACATTTTTTTTCCGTGATATTGACATAGTTCAGCTTGTGTAGTCAATTTATTTTCTCGCACATGATGTTAACGGATATGAAATGTTCAACCTTCATTGGAGATTACGTTACTTAACCTATATTTTTTCCAGATTGCCAAAAGACTTGGAGGAGAGAAAAGTTTGGCTTCAGAATATGAAAACTACCAACTGGACTCCTAAAACATATGATTCTCTGTGTTCATTACATTTCGATGATGAATGTTTTGACAAACATTTCAACAGAACAATGTTGAAACCAGGTAGCATTCCGACAATATTTGAAGGTTTGTTGTTTTCATATAAATTAATTTACTAGAAGTACTTATAGAATACAGTTGCCCTCCTACCTGGTCAATCCTTATAATTAATCTAAGGATCAATCGCACAGACACTGAGTGCCACCATTGCTCAGACCTCAGTCTATGACTCGGACCAACGTGTTTGGTTGGTATACTGATTCCTACAATATCACATGTATCTGGGTATCTATTTTATATTGTGATACTTATGTATCTTTTATGATAACTTCATTGCACCTAGCACATATCGTCTCTGCATCATCCAATGGTTGACTGGTAGAAAATGCCTATGGCATTAAGTCCACCTGTATACATTTGTATGCAAAAGTATAAATAGATATGCAAGTACTTATGACACCAAAATCTCTCGAACCAAGCAAGCATATTTCATATTTCTGGATGTGTATATTCACATCAAATTATTTTTATGTTTCAGTTAATGACCTGTTTTGTGTTTTCATGTTAAAATTTTCATAATTATACATTGAGATGTGATATTAAGATTTTTGAATGTCTACTTTTCAGGAACATCTACCTTTGCATCATCGCCTCGTCCGTCAACTTCAACTTCATCGCCTCGTCCATCAACGGCTACATCTTCGCCTCGTCCGTCAACGTCTACATCTTCGCCTCGTCCGTTAGCGTCTACGTCATTGCCTAGTCCGTTAACTACAAAGTCAGCTAATATAGGTACTAGTTCAGCCAAACGAAAATTATTTTGTGATGCAAATATTATAGAATTATCAGATAAGTCAAAGAGGGATCAAGAACAGCTAACTGATCATGATTATGAAGTCTCATCAACTCCTAAAAAGGCAAGAATTGAATTTGGATTGTTACATGACCATCGTTATGAAATTACACCAAGATCATCAAAAAAAGTTGCCCAGCGAACAAGAAGATCCTTAAAATTTTTAAAAGCAAAAGCAAAAACTTTAAGCCAGCGTGTACGGAGGTTGAAATTAAAAATAACCAACCTCAAAAGTGTCATAAATGATTTAATTTAAAAAAATAAGGTGTCGGAAGAATGCATTCAAATGTTAAAACAGTATGATGACATCCAAATGGAACTTTTTAATAGAGTGCTTAAAAACAAGGGGAACAAAAGCTTAAGTCATGATAAATACCCCCCACAGTTACGTGCTTTTGCAATAACTCTTCATTTTTATTCAGTAGCCTATGCATATGTTAGGAATAAATTTAACTTAGCACTTCCTCACCCCAGAGTTATTCGATCCTGGTACAGTACAGTAAATGCAGATCCAGGCTTTTCACAAGAAGCCTTCAATAGCTTAAAGCAAAAATCAGAGATATCATTACAGAATGGAGAAAAGTTAGTTTGTACACTTATATTAGATGAAATGAGTATTAAAAAGGGATGCCAGCGTGGCCGTGACCGTGTGATTCGTGGACATGTTGATATTGGTTCGTCTTTACCGGTACACGATCCTTCAGAGTTACCAGAATGTAAAGATGCCTTAGTTTTTATGGTGGTTCCGCTTAAAAATAATTGGAAATTACCCATTGCATATTTTTTGATAAAAGGTTTATCAGCTTCTACCAAAAGTCATTTAATTAAACAAGCTTTAATTCGCCTTCACGATGTGGGTGTTGAAATTTGTTCTTTAACATTAGATGGTCCACCAGAACATTTTTCGGCTGTCTCGCAATTAGGTGCCGACTTAAAAATGAATGAGGATAGTAAACCTTATTTTTTACATCCAATGAATGAAACTCTTAAAGTGCATGTGATATTTGACCCGTGTCACATGTTAAAAAATATTCGTAACTGTTTAGGTGATATAAAAGTATTAACAGATGGTAACGGTGATGAAATTGATTGGAAATATATTGAAAAGTTAGCTGATTTACAAGAAAGGGAAGGATTAAGAGGAAATGCGAGTGCTGTCTCTTTCTACTATCGCTGTCTCTCTCCGTCCTCCTGCCCTCAAATTCGTGCGATAAGGACAACTATAGAAAAAAGTTAGAATTCGAGGTTTGGCTCTCGCCTATTTCCTCCTCCAATATTGAACCAATTTAAAAGATATTTTAGACAATGAATAAGGAGGTTATATACTACGCCGCTATTTTTTTCTTTTTTCGTTAATAGTTGTCAAATTTGTACACTAGGACTCTGTTAGCAGCGATCTAAACAAGCAATTTTGAGCATTTTTTGAGGGTTCTAGTGCTTATAAAAATAATTTATCACCAAAAAGGAAAACATAGGGGCATAGAAATAGTTAATATTTATTATTCTGTAAAAAACCATTGCTCTAGGGTCATTAACCAAAAAGAAAACAGGCGAGAGCGTTTGTATGGAGAAAAGACCACTCGCGTTTCCTCTTAAGGCTAGGTAATAGTCTGAGGAGACGCAATATAGAATACAGAAAAAATATAATGAAAGTATTCATAGCTGCGCAAACATTAAGCAGTAGTGTGGCAGATGCCATTGAATTTTGTGATCAAGAATTAAACCTCCCCGATTTCAAAGGTTCAGGTCCTACGGTAAAATTTATTCGAAGTATCGATCGGATTTTCGATTTTTTTAATGTCAGAAATCCTTTAGGTAAAGGTTTTAAAAGCCCTCTTAGGACTTCTAATGAAAACAGGTGGAGGAAAAATATTATGAAGCAAATTAATTATATAAGCGAAATTAAACTGCATGGTCAACCAATAGCACATTCAAGACGTAAAGCGGGTTTCCTAGGTTTTTATAACGCTGTGCTTTCTGTTATAGATACTTACGAAAAGTAATATGTGAAATCAAATGGACAATTGACTGGCCTGTTGGTCTAGTGGTTAGTGACCCTAACTGCTATGCCGGAGGTCGTGGGTTCGATTCCCACCCAGGACAAATGTTTGTGTGATGAGCACGATCATTTGTTCTGTGTCTGGGTGTAATTTATCTATAATATGTATTATAAGCAAATTTATTGTTGGTAGTGGGGTACCCCCGCCGATGCTTATAAAAGCAAGCACTCTACAGAGTGGCGGTCATTTGTTGCTGAGTCGTCGATCGGTAAGGTGGTACCTACGCTACTTTACAGTAAGTTCGTTCCATATTTAGCTGCAGTGGTATTCCTTTTTGTGTACTTTATTTTGTGCTATAATTTGTGTTCTATTGTGATTATTGTTTTTGAATATTAACGGCTGTTTGTTTGTGATTACCTGAATCCTGATGTGTTATTGAATTATTGTTTGATCTAAGTCTATTTAAGAATAAATTAGTTTTAGGTTGTTCGATATTGTTTTTTTTATTTGTTTTTCACTTCTGGTTCCTAAAATCAGAAGTGGGATTGAACTTAATTGCTCACAATACTGCCTTGATACTTTACACAAACAGCCGTTGATTTCTAACAATGCCACGTTCGTCAAGGTCACGTGAAAAGCTTGCTAGGACGCCGCCGCTTCGCTCTGGCGACGGCTATAGCCCTCGTAGTGCACCGCGACGACACCGTAGGCACGGATCACGATCATCTCACGATAGAACTCGTTCACGTTCGCGCTGTGATAAAACTCGTTCACGTTCGCGCGGTGATAAAACTCGTTTGCGTTCGCGCCGCAACAGAACTAACTCACGATCACGTCGCAGTCATTCGCGTAATAGTGACAATCATAGATTGCGTGAAAAATCTAGGTCACGAACGGTTAATTCTAGTCGTCGCTGTCGAAGTAAATCTCGATCCTACCCTCATGATGTTTCCGTACAAAGCGCGTTGGGCAATATCATGTCGCGACTAACTGCTATTGAGGAAAACACGGGTTCGCATATTACACCGTCAATGCGTGATAGCACACCTCCGCTGGAAAAAAGTGTTTCTACGACTCAAGCGCTTGTTGATGCGTTGGGACAGTTAACAAGAAGCAAGTCTAGCAATTATTATGTTTCAAATTTTGATCCGGCTATAAATAATTTTGAGGTGTGGTGTAACGAAGTCGACAGGGCTAGGAATGTCAATCGTTGGGACGATCTCGAGTGTTTCTCGCGTGTGGCTCACTGTTTAAAAGGTGACGCGAAAACGTGGTTAAACGAGTGGGCTACAAACGATCGCTCATGGTCCAATTTCACGAAAGAATTTAAGTCGTTGTGCCCGCAAAAGATTAATTATGCCCAAACTCTTCACGAGGTCTTAAACACCACGTCCGACAAGTTTGCATCATACGCAGAATACGCGCGGCGTTCTTTATTAAGGTTACGCATAATAAAAGGGCTAAGCGAAGAACTTATGACCCAAATAGTGATTCACGGTATCAGTAATGTACAGGTCCAGGCAGCAGCTACTAATGCTGACCTAACAACAGAAAACCTAGTCTCATATTTAGCTACGTATGTAAAGCCTGTTCGCAAACCCGATAACCGAAACACCGATAAATCTGCGTCATCCAGTGCGACTAAAAAACGTAATTTTAACGGTTCTATAAGTAAGTCTGAAAATAAGTGCTTTGTTTGCGGTCAAACAGGACACTATAAGGACAAGTGTCCCAAGAAGCGTAATGTCGATGATAAAGCCGATAGTAGTACTAATGCCAAACCCGTTTGTTCTTTCTGTAAGAAGGCAGGGCACAAAGAGAGTGACTGTTTCGCTAAGGCTCGATCTGAGTCTCAAACTAAGAACAGCAATCAACGTAAAGTTAATTTGTGCAGCGAACTTTCAAACACGAAAAGTAATAATGATATAAGTACAGCAGTGATACAGGGTATACCCTGTATCACTCCGGACCGGTAACCGGTATACCGGTTGATGTACTAATAGATAGTGGTGCACTTAATGTGTCCTTGATATCATCAGCGGTAGTAAATTACTTCTCCGGGTCGCGTAAACAAATGAACTGTTCTTTAAAAGGAATAAGCAATACAGAGATTGTTGCTCGCGAATATGTCACTTTAACTGTCGAGTTTGATAATATTTCGCTTGAGGTGGACTTTGTCATAGTACCCGCGTCGTGTATGAATACTCCCATTATCATTGGGACGGACGTACTAAATCGCGATGGCGTTACGTTTATTCGCACGAAACACGGACAGTGTCTGACCCACACGCCAGATAGGGTGCTACGAGTAAACGCTTTGAGTGTTAGCGAGACTAACCAAATAAATACGTCTCTCGGAGGTGCGGAACTTGTTACGTTGATGGCTGTGATTAACGAATTTTCTTCGTTTTTAATATCCGGTACCGCCACTACTACCGTAAACACTGGCAAAATGCACATCAATTTAACAAGTGACGTACCTGTGGCATACCATCCATATCGTTTGTCGTATCAGGAGAAACTTAAGGTTCGCGAGATATGTCAGGACCTTTTAAACAAAAAGATTATTAGGGAGTCAGGTTCCGAATACGCGAGCCCGATCATTTTGGTCAAGAAAAAGGATGGCTCAGACAGAATGTGCGTAGACTTTCGCGCACTGAATCGCATCACTGTTAAGGATAGGTATCCCCTACCCTTGATTGATGACCACATTGATCGGCTCGGGGGTTCGAAATTCTTCACTTCTCTGGACATGGCATCAGGCTTTCACCAGATTCCCATTGATGAAGGCTCGATCCGTATGACAGGCTTTGTAACACCAGAAGCTCATTACGAATATTTAAAGATGCCCTATGGTTTGTGCAACTCTCCCACTGTGTATCAGCGTATCATCAATAATACCTTGCGTAAATTTATAGACGCAGGAAGTGTTCTGGTATATATTGACGATGTGTTGATCCTGAGTCTGACAGTCGACGATGGCATCGCCCTGTTACGCGATGTCTTGTCAACTTTGACGGAGGCCGGGTTCTCAATTAATGTACGCAAGTGTTTCTTCCTCACCACCACGATCGAGTACCTAGGTCGCGTTATTAGTCATGGTCAGGTTAGACCGAGTCCGCACAAAATTGAGGCACTAGTTAACGCGCCTATTCCTGGTAGCGTCAAACAAGTACGCCAGTTTTTAGGCCTTGCTGGTTACTTTCGGCGTTATATTGAAGGTTACGCGACAAAAACCGCATGTATTTCGCGTCTCACAAAGAAAGACGTAAAATTTGTATGGGGACCTGATCAAGATCAAGTCCGGCTAGATATTTTAAAACGTCTAACTAGCGAACCTATACTAGCGATTTTTGACCCGAACCTTCCTACAGAGCTGCACACTGACGCCAGCAGTGCAGGGTACGGTGCTGTACTCCTACAAGTACACGCGGACGGTGGTAAACGGGTGATAGCCTATTTTAGTAAAGTAACCCAGGGTGCGGAACCCAAGTACCATTCGTACGAACTGGAGACGTTGGCGGTCGTCAAAGCACTACAACACTTTCGCCATTATTTGATCGGAATAACATTCAAAATCATAACCGATTGTAATGCTTTGAAGGCCACTGAACGTAAGAAAGATTTACTTCCCCGGGTTGCACGCTGGTGGATTTATCTCCAAGATTTCAATTTTGAGATTGAATATCGAAAGGGTGTGATGATGGGTCACGCTGATTACCTAAGCAGGAACCCGCCAGCGTTGCAAGTCAATGCCATTGACAGACCGTTGAAATGGGCACAAATGGCCCAGTCAGCTGATTCCGAGACCGTCGATCTCATAGAAAAACTAAGAGATGGTCGCTTGGACTCTGGTCGGTATGTTTGTCAGGGCGATGTGCTCTACTATCGCTATTCACCTGTTGGTGAGGAATCGCGTTTGCTATGTTTTATTCCTAAAGGACACCGGCTCAGTTTGTTACGTGTTTTTCACGACGAGCATGAGCACATCGGGGCTGATAAAACTTACGACCTTATTTTAAAACATTTCTGGTTTCCTGGCCTGAAACAATTTGTGAAGAAGTATACTTCCCATTGCCTAATTTGCATTAGCAAGAAACGTGTCCCAAGAGCTCCTCGTCAGCCTATTACGTCATGGGAAAAATCAGACATTCCTTTCAACACGGTTCATGTTGATGTATTAGGTCCTTTGCCAGAGTCTAATGGATATAAGTTTGTACTTGTTTTGGTCGATTCATTTACCAAATTTTGTTTACTCTATCCCATATATAGACAAGATGCTGGCGAATTGAAACGAGTCTTCAATAGTGCTATAGCATTATTTGGGACACCCAAACTAATAATTTGTGACCATGGTCGCATGTTTGAGGCGTCAGTTTTTACCAGTTGGGTAAATGAGATGGGATGCGAAATCCATTATATAACGCCCGAAATGCATCATTCCAATGGACAAGTCGAGCGTTATGTAAGGACAATCCTTAATATGATTCGTATCGAGAGCACTAATAAAAATTCAACTTGGTCTGATAGTTTATGTAAAATTCAATTAGTGTTAAATGTTACTAAACAAAAAACCACGCAGTTTTCAGCTTTGTATTTGTTAATTGGTACTAACGCGACCACTCCTGTAATTCGTGCGCTGATCCGTGACGTTGCAGTTGAAAATTCAAGTCCGAATCGAGAGGCCATGAGGGAACTCAGCAGGAGCTCCGCTAAAGCATCACTTGACAAAAATCAAAGTGATCAAGACGAAAGGGTAAATCGTCTAAGGCACCCGCCAAGAGTTTTCCAGGTTGACGATCACGTGTTTGTGATCAAATATTCTCAGTCCGCTGGGAAGCTCGACCCTGGCATGAGGGGTCCGTATCGCGTGACTAAAGTGTTACGAAGTGATCGGTACGAGCTGAAACTGTTGAGTGGAGCCAGAGGCAAGACCACTCAGGCCGCAGCTCAGTACATGGTACCCTGGAAAGGAGAGTGGTGTCCTGAGAGTTGTGCAGCATTCTTTGAAAGTAAGTTTCAACCGAACCTTTTAAAGTTTTTCTTTTTGTTCTGATTATAGCGCGTGTCATGCATACGAGTGTATGAGTGCGAGGCATGTGCTGACCTGGCTGGTGCAGCCCAGGTCAGGTGGCTGGTGCAGCCCAGGTCCGGTGGTGGTGCAGCCCAGGTCAAGTGGCTGGTGCAGCCCAGATCGAGTGGCTGGTGCAGCCTAGATCGGGTGGCTGGTGCAACCCAGATGCAGTGCGCTCCTGGGACTAGCGTCCTGGAGTGCCTGGTTTTTGGAAGTCGCATACTACGTATGTGCATCGGGTGTTGTCCCGGAAGTCGTGTTCTTTGAATACGCATCAGGTGTTGTCCTGGCAGGCGCAGTCCTGGTTGACACGTTTTTAACGTGTGGAAGTCGCATACTACGTATGTGCATCGGGTGCTGTCCCGGAAGTCGTGTTCTATGAACACGCATCAGGTGTTGTCCTGGCAGGCGCAGTCCTGGTTGATACGTTTCTGACGTATGAACTTGTACAAGTTCAAGTATGAGTATGAATGAGACATGATGTGTGAAGATGTATGCATACATTTGAAAGCGAAGTGGTTTAGCTTGGTTTGAGTGTATTTTTGTATGAGGGCCTTGTATGTGTGATGGATGACAGAATAGGCAAAGGTGTATGTCGTCACATATAATTAACCACTTGTTTCTCATACAGATTGCAATGATGACAACCCCGATGATGCTGGTGAGCCTTCAGGTCTTCCTGTTGGTCCCGCTGGTGTTCCTGCTGGTCCTTCTGGTGCTCTGAACTCGGACGGTGCCCAATCAGATGGAGGCAGCGATCAGTCTGTCGCCGTACCTGCCAGTGCTGCTGAAGAAGTTCCTGGTGCAGCCGAGGACGGTGCACGATCAGGAGAGGCCGTATAAGCAAATTTATTGTTGGTAGTGGGGTACCCCCGCCGATGCTTATAAAAGCAAGCACTCTACAGAGTGGCGGTCATTTGTTGCTGAGTCGTCGATCGGTAAGGTGGTACCTACGCTACTTTACAGTAAGTTCGTTCCATATTTAGCTGCAGTGGTATTCCTTTTTGTGTACTTTATTTTGTGCTATAATTTGTGTTCTATTGTGATTATTGTTTTTGAATATTAACGGCTGTTTGTTTGTGATTACCTGAATCCTGATGTGTTATTGAATTATTGTTTGATCTAAGTCTATTTAAGAATAAATTAGTTTTAGGTTGTTCGATATTGTTTTTTTTATTTGTTTTTCACTTCTGGTTCCTAAAAGTATGTATTTAGAAATATATAAGTATGTTTATCAGTTGTCTAGTACCCATAACACAAGCTCTGCTTAGCTTGGGACTAGATGGCGTTGTGTGATAGTTGTGGAATATTATTATTATTATTATTATTAATTAAAATATCTTTTAACCTACAAAATGAGCCAAGATCACTTGGAATTATTTTTTTGTGCCATTAGGAGTAGAGGTGGGTGGTGTCCGAATCCGACAGTAGCACAGTTTGTCAGTGCATATAAACAACTCATGATTCATCATGAAATTAAAAATTATGATTGCAATGTCAAAGCAAATGATATTTCAATATTAACTTGTGCTTCAGTTGGTTCACGACCTCGCTATTCCTTGAATGCATTGTATGACATAAGTGTGTATGGACAAGCTGAGTATAGTAGACTCGAATTAAAATATTTCGAATCAGCTGAAAATATACAACCATCTGTTTATGATAAACTACAAGAGTTTTTACATTTTGGTTGGGCTGTACCAAACAATGTAAACGAAACATCGAAGCAATGTGTGGGGTACATAGCAGGTTTTGTAATTAGATCCATCAGGAACAAAATTACATGTATTGATTGTTTGAGCGCCTGTGAATCAATACCGTCCGATGCTATATCTGATAGACGAAACGGTATCGCATTAATTATTCAGAAAAATAGAGGTGGACTAACTATTCCATCACAAAGCGTTATTAACATATGCTTGTTAGTGGAATCACTTTTTCGACAAGCCTGCAAAAAGAACAATGGGAAGCCGCCGGTGGAACAAAGTTTTCCGGCAGTTCTTACAGCAAAAGTTATTAAAGAGTTGCTACCAAAATCAAATACTTTGTTTCCAGAACTACGCGTTCATTTTTTGGAAACAATGATGTTTGAAACTTTAAATAGTCATTTTGATGTATTAATTAAACAAATTATAATTAAGTACATCGATGTAAGAATTTTTGCAGCTACGAAAAATTACTCTTTGTCGATTACAGGTCAAAGTATAAGAAATTTCTTGACACGTCAAATAATTTGGGCACGTCAATAATTAAAAATATAAATTAAATTTATAAAACGTGTTTTATTTTAACTTTTCGACTATGTTACTTGATTAATTCATTATTCCATGGCTTCTCGTAGCCAACCGATAAAAATATCTTTCGGATTGTTTATCCAGGTATTTAACATTGTGCCAAATTTCGTCTGATTATGTATATAGCTAAGCGTGAAATTGTAACAAATATTCATTCAAACTTTCGCAGCATATATGTACGCTTCTCCGCGTACATCTAAAAATTAAGTCGGATTGCAGAAATGTGTCACTGACTCTGGCAGGGCCACCATCAGGGATTTTATTTTTGATAACACAAAAATTAGTCGCTAATTAGTCGAAATTAGTCGCCAAATATCAGAATTAGTCTGTCACTGGTTCAAAAGATATAAGGGTTTATAGGTGGCCGATCTGGAGAGTCTCCCCAGCAGGGCCACATTTATATCTTCAAAAACTAGGGCACCTAGCGAAGATCTGCTTTCTCCCATATTTAGTCGCCAATTAGTCATTAATTAGTAGTTAGTGATTAGTAAGTGTTTTGTAAATTGTTAATATAATATAGTAAGTAATTATGATAATACGTTTATTTATCGTAAACACTTATTATTATCAAGAGTTATCGATATTTGTTCGCTGATGTCGACATCACTAGTTTTAGTACCACAGACACTCGCTACGTCCGACAGCGCCAAAATGGCGATTATCAAACGGGCACAAAAGCACTTTGACAGCCGCCAGTCCAGTGGTAATTATAGAGGTCAGTGATGCAAGTATTTGAAACGTGCTGAAAAACCAGTGGCATGAAGCGCAGAAGGCAGTCGCTATAACAACTAATGTGTAATAATATTGTTTTCAGCTTGATGGTTGAAGAACTAGCTCAATGTAAATAGGATAGGTAATATACTCGGAATAAATTAAACAATAATTTTCATATCATATAATGAATTTATTATATTCAGCAGGTCTACCTGCTAGTGCTACATTCTTATGATAACCTCATCTAGGAAGGGAGCTGGTCGCGTCATACCCTCATGGCGAGCATACCCTAGGTACCAGACGATACTCGTAACATGTGAGCAGCACCCTACAGTTCTAAGCCCCACAATGCAGTTGCAACAATAACTTGTTATTGCTTCCCGTCCATTCATATTTCTTTCTATTATAATAAAAACAAAGTACGTCTTTCCTGATGAATGGCGAGACTTTATTTTTGCTCGAAGCAACAAAGGATTTGTTCCCTCCAAACCAGGTATTTGATCTCGACCCACTTCCAAGGTGTATATGCCATGAAATCTAAAGTGTTCACCTACATAATGACGGTGCCTGCCTAATCTGATAGGTGCCACAAGAAAATAATTAATTCGTCCATAGATAGTTTCGGGAATGCCATGGTTGTGCCATCAATAGAACTAAATATTGCACTGCGTCTGTTTAGGTTTAGTTCTGTAACTAAATCGGCGATTGTATTAGTTCTGTAACTAAATGTGTTAAGTAGCGCAGCAGCTATTTTAAAATCATCCATAATGTGTTTACAGGCGCGATTAAAATATTCGTGACGGAATATTTTAAAATCTCTTTTGAAACGGCCATTCAACTCAACCACCCATCTGTTTATAGTCACACAGTGTGACCTGTTTGCTTCAAGGGTGGTCAACTGTAAATGACCGTCTTCTTTAGTTTCTGGCATATGAGCTATATAGCCTTTATCGTGCAATGCATCCATGCAATCCCGAAACCCGCGATCTAAGATAAAAATATCATTTTCATTATAGAAATTATTAAAATCCGGTTCATCTAACAATTGGCGCATTATTTTTTTTTATTTTTATTTTTTTTTTTATTATTGTGGCATCGTTTGTCGTGGCACTATATGGACCTCGAACATCAATGATGTACCCATTACAACAGCACATGATGAATGGTTTGACCAAATTCCTGTATTTATGGAGGGAATATGTATCCTTTTGAAATAAATAGTTAGAACTTGAGTGTATAAATATGTTGCATCTGCAATGGTTATAGTTGGTTTTAGCTGTGGTGGGACATTAGGGTCACAGAAAATAACATCAGCAACAATAGAGTTTTTTGCTGCCACTTGCTCCCTTGTCATGTGGCCAAATCCTATATATCGGGGCACATAGTCCCGTAATATAATATAATATTTCTGGCCACAGACATTAATGTTTCCAAAATTCTTCGGGGAACTTGAAAAAGACAGGCTAACCTGTCTCCAGAGTCTCCTATTCTTAATTTACACAAAAGTGCTGTCAACGCAAAACTACCCCGATGCATATTTTTAAGGTTGGGTATTTCATCCAAAATCTGTTGGTGTTGCCTCTTCGTGAAACCTATAAAATACAGGACTTGATGATCGGGGTAGTTTTGAATATTTTCATAATTCACATTATTTAATTAATCCATTAATATAAATACAATTTCTTCAACGTAGTCGGCTTAAATGTATCCAGGCTATATTCTGCCGAGTACAAACTCTCATACTGCTCATTTTCTAAATGTTGTCTGCATATACGTGCACCCCTTGGTATAAAATAATTAAAATGTAGCAATACACGGCGTCGAGTGTCTTCTGGTATAGAATGTCGCTCTAGCCCACTGCATTCTTGAAAAATGCAATAATAATAATAATAATATTCCACAACTATCACACAACGCCATCTAGTCCCAAGCTAAGCAGAGCTTGTGTTATGGGTACTAGACAACTGATAAACATACTTATATATTTCTAAATACATACATATTATAGATAAATTACACCCAGACACAGAACAAATGATCGTGCTCATCACACAAACATTTGTCCTGGGTGGGAATCGAACCCACGACCTCCGGCATAGCAGTTAGGGTCACTAACCACTAGACCAACAGGCCAGTCAAAATGCAATGCCTTGGTGTTTCAGCTGCTCGTCTCATATTAGGCAATGAAATAAATTGCGGTAGCTGTTGAGGTAGTTGAACAACATCATTCTCATTTGCATTTATTTGAGGATACTCTATTTCTTGTGCACTTCCCCAGCATGCATGACAGAGTTCATTTAAAGGTGGCATCTGTAAAAAAAAAATTGTCTGAATCTCAACTGAACAGGTATGTGATGTTATACTTAAATACGTACATTAGTGCATGTAATACTTAATGAAATTTACTTTAAAATCCACATAATGTTAACATAAAAAAAGATAAACATTAACACTTTACCTGCTGGTTTTCCATCAAGTGGGAAATCGTTTCCATTATCCTCTGTTCATCTGTGGCAGATGTTTGTCTCATAGTGGCAAGCAAAGTATTTCCACATAGACAACAGGTTGCGTTTGGATCAGGTTCACTTTGCACAATTGGATTTGTAGACTGGTTGTCTGCCTGTGGTGGCACCAGTGGTACATCCCTAGTTCTTGATGCTCGAAGCCAACATGGTACACAAGCCTCATCATTTTGGGTGAGCTAAAATCAAATGAAATTTGTGTGGGAAGTACTTGGACTCACTTCGTGATCACTTCTTTGTGAAGGTTCGCTAACACTACTTTTGATAGCTATCTCTGATGAAAGGGCTTCATTGACCAGTGTCAATCTTTGCATTTTAACTACAGCCATTCTCTCCTTTGGTAATGGCATCCTCCGTTTTTGACACAAAAATATATGCGGCAAAACTCCTTTCTTCAACCGTAGAGTACATTTTTCTCCTTACTCTTTCATTAAATTGTATTCAATATAATTTTCTGTATCTTCCTTAACCTGGAATAAAACAATAACCATCAAAATTTCGTAAAAGCACAACAAGAATAGGTTTTATAGAAAGTTAGTTTTTATAACTGAGTACTGAACTTTTCTTATAGGTTAGGTTAATTTTAAACCGAATTTTCTAATGTTCAATAACTAATGCAAATTTTACTTTTTACTAATTCACAATAGCTGTATATAAATACAGTACACTTACGTTAAAATGATCTTCACAACAATATAAACTCGATTTAGGAGATATATTATCCCTTCTTACACACCTTACACCGTTTTCGTAATTTCGCATCACTTGAAATACGAAAAAAACACTTTGTCGGGTGTTTTTTGAGTAGTATTTGTGCACTCCGGTACTATACAATACTTATAAGATAATTTTTTGACTTCTTCCATGGTTTTAAAGTTATTAAAACTGTAAATATTACGAAGTAACTGAAAATTCCACAGTAAACACTAAGGTAAACACGCACTGGAGTACTGGACGTGTCATGTGACGTCACGCAAAGCGCGCGCAAAATGGCGGCGTTTGAACTGCTTAATTTTTTTAAAAGTTTTAAGTTTCATTTTTTTTAAATATCTAGAGTATTTTGAAGCCCATTAATATTTTTTTCTACGTTATAAAATAGTAAACTATTAATTTAAGACAAAAAAGAAAAACATGAATATTCTCTATTTTCGTTGCAGCAAAGATAAATGTAACACATGGCAGGCATTTGTTTGATCACAAGATCCACTTGTATCCATAAACACCATTTCATCAGCCAAACCAGCCATGAACACTCTTTGCATAATAGGTGTTATTACAACAGACACAGTTGGTTCTTCCTTTAAATATATCTCTACATTTATTTTAGACAACTCTCTTCTTTCGTTTTAAAACTTCAATTATATCACCGATGTCTCGCGTCCCGTAGGTTCGGCGGCGCCATTGTTCATACAGATGAGTAACTTGGCGGTCGCATGGATTTTTTTGCGCATTAGAAAACTCAAACTCAAACAGTTTATTTCAATTAAGCCATTACAGGCACTTTTGAATGTCAGAAGGACGGAAGAAGAACGAAACTACGAGTGCAATGCGTCATCCCGAAAGCCACCACGCCGAACCACACGCCACCGAATGCCCGCAACAACGAACACTGCGAGCACGAAAGCACGCAGCGACGCAAACCGCAACAACGAATGCTCGAGACCCCGAATCACGGAACAACGAATGCACGCCGCAACGTGCAACCGCCGCCCAGCGACCCGCAGCCCCGCACACCCGCCGCCACGGCCCACGCCACCGCGCGCCCCCGCTCCCACACCACTCGCCGCCGGTAACATCCGGCGCCGCGCAGCCCGACGCATCAACTCCCGAAACGACGCATTGCACTCCTACGCTACAGTCACAATCACAAGGCATAATAACTTGTGAAAGTACTGTAGTTGCCAGTTCCCTAACGTAGATCTCATGAAGAAGAACGGGCCCGTTTCATTAGATAAAGTAATGTAAGCATTCTTCTCACATTCTTCAATGATTGCTATTTCTTGATACAATTTTGCTGCTGCAGCTGTCATCCCACCTTCAAAATACGATTCAAATTGTTTCATCGTGTCTTCGGAACAACGCAGTAGGCTCAATGCTTGAGCGACATTGACTCGGTGGGAATGATTATAGTTTATCTCTATTAGAACATTCAATCCCCGTTTCATTAGTTGCGAATTTTTTATCGTATTCTTAGTTACTTTTAAAAAATGTATCCCAATATTTGCTTTACAATTAGTTTCTAGTCACAGCTTTCTTTTTATCTTAGGTTTTGTTTCTTTCCGAAAGATGACAAACAAATACTTTTCTGAAATCGTATCGTATCTGCTGCGAATATCGTATCAACATAATCCAATTTGTTTGAGTTGATTCCGAAAATTTTTCAATGAAATAACCACACTTTTTGTCGTAATCACCTTCACAAGATAAAGAGCATCGAATTTTACATTGGTAATTATAATTGTCTCTATCATATTTTACGACTTCAAAATTGTCCACAATACCACTAAGTATGTTTTTCAATAGTTCCATATTAATCGAAAGTACACTCTATAAAAATAACCTCAAAATGTTCTAATGGTATAGTATATATAGTTTGCTTTCTATTAATTTATCACCGCCACAAGATAAAGTATTGATTGTTCACAATATTACCAGTTTATCTTTTAATAGTTTCATAATCTAGTACCTAGGTATTTAAAAGCACACAACTCAAACGCACAGTAGAAAAACGAACGAATGCGACTGGCGAAGTGGCGAGACGCGAGCAAGCGTAGTTTACGCGCGAACTTCATGGCTAAGTTCCATGCACCATTCGCCTTGAACACGTGTTTAGAAGAACAGTTGGCGTTGCAAACCTGTGCGCGATTGGAGGACGCGCACTCTGAATTGAACACGAGTTTGTAAAGGCAGTTAGCGCGACAAACCCGTGCGTGTTTCATGGCAGGACTGCCTCCTAATGAACACGGAAATGGAAATACGCACCCCGGGCAGCAAAAGGTTATTGTTCGTCGCGGTTGCAAGTATCCTGAAAAAATCTGTAACTCTTCTAAGGCTAGCACATCAATTATGTTTTGCGGTAGCGCTGCCGGCGAATTAATGCCACCTTATGTCGTATATAAATCGATAAAATTATGGAATACGTGGACTGAAAATGGTCCAAAGGGATGCCATTATAGTAATTCACCATCGGGCTGGTTTGACACTCAAATATTCTCCAATTGGCTTGAAACCCTCATGATACCAAAACTGAAAAAATGTAAGGAAAAAAAGTACTGATAGGAGATAATCTGGCCTCCCATTTGTCCATACACACTCTGAAACTTTACCGAGAAAATAATATCGCATTTGTATGTCTGCCTCCTAATAGCAGTCACATCACACAACCCCTTGATGTGGCGTTTTTTCGCCCTCTTAAAGTTGAGTGGAGGAAAATTCTCACCACATGGAAAGAATCTGCTGAAGGATCTAGGAATGCCACAGTGCCAAAACAAACTTTTCCGAGTTTATTAAAACAGTTACTTGAAAATATAAATCAAAATGCGGCAGAAAATTTGAAAAGCGGATTTCGTAAATGCGGCATAAGACCCTTGTGATGTGTCAGAGCTGAAGAGAATACCAGGGGAGGGTGGAGATGTAATAAACAAAGAAGCAGTGTCTGCCTCTTTTATTGAGCATTTAGAGAAAAAACGAAAATCAATAACAGATTCAGCACCAAAAATCAGAAAAAAAAATAGAAATTTCGGCTGGTAAAAGTATCTGCCATGAACTAAATTTGGACTCGGATGAAGAAAATCCAACAATCTCCAGACTTAGTAATGATCAGTACTCGATACATGATGAATCTGATGACAATGGTGACTTTTGAGAACCAGATAGTCCTAAAGAATGCGAGACTCAACCATTACGATCTTTCATGGAATTGAGACGTGAAAAGAATACTTTTGTTGTCGTAAAATATAACAACCAACTATACCCAGGGATACTTATTGATTTCGATGATAATGGTGCAACTATTGACGCGATGTGTAAGTCCATAAAGTCTTGGAAATGGCCTCAACCAAAAGATATCAATTATTATGAGTGGGATGACATTCTAGGGAGTATCGACCCACCGAAAAAAATTTCGAAACGTGGTTTTTTCAGTGTAAAAGAACTCCTAAGACTTCGTCTCAGACTTTGCGCCGTAGACTGTGTGCTGCTATCTTTGCGCCGTTTTTGTTTTCCTAGAATTTTTCATGGTTGTATTACGTGGTGCAAAATAACCTCACTTAAGGTATTACTTTGCGCCAATAAATAAAAATATATATATACGTACCTGATTATGTGCCATTCGTAATTATTGAATAAAAACATATTTTCTAATTATGTACTGGTTCAATTACCAAAACTACATTTCCTTAATTTCAGCAGCTTTTTTTAAAATTGTATTTTCTATGACACACGTTGCAATCAGGCGCAAAGTAGCGTTTACCGTTAACCTAGGGGTTCCCTACTTGTGTTCGAAAGTTGATGGTTCGATTTTTATTATATCGAACACGGTGTGTCGATAATTCAGTTGTACGATGTTTTATTCCATCGATGCTTTATTGGTGCGATGTAACGTCAGTGCGAAAAATCCTGTTTCGAAAAACCCTACAGCGATTGCTCATTAGTTCGGTAATTTATTAGTTCGATAGTATGTCGGTTCGAAACGCCTACTGCTGCCCGTGATATTTAGTTAATTAATTAGTAATCTTTTATTCTTACTAAATAATAATTAATTAACTATTAATAATTAATAAATAAATAATAATAATTAATTATTATTATTAATAATTATAATAAATATAATAATTAAATAATAATAATTAAATAATAATAATATTATTATTAATAATAATAATTAATTAACTATTAATAATTAATAAATAAATAATAATAATTAATTATTATTATTAATAATTATAATAAATATAATAATTAAATAATAATAATATTATTATTAATAATAATAATTAATAATTATAAATTAATTATAATAATAATAATTAATAATTATAAATTAATTATAATAATAATAATTAATAATTATAAATTAATTATAATAATAATAATTAATAATTATAAATTAATTATAATAATAATAATTAATAATTATAAATTAATTATAATAATAATAATTAATAATTATAAATTAATAATAATTAATAATTAATTATTATTATTTAATTAATTATGAATATATATATATATATATATATAATATATGCCTATGTTCAGCAGTGGACGTCTTTTGGCTGAAATGATATATATAATAATAATTAATAATTAATTATTATTTATTTATTAATTATTAATTAATTATTATTTAGTAAGAATAAAAGATTACTAATTAATTAACTAAATATCACGGGCAGCAGTAGGTGTTTCGAACCGACATACTATCGAACTAATAAATTACCGAACTAATGAGCAATCGCTGTAGGGTTTTTCGAAACAGGATTTTTCGCACTAACGTTACATCGCACCAATAAAGCATCGATGGAATAAAACATCGTACAACTGAATTATCGACACACCGTGTTCGATATAATAAAAATCGAACCATCAACTTTCGAACACAAGTAGGGAACCCTAACCTAGATCAGGCGGATTTCCCTAGGCTAACCTATGAAGAACTATTATCAGTAACTTTAGGTATATACCATCTAAAGCTGGCTGGATCGTACTGCAACAAACATTTGAGAACAAATAACAATTATGCAATTGAAGTGTATCGACACCCGGAGATGGTCGTAAAGAAGACACTGGAGAATACGACCGACACTGGAGAAGAAACACGTATATACTATTATTCCTGTATCCATGGCCACCACACAGTGGGGTGTTGTGCACTTATTGGGAGTATGTTATACTACCTTTCATGGGCCAGACATGAAGATGTCAATCTTGCGCCAGCTGCCTTTTTGGACAATATTATTATCATAGATTATGATGAATAATAAAAGCCTATTATTATATACCTCCTCTTTCTATTTAGTCTTTGTTTAATGTGGTTGTTTAAGGCTGGTTTTATAGTGACGCCGCTAGACGCACCGCTGGGCAGCGCGCTTGGACATCGGTGCACTGTGAAACGAGATTCCGCTGCTGTGAGACAGTCGAGTACAATATGAACGTTAAATACAAATATCTTACGGCGCGTCTCAACGGCGTCACACTAAACCGCATACTGGCTGTAGAAGCGCACAAGCGGCGTGCGCTTCGGCAACGCCGACGAACAGCGCGTGTTTACTGAACGGCGCTGCTCAAGCTAGTTATTCTGCGATGCAAAACAACATAAAATGTAAAAAAAAAAAACAAATCATTTAAGACAAAAATATTTCCAACTTAGACTCATCCTACCTCAGATTTCCCATATGTTACAACTTAGCGCTTTAAGCACATACCTACAGGTCTAAAACTTTCAAATAAATTCCGTTTCATCGCTGTCCGCCGTGGGGATTTTTCCCATAGTAAAGTTCCCAATGTCTTTTGGTGGACAACACATTTCTGGGGTGCTCATTTTTTTCTGAAAAACGGGATATTGTCCAATAGCCGTCGTAGAGTAACCAATGTCCCACCTTGGCAGTGCCCACAAGTGGGTTAACATATCCAAGAGGCCGAAAGGTTGCCAATTATCTTTCGATAACGGGATGTGTGTAGAGGTGAAGAATATGTAGATGTAGCAGAATTGAGTAAAATAATAAAATGATTAACCAAATAATATTCACTTGAATTTTGAGAAGGATGCAGTGTCTAGAATGATTAAGAGGGTTAGGAAAAATTTGGTCGCCAGACTGTAACGTTACGTTTTACTGGTAGGAGCTAGAAAACCGTCACAGGGTTCATAAATGCAAGTGGTTTCAATCTTTGCTTCTCTTCAAAACAAAAACGTTGCTTTATTTGTCTTAAACTTTTCATATAATACAGAATGCATGTTTCTATAAACTGTATTATTTCCATTTCATCGATTCTGGCCATAAAACCTGGTTTCAGTAATAGGAATTGAACTTTGCCACCAAGGTACACTTCTCCAATTGGTAGATGATTTAATTTATTTTCTTAATCTTAACTCAAAATTTTGTTCTCTAAATCCAGGCTTTTATCCTTGCTACTGTTTTTTCACCTTCAGTCAGCTGCAGTACATCAGGTTTAATAAAACATTCCATGATAGTTTTGTATATTCTGAAAATCCTCTCATACAACAAATCAAAGGGACTTTCTGATTGCATTTCTTAATATCATGGAAATAGGGCAAAACAAAATCCAAAAAAAATAAGTATAGCTTTGTTGAAGGATACACAGATTTTATATGTATTGTATGAGCTGCAAGGGGCCTGTCATTCAAAACAGCATTTTGGAAGTATAACTGTAAAGCTGGAAGCTGTTCTGAAAGTCTTTGTACTACAGGAAGCAGAGAAAGCCATCTTGTTTGAGCTGGGTGTAGTAGTTTATGAGGTTTTACAGCCATAAAACACTAAAATTCTTTCTAGTCACCCAGACGTTTTGGGCTATTCTGGATGTAATTATAAACATCTCTTGCCCTGGCCCTGGAGCAGTGGTTTCAGCCTGGAACCGCATAACGGCCGCACTCATCTCCGCGTGTGTCACCTCTGGAACAGTTTCACTTTCTTCCAACTCTGTGGCTCGTACTCGGCTCTCTTAGGAAAGAGGCCCGAGACCACATGCTCTAGAAACTGCGCATCGAGACCTTCCGTAAGCGGGGGGGCCCATGGACGAAGTTTCCCACGGACCGTGCGGTAAGGGCGCCCCCACGTATCCCCGTCTAGGGTCGCCAGCAGCTCCTCTCTGGAGCGGCTCTTCGACTTGCCGATGGCCAGCCACAGGAGGCTCTGTGACTGTTTTGCAGGGCCAGCTTGCATCGTCTTAGTGGCAAGAGGGGGCGTTGGTTTAGCGCTGGAGGGCACAACTGCCTCCCATCCTTCAACGCTGCGTCTTACGTTTGGTGGTGATGTTGTCTTTTTGGCGATTTCTCGTCCTCAACCACCTTCGCCTTCATTGGGGTCCTACAGCCGATCATGTCGAAGGTCCGCGTCAAAGTGTAAAATTAAAATAAAATAAAAGTGTATAAGAACATTTTAAAGTAAAATAAAAAATATAAGTCAGATTTAAAAATGTCCAATTAAGGAGTTTCCTCTGCAACGAGTTGTCGTGGTCAGCCTTTACATTCAGCAGTATTCTGCTGAATGTAAAGGCTGACCAGTCAGCGATGAAGACAAGAATTATATGTGTTCAGAAGTCAAAAATCGCCAATGCAGAGCACTTTTTTAACTTAGACTCTATGTAGAGTCGATTTGCCAATGCCACTGGATAGCTCTCACCAAGCCCTTTGCAACGACTTTTTGGTGCTGTTACACCAAGTGGTTACTGGTAAAGCCGTTAATAAATTAATATGTTGTTCAATTCAGTTTTCCGTTCATATATGGATTCCAATTGCGACTTGATTTCCAAAGCGGTTTCACAGTTGTCTATTAGAGTTATTTGATTTAAATCCATCGACGACGTGATAACGTACATAGTCATGCCGTCATTGCTTAGCCATGTATCCTCATTTTCTTTTGTTCTTTGTATCGAAATATCGGTTCTTTTCGCTTTCAGGGCACATTTTATCTGGAATTTCCATTACCTGAAGTTTTTTTCCGTTGAATTGATCCACACTCAAAGTTGTTCCATTTTAAGGTTATACGGAGTAATTTATCCGAAAATTTTAAATATGTCTAATTCTTTACTGTTTTCCTTATTCTTCAGTTTTCAGAGCTTCTTGGGCCCATAACCAATTTAAGTTAGAACTTTGAGATTTTGAGAAAACGAGCAAAAACCTTTTTTTCTGAGGATTGCCTCCATGTTTTCTTAAGAAAGTTTTTACTGTTTGATATCAATAAAAAGGGAATTTTATAAGGTATTCAACCCTAGTAATTAAAACAATATTTTATCGTAAATATAATGATTTAACTTGTATTGCTGCGATAGTCATCAGAAGCGATGTAGATTCATCTGAAGATTCTGGAATCGTTTTTTCTAAACACGGCTGAGAACATGAAATGAAGTCTAATTCGGAACCAGAATCATCCAATAAAATATTGGCTTCACGTCGTTTATTATCATAGTTTTCATTATGACCCCTCATATTTAAGTTTTTAACCATTGATTGTTTTGAGCATTGAGCGGCAATAATGTATGTTTTATGGTGGCGCATATTATAAATCTTTATCGGCTACTGAATCGTCCTAATCAAAATCTGATTCTAATGCTAGAATTTGTGGCGACCAGTTTTGTAGACCACTAGTGGACGCAATCTGTTCATCAATATCAGATCTAGGCTTTAGATTTTGTAAAGCGGCGCTTACTAATCTTTTACCACGTGACTGAATTTTTAAAATTATCTCAACTACGGGAAACACAAGTGAAATGAATGATAATATATGTTTATCATATTCCTACGTAATTAATTAAATATTATGATATGTCACATAGGTGTTAAGCTATGGTATGGTAATATTATCTATATAGTATTGGCGACAGGTAACTGTTGAGATTACCTAGGTGTATGACTAAACTACATAGATAGGTCTATAAAATGACATTGAGGCTCCTAAAACCATTTTTCTCAACTTCCTCCTTCTAACTACAATTAAAGTAAGAGAGTGAAAAATAAAACAAAAATTGGAGGTAGAGTTCATTTTGCGAATCTTTAAACATTTGATACAGCATCTCAGCTTTGTAACAGTTATCAGATAAACGTGCTGTTTCAAAGTGCAATGTTAATTCTCTCCACTGACTTAATATTCGAGTAATCGCCGGTTCAATGGAAAGCCATCGTGTGTCACAAGTTTTTAAATTTTTTAATGGTTTTTCACCGCAATTGAGAGATTCATACAATTTCCTATACTCAGATTGTCTTTTTGATGATAGTTTGAACCAGTTATGGGTTTCTCGAATCAAAAACTCAATTTGACGTGGTAAGGTATCTACAGAAGCATGTGATACGGCGAGCTGTATAGAATGACACACACATCTAACTAATATCAAATGCTTTAAATCATATTTTTCCTTCAAAATTGTGTACACACTTGCATTAATCCCGGTCATCACAAAAGCATTATCAGTGCCTATACCACTTAAGTTTTTGATTTGCAAGCCAGCATCTTTTAATAGTGCAACCAAAGATGTAACTATTCCTTCAGCGTCAGAACTTTCTAATTCACTGAGTCCTAGAAATGTAGAAATAACTTCATTTTGAGTGCGACTGAAGTATTTCACCACCACTCCCAAATTTTTTTTCACTGATACGTCTGTAGACTCATCTAATAATAAGCTGTAGGCCTCATGTCCTATATCGTTAATCAGCTCAGTTTTAAAGTGAGGTGCCAGTACCATTTGGATGACAGCTGTACATTTAGTACGATGCAGTTTGAGATTTTTAGCCGCTTCAGATCCTTGAAATGCATTCGCACATAAACGTCCTTAATGGTCTACAGCAGAGGTTGCACAATGCTCTGCAATAAAAAGAGACAAAGATGCCTCAGCTTCAATAAAAAGAGACAAAGATGCTTCAGTTTGGCTTGGTACTCGCTGCAAATTAATTTTTTGCTGAGATGTGTCCAACGATGGTTTTACCTTTTTTTGATGAGATGCTGTTTCACGATGTCTTTTGATATCACTGATCTTGGCCGAAAACTCCCGTTTACAATAAGTACATTGAGCTTTTGTTGAATCACCAGGCACAGGTTTTAACCAATGTTTAAAATCGTTGTTCTGTTCCCACTCACTCTTATAATGTTGTTTATAATTTGTACGCTTTAATAAAGGCAAATCCATTTTTGTAATGTAATGAAGCACTGCAACTGTGTAAACTATAAACCATAGGTCTTAACTTATAAAGAGAATGTAACTTCGCTACGGAGAAATACAAAATTATAAGCGGGGAATCCCCGAGACATAATCGTTTTCATCATAGACTCTAGTAGTTCTATCATAGAGTCTTAACTAAAAAACAATCTCTATGTTTTCATTGAAATCATAGACAACGTTTTTTAGTCAATGTTGGTAGTAGGTAGGTACTGATAATTATATTTAGCACTAGTAATTTATTATGTTTACGCTGCTATGTAGTGTAGTTTAGCTGTAATATAGTATTTTTAAAAAGAGCTAGATTTAGCGCTAGGCGCTAAAACGCGCTTCGAGACAAAAAACGCACTAGATCTGGCGAGAAAAGCGCTAAGTTGGCAGCACTGGCGCTACCTTATATATGCAGTGGTAGTAACGATGTAGTTTAAATGTTATGACGTAGAAATAAAAGGTACTTTATTTTAAATACTTTGATTTACAATGAATATTTACAGTATATTATACTAACCTTTAAAAAAACAAATAATAATAAAACTACTATACGTCTATTTTAAACATCAATTATGTACATGAAGTTGAACTTAATTTTTTAACTATTTTAGCAACTAAATACTCGGTTTCACTCATTATGTTATCAATATCACTACGGACTAAATATTGTATGTGGTGAAGCGATGCGGGTAAAAATGCGAGGATTATATGCGAGTTATAGTATGAGCGGGAGAAAATATGGTGCGCCGTAAAAACAATCCAACCAGACGAGAGCTAAAGAAAAGCAGTTCACTCACCTGGCGATGGCACCACGAGGACTTGAGGATTTCTTCGTGGAAGCTTGACTTTAGGCAGCGTGCACAATGCTTGGTAGCCAGCGTCCGGTTTTGCGAGTGGTAGAAATGGATGCGAAGGGTTGCTAGCAAGCAAGCGAGGGTGGTTTTGCAGTTTTAATAACGCGTGAGAACGAAAAAAATGGCGGGCGGCGCGGTGGCGCGGACGCAGCGACGACAGCGTCTTGTCGCAGCGGCAGTGTACGGAAGAATGTGACGTTCGTTCGCGGGTTAGGTTCACTCGCGAACGGAGGGAGTGAATGCATTCCCAGCCCTCGCTGATTGAATGAATTAAAGGCGCAACCATCCTCCCCCCTTTGGAAATCCTTAGGATTTTCGAAACAAACGGAAAGGATAAGGAGAGGATCTTAGATTAAAGCGGAGCGAGGTCAAATGGATTGACTTAAAGTTTAAGTTTTAAAAGGTGAAAGGGTGTGGATTAAATTACAGATTTACTAAATTACATACTTAAGATTAACGAATTATAACTGTGCTAATTGGTAAATTAAGTTTAAATTATTGCGAAGGAAGGGGACACAACTTAACGACGGGGCGTTTGAAAATCCCTGCTGTAGTGCGTACTAACGCGACTCGCACGATTCCATCTTTACCCGGATATACTTGTTCAATAATTCCGGTAGGCCAGCGAAGCGGCGGTGAATCATCCTGGTGGATGAGAACAAGTAAACCCGGCTGAATAGGTACATCAGGAGTATTCCATTTTTGCCTCAGTTGAAGTGTATGCAAATAATCTACATGCCATTTTTTCCAATAGCTTTGGACTAAACTGTCTAACAGTTTTTTCCTGTTATGAAGGCTTACAGATGCGTCAACCTCATAGGCAGGCAACGACTGCAAAGGGGTTGTGTTTAGAAAATGCGCAGGAGTAATAATTGTATGCGGCTGGTCCGACAGCGCACACAATGGGCGAGAGTTTAAGACACTCTCAATTTGAGTTAATACTGTCAACAATTCCTCATAGCACAGTAATTGTTGCCCAATGCAACGATATAGATGAGTTTTTATGCATTTTATGTTGCTTTCCCAAATGCCTCCCCAGTGGGGTGCACGAGCAGGGATATTACGCCATGTTATTTTACGATTATTCAATTCAGTTTGAAATGCGGTAGACGTATCTTTAGAAGAAAGGAAAGTATATAACTCGTCCAATTGACGCTTTGCACCAATGAAATTGGTTCCGTTATCGGAATAGAGAACTGATACTGGCCCTCGCCTAGACAAGAAACGCTTGAAAGCGTCAAGAAACGTTTCCGAACTCAAGTCTGAGGCAATTTCAATGTGTATGGCTTTAGTAGTCAAACACACGAAGAGACAAATATATGCCTTTTGGCTTTTAACGCCCCTCCTTCGCGTCATAGTAATGTTTATAGGCCCAGCGTAATCAACGCCAGTGTGAGTAAAGGCCTTAGCTTCTTGCACCCGCGAAGGGGGTAAACTTGACATCATGGGTGTAGGATGAGAGGGCGCAACCTTAAAACAGAAGTTACATTGGCGTATGCGTTGTCGAATAATATTCCGAGCGGATATGATCCAATATCGCTGCCTTAATAAAGACATAAGAAGATGTGAACCGGTATGACAATTGGATCGATGGCAATCATCTATTAGTAGATCGACTAAGTGATGTCGACGAGGAAGCAACAATGGATGCCGACTTTCATAAGGTATATGTGCGTTTATTAGTCGACCACCTACGCGGAGCAATCCGTTGTCATCAACAAACAGATCGAGCTTTCTTAAAGAAGGAGAAGGTAATCTACCCTTTTTAATATTTTTTATTTCATCAGCAAAATGTTTGCTTTGCAATTCGCGAAGAATCACGAGTTCAGCGGTTTCAAGGTCAGAGACTTGAATTACCGGAGCGAGAGGTAACTTACGCAGAAAGCGCAAGATATATACCAGAATGCGTAATAATTTTTTCCAAGACGAGACTCTGAGAGCTAGCTCCAGAAGTATCGAAGAATCCAAATCAGGAATGACTGTTAGAGTAACAGAGCTCTTTGCTTCAGGTATAGAACCTTCAACAGAAGACGGTTTGAATGGTACAATTGGCCATTCAGCGGTTGGATGGCAAGCCCAAGGTGGACCATACCACCAAAGCGGATGATTAATGAGTTGCGAGGGTAATAAACCTCTTGATAAACAATCACTGGGATTTTCTATCCCATTGATGTGAAAAAAGCGGTCAGGAGATAGATTTTCCTGTATCTCAGTCACACGGTTGGCCACAAATACTTGCCACCGGTGTGGAGATGAATGAATCCATGACAGAGCGATCGTAGAATCACTGAAAGCGAAAATATCCTTTATAGGATAGCGATTATCAAAAACCGTATGTACTTGTTTGACAAGTTTAGCCAGAAGTAGCGAGGCACACAATTCAAGCCTTGCCAGTGAAACAGTCTTTAGAGGAGCCACCTTAGACTTAGCGCATACTAAATGAATGGATATATTACCGTTAGGGTTCGTTACGTGCAGGTATAAGACGCAGCCGTAAGCCTTCATACTAGCGTCTCCAAAGCCAAGCAAATTTATAACACAGCCGGCCGCGACACCTAAGTGGCGAGGTATTTGTAAGTTAACTAATAACGGTAATTCTGATTTGAGTTTAACGAAACATTTAGTAATGAGTTCCGGGGGCTCTTCATCCCACCCCACCTTAGAAAGCCAAAGATCTTGTATAAGAAGTTTTGCGTAGAGAATGACAGGTGCGACGAACCCGAGCACGTCAAATAGGCGAGCAATAGTTGACAATATAGCACGTTTGGTGTTACACGTAGTCGCGGCGGCGGTAGTGAACGAGAACACATCAGAAGTAGGTATCCATTTTAAACCTAGAACCTTCAGTGTGTCATCATCATCTGTGAACTCGATCACAGCACGATACGACTCCGGCAAGTGAGCGAGAAGTTCCGATGAGTTGCTCGCCCATTTGACGAGATCAAATCCACCGAACTTGAATAAAGCGAGCAGCTCGTCAGCTAAACGAGTACCATCTTCGGCAGAATGTACAGAAGTTGTTAGATCATCCATGTACAGTTCTCTCATGGCAACATCTGCCGCGAGAGGAAAGCGTTCGCGATAATCCTCCGCCAATTGACGGACGGTACGCATTGCCAAAAATGGACTCGAGCGGAGGCCGAAAGCCACAGAATTAAATTGGAAAATACGAATACTCTCGGTATCATTAAAGCGATATAATATTTTTTGATATTTACGATCTTTATCTGACAATGAAATTCTAAGATACATTTGACGTATATCAGCTGTAATTGCTACCTTAAAATATCTAAAGTTTAGCAAAAGCGAAAATAAGTCTGCCTGCAAATTAGGCCCTGTATGCAACAAGTCGTTGAGCGACTTGCCGCTATCAGTTTTAGCGCTTGCATCTAAAACAATGCGGGTTTTTGTTGTCGACTTCTCAGGCCTTACAACTGCGTGGTGCGGGATGAAGTAGCCTTCATTTATAGCGGACAAAGAATGAGGTATTTCCGACAGATAACCCTTATCTATATAATCATTTATTACGTCGTTATAAGCTTGACGTAAAGCGGGAAGCGAATGAAACTTTCGCTCTAGCGCGGACAATCTACGCTGAGCGTGAATGAAGGAGTTACCTAAAGACTTAGGTTCACCTTTAAAAGGTAACGACACAATATATCGCCCACATGAATGTCGCGAAACGGTCGATTTATAAGAATCTTCACATTCTTGATATTCCGGACCCTTTTTGTTAACAGTAGGTACTTCCTCGATTTCCCAGAATTTTAAAATTAAATTATTTAAATTATCTACTAACGGGCCGAAGGACCAGGCTACACTGTCATGGTTGACAGAAGGTACCTCACCCATGACAATATAGCCAAGCGTGGTTTCTAAAGCATGAGGTATGAAGCGAGCGGTGATCGCAGAATCAGCTGATTGAGAGGTAGATGCTGGTATAACCTTTTTCCCTAGCAAAACAAACGCGAACATTTGCGTACCAAGAATAGCGTCTATATTCCCAGGTACGTCCCAACATTCATCTGCGAGCGGTAAACCTATGAAATGATCCATCACGGACCTTTGTACCGCGCGAACAGGCAACGGATCAGCTATGTGATCAATCACTAACATGGTTAATTCGTATTGAGCGTCACTTACGCGCGACTGTATTGTAAGAGACACGTAACCCTTAATGGGAGTGGAAATCGTACCTACTGATTTTAAAGACGAGTTAACAAGCGGTTGAATATTTAGTTTTAATTTTCTACAACATGCGAGAGTGATAAGGTTGTTTTGTGAACCACTATCCACTAAACATCTTATAACAAAGCGTTTTCCATTTATCGGAACATAAACTTGTGCCGTTGGTAAAACAACTGACGTTTTCAACTGGTCACAAGATAAATCTATATTATTATTACGCGACGTCAACGCGATCGAATTCTTAGAATTAGTACATTCATTCAACCCGACACACGGAGATGTCACGACCGGCGACGCGCGAGCGACATGGCTGCTATGCATACACACTGACTGAGGGCTGCTGTCCAGTGCGCGAGCGCCCGGCAATGACGACGGTTCCAATACACTAGGTTGCGATTGTTGCGAGCTTGTCTCGCGATTATTAAAATGCAACAATGAATGATGCTTTTTGTTACAGTGTTTACAAGTATTTGTAGAACCACAATTAAGGGTGGAATGTTTACTACTAAAACAATTGATGCACATTTTATTCTCTTTTATGAACTTAAAGCGATCTTTTACATCTAATTTTTTGAATTCTGAACACTCGTATAAATGAGTATGTTGAGATTTTTTACAAAACTTACAAGTGGGTACATTATTATTAACTTCATTTTCTGTTACTGCAAAACTATGCGAAGTTTTCGTTGCAGAAGAACGCGACCTATTTTGTAAGTTAGTCCCCTGATTATTTTGCGGTGACGTGGTTTGACGAACAGCTGTTGTTCGTTCAAGAACCTTTATGTGATGCCGTACGAAAGTAACTAAATCATCACTTGTGGGTATATCTTTCTCGCGGGCGGATAACTCGAAACTTTGTAATACTTGAGAATCTAACTTTTTTAAAACGAGATGAGTAAACATGAAATCGGATAAATCGCCAATGTCTAACAGTCTTAACGCGGACCAAGATGAGTGAACTCTTTCAATAAAATCATTTAATTGACCGGGTGAACCCGAGGTAGGTTTTATGTCAAGTATATTATTTAAGTACATAGACCCAAGTAACCTCTTGTCCTGGTATTTTGTCACTAAAGAATTCCATATCGTAAGATAGTTAGACGCATTGGGAATTATTCCCGCGAATATATTTTTTGCGCTGCCATTTAATTTACCTACCAAATACTGTACACGCTGATCATCAGTTAGTTTTTTATTATCATGAACGTTAGTTTTGAAGCATTGGTAAAACAGTGGCCAACTTTCCGGTTGACCAGAGAAACTTAATAACTCCAATGGCGGTAAGCGGCAAACGTAAGATTCCACAGCGGGAATATCTACATTAGCGCGGGTAGACTCTAATATGGTATTACGTTTATATTGGATTTCTGTAAATAATGTTTCGAACGAGCTCCAATTACTAAAACTTATTTTATAATCAGGGTCTATCTCTAATAATAATGTATTATGTTGATCACAAAGATCGTTAAAATTATTATATAACTTTTCGATATTCGAAGAAGCGGCTAGAAATTCTTGTTTACTTCTAGTATCAATATTTGAAGGAATTATTTTCTTTGCAATCTTGAATAAGCTATTTATTTTCTCGAAAATAGTTTCTTTTTTTGCAACGATCATTTTCAACTTTGCTTCCGACGCCATTTTGTTGCGTCACCCAAGCTCCCGTTGTTCGAGTTATAATTTATAAAAAATGTGATATTGAAATGGTATAATGAACAACGTAATTTACTTGAACAAGCACAGTTATAAGCGTAATTATAGTAGGGAATACTTAAATAGCGAGATGGGGAATATTTTAAAGGTATATACTGGCTCAGTCCGACTCGAAATGGACCAAAATTATGGTGAAGCGATGCGGGTAAAAATGCGAGGATTATATGCGAGTTATAGTATGAGCGGGAGAAAATATGGTGCGCCGTAAAAACAATCCAACCAGACGAGAGCTAAAGAAAAGCAGTTCACTCACCTGGCGATGGCACCACGAGGACTTGAGGATTTCTTCGTGGAAGCTTGACTTTAGGCAGCGTGCACAATGCTTGGTAGCCAGCGTCCGGTTTTGCGAGTGGTAGAAATGGATGCGAAGGGTTGCTAGCAAGCAAGCGAGGGTGGTTTTGCAGTTTTAATAACGCGTGAGAACGAAAAAAATGGCGGGCGGCGCGGTGGCGCGGACGCAGCGACGACAGCGTCTTGTCGCAGCGGCAGTGTACGGAAGAATGTGACGTTCGTTCGCGGGTTAGGTTCACTCGCGAACGGAGGGAGTGAATGCATTCCCAGCCCTCGCTGATTGAATGAATTAAAGGCGCAACCAGTATGTTCACGCTTGCACTATCGGGGTCACTGTCTATTTCATTCATCTGACGGCCTTCCACATCATGTACAATTATTTTTATAATTCGGTGAATATGACCGGGCTCTTTACGCGTGATAAAGGATGTGTTTTAAAAGGTTTTGATTTTTTCTTCTTCTTTATTTTTTTCTCTTGTATTTTTTGCTGCCTACTCTCTTCACATGCTTTTTCCGCCACTTCGGCATACCAGCTTTCTTGGTCTTGAGCATAGTAAAATGGATTAAGAACTGGATCGGAGCAATCTATCAAATTCTGAAACAATGAATAATTTTATACTATTAAAAAGCATCATTATATGAATTCAATTGCTAATATCGATGATTACTTAGATACTTACATCACATGGTAGGTTAATGTTTTCTAAAACAGGACTGTAGGATGGCAAGTGTGACATATTTAATTCAATGCCCCCCCGTATACTTTGTTAAACATCTGCAAAATAATGGTCTAAATTAGTATTTCGTTAACCGATATTCTATCTCAAAACATATTTGTATTTAACATCGATTATACTGTCTTGTCTGATAATAATGCTGGATAAAATACGGAAGAATAATATTAAAACTTACCAATAATACACGATCAAGGCAGTTGTAATAGTCAAGTGTAGAATTGGAATAGATTTTAAATGATTTTTTCTCTCTATATACCCTAATTTAATTTTATGGATAGAGTTCAAAATCGCACATTTTTAAGTTAGATATCATATCTTTTTTCCAAAAAAAAAATGGTATATGGAAATTGGAAACGTAAGACACCTATCATTTTTATTATTTATTGTAAATATATATCGATAAAATAATACTACTGCCCTTATGTTTACGGTAATCGTTTTCATACATTTTTATTCAGATGATTAAGCAAGCAAACTCATGGTATCTTAAGTGTATATCAAAGTTGCACCGTAAGCTGAATTCTTTTTAAGGAGACGAATCAAAACAATATACTTAGCAATATCGACATACTATTGCTACGTTTGGTTTCGCCTGTTATTATTATGATATTTTTAAAGCTAAGGTATCTTAAATTTGGGCCGCGGTATTATGTACTAGATTACGTGGCCTCGGCGCAAGGGCAAAGAAGGAACATGGGTTCGGTTTTTAGTCAGTAGAAGTCTGACACTCCCCTTCGCTCTGCCCAAGAGCGGGGGGGGTCATTCGATGATTTTCCACCCACCAAAAAAAAAAAAAAGGTATATTAAATTTTGTCATAAATAGAATGGTAAGTAATGTTTTTATTTGTTCATAAATTAAGGTTGATCGATAATCATCACGCCGTTAATTCCCAGTTAGGCAGATGTGTATTTCACCAACTATTCGTCAGTTTTATTATTGGGCCCTCCTATTATAAAGGACCCAATCGGTGAGGCTATACGACATTTCGACGCAGTCGGATCAAAATAATAATGAATTAGTAGAACAATATAATAATAATAATATTTCACAACTATCACACAATGCCGTCTAGTTCCAAGCTAAGCAGAGCTTGTGTTATGCGTACTAGACAACTGATAAACATACTTAGATATTTCTAAATACATACATAATATTATAGATAAATTACACCCAGACATCGTATTCATCACACAAACATTTGGGGGGGGGGGGGGGGGGGGTGGGAATCAAACCCACGACCTCCAGCATAGCAGTCAGGACCACTAACCACTAGACCAACAGGCAAGTCAATGTCTCCGCGGACGCGTCAGCGGATAATATTGTTTACAATATCACATCACAAACCTGCATTTGGATGCAGACAACTGACACAGAATTTTCTATACACATGCCTCTTCCCAAATTTGGGATAATATGATATATATATAATACGTAGATTTATCACTATTTAAGCGTCCCGCTGCTGAAGTTCAACCACAAAACACCTCCTCCAGAGCTAGTGGCATCATCGTACATCAAAACTTCGCTGCACTATTTAAAATGTAAGTAGCATTATTTTATATATTGTAACAAATCTACTAAATTTAGAAGAAATAAGAAGGTGTTTCCTCGAGCAGATCCAGAATAAAAGTCCACGCGTGTGAAATCATTTCAGCTTTTATAGATCCACAGCTTGTCATTTTCAGTTCATTTTTCAGAATTTAAAATAGTGACTTCTTCGTCTTAGAAATGCAACTTATATAATATTCAATCCAAAACCTTTTCGTAGAATTCTGAGAGCGTGTTAATTAATTATGTGTAAGTTATAAAATACAATATCTGAGCTATGTAAGTTATAAAATATAATATTTGAGCTAACATATTGATAAAAAGAATTTAAATTACATAAATCAAAAGTAACCTTCATAGACTAAGCTAGTAAGAAACTATGACAGAAAATTAAAAGAAAAAGTATTGATAGTTTGACAGCCTGACGTAAAGTGTCATAACAATGAAAAATATGAAAATTATTTATTTATTTCAGATATTTTATAAGAAAACGAATCGTTTTAGACCGATTCGCAGAATAGTAATGCAAAAACCAATAAAACGTATGATAGATGCGAAGTATAAGTAGGTATTTAGTGTAAGTAAGTATGTATTATGTACAAGTTCACTACAGCTCACTCAGTGAAATAAAAAAAATACGTGGTTTAGAATAGCGAAATACCACAATATTAATAAATAATTAATTCTATTGTTCAACTATTTTTATAACAGGGAACTCCTTAGACGAGTGCTAGTAATCTCGACTATTGAGCATGAGACATTAGGTTCGATACCCAGGAAATTGAGGCATAATGATATCTTCTATAATAATAATAATATTCATTCTTATAATGTATGATATGTATATGTTACGGCTAATACCCGAAGTGCGGCTACACCTAGTTTTAGCCGGTTAGAACTAGGTGTAGCCACTTACTCTTGGTTAAACCTAGTACGAGCCGATGGTTTTCGGGTAAAACTAGGTCTATCCTCGCATATGTACTCCATGACGCGCGCTCGCTTCGCTCGCGTATATATATAACACTAATGTCTTCTGTCCCCGAAGTGCCGGGCCTCCGCCGGCCTCCTTCGTCGGCCTACGGCCCGGTGCCCATGCCGCCCATAAAGTCATACTGCCGCGAGACGGTCGTGATATCGGATAGACCTAGTTTTATCCAACAAGGAATGGCCGAACCTAGTTGTAGCCGGCATGATGAAGGATAGACCTAGTTTTACCCGAAAACAATCGGCTCGTACTAGGTTTAACCAAGAGTAAGTGGCTACACCTAGTTCTAACCGGCTAAAACTAGGTGCAGCCGCACTTCGGGTATTAGCCGTGACATATACATACCGAAGGCACGGGTTCTTTGGATGATAACAAACAATATGGCAAGGGTTTTTTATCCTATCACTACATGTTCGGAAATTATGAGAATTTTTAATACATTAATACCAGAAACCAAACTTGTCAAATTGAAATAAACACATCACTAGCACTAAGTCAGCTGATCGGTGTCAGCAAACTATTTGTAAGTAAGAATAAACTTCTTACTCCTGGTATTTCTGAATAAAGGGTTTCGCATGTTTATTTTTTGTTAACTAAATTATTTTACTGACTTTTCCTAAACTTAGATTATGTTTGTGAACATGCTACAATTAATTTGTCTAGGTATCTAAATTTAACGAAATAATTAGATACCTGCTTGCATTGTTACGGTCGTATCATTTACACACTTGTTTGTTTTTAAGTAGTTTTTCTTTTGTTAGATTACTTTGATAATTATTATCTACATAATATTCCGCCCACCACCCACCTTACCATCGTACCTACAACACAGTAACTACCTAATTTAATAACAATGTTCGTGTTAATTTCCGAATTTTATCCTTTTATTTTGCCTAGCCTTAAGGATGAACGATGTTTTGCTTTAAATTGATTTTTTATCGATTCACAGATCGAATACCGTGCTCATGAATCGATCTTCAAAAAATTGATTCAAAAAACGTAAAATCGTCGGTTAAAATCACAATGACAACCATATCACAAATACAGAATACGACCCCGTGCGATAATTTGTTAAAATACAGCTATGTCATTCGATTTAAGAACTTCTATCAACCCGTCAAATGTTTCAATGTTCGCTTAGTGCTAACATTTAAACAATGCGGACCAGTTAAGTTTCAGCCATAAATGATGTAGGTAATCGATCTTGTTTGAAATGTAGATAAACCTATTTCGCTGTTTATTATTGTCAGCACAATACTTTGGGCAAAGAACTCGTATAACTAAATTATCAAATAATTTTTACACATACGATCCAGGAGATTTGATTCACCTCATTACTGAATCAATTTGCTTGAAAAGATCGAATTAAAACGAAACGATTCGAAAAAACGCCAGCTCGTACACCGTTGAATAATAATTGATCATAAAAATCGAGTCGTTACGTGCATCCTACCAGGAATTAATTGCTTAAATAAAGACATTATTGTTTGCCATTAGAACTTAGAAAGAAAAAGGATTTAACATAATGAACAACGGCAGCTCCCCATACATTAAATTAGCTGAGATTAAATTCATGCGTCTTTAGATGAAAAATATCTTGTCAAACTCGGCGTCAATTTCTGAATTTTTTTGTGCAAGAATATTTGATCGAGAACTCCGAGAATAATAGAAATTCAGTCATGAACTTTTGTAAACATAACCTAGAAAAGTCTGTGACATGAGTTTTACCAATCTATAGATAGCTGTCAAAACAACTTATTTTTTAGATTTGGGGTAATAGTCTTTTTGCCAGTCATTAATTGGAAGTAATTAATTTATTTTTATACTCCAACATTTTTACCTCCCTGCAAGGAACACTTTCACTTAGAAATAAACATTATTGTTAATTAATTTTACTCCGTTTTATTACAGTAACAAACTAAAACTAATTATCCAGTCAAATGTCCCGGTCCCTCCGGCGACGTGTTTCATTTATATACTTGTAACACTGTACTTACTGTCACTTGACAGAATAAATACAAAATGGCGACAATAAACATGAATGAAAAAATCAAATAACTTTTCATTTAAAACATTTTTTTTATCCGGAGTTAACTAGTTAATGTGATACTTTGAAAAAACGTAGAAAAATAATAGAACTGCCTTCGTATATAAGTCACTTTTAGTCGCTCAAATTCAATTCAGCTAAAATTTCGCCATTGTTCTTTGTCCAACTGAACCCAAAACATCATCTTTATGCAACTTATGCATCTCCTAGTACAAATAAAATCACAGTGGGTTCCGATCATCATTTTAAAAATAAGGTTACGAAAACTAATCAACAAGATAGTAGTTTTTTTTAAATTACAAAATAAGACACGCACGCAATTAGAGTCTGTCTGTAGGACTAACCGAAGAATTATCGGAAGTTCACGCTCTATCGAAAGTTGCTGTTTGAGTGATACATGGGTTTTATTGGTTTGAGCACGTTTAGTCTTTATTAAAATCCCAATAAAGTCATTAAAAAATGTCGCAAAACTTTATCTAACTGTAGAAAGAAATTAATAAAAGTACTAGGACCGCATGAGTAACAAGAATTGTTATTGCCGAATTGAAAATCGTTTCACAGATCCCTGATTTCGTCTTTACATACACATAGACAATTATCATTGCGTTTAGGGTAAGTGAACCAATTCTAGTCCCTGCAGTTTAAATTACTCCTGGTAAATAAAACTTTTAGTCAGATTTCAAAATAACTTGGATAATGTTAATTTGATCAAAGATTATTATTATGTTATTTTGAAATAAAATCTGTGTTCAGTAAACAAACTTACAACATAATCAAATGTATGTACCACATAAATGATCTTTCAATTTAGAATTTGATTTATGTAGCTACCTAACTCTTTTTTTCTTTTTGCTCTGCTCTGCTGTGTTAAATTTACTTAAAGCTACATCGAAGTTTAGTTGAAATTATTATTAGGATGTAAAACAATATTTTTAATAGTAGTGGACACTAACAGGGACAGTTACCCTATTACCAGGATAGCAGGGACAGGAGCTCTATTTTGCATTATTGTTTGATCGTCAGTCGTCGACTTTTCCGCGTGTAGTGCAGATCGTTTCCATCCGTGTGATACGCGCATCAGTTCAGTACGGCTACACCTACTTAATTGACTTTGTTTTGTTTGTTTTTGTTGTGTTTTTGTTTGCAAAATGTCGTTAAGTAATAGCGAATATTACGAAATGATATTGTGTGTCGGAGCAGAACATGGTAATTTGCGTGCTGCCCGAGAACTGTACCATCACCGCTTTATCGAAGGTAGACCAGATGCTGAGCGTCGACAGCTGCCTTCGTTGCAGTGTTTTAGTCGGATGGTACATCGTCTGCACCAAACTGGGTCATTCCACGCACCTGCCCCAGAGGGTCGCCCGAGTACTACCGATCCAGAATTTGAAGAAGCCGTGCTGGAGCATTTTAATAACAATCCACGCACTAGCACACGTCGAGCTGCATTAGCGCTGGGTGCCTCTAACCATATGCAGGTTTGGCGAGTACTCAGCAATGATGGTCAGCACCCATATCACTTCCGTCGCACCCAGGAGCTGACACCGGCAGATTTTTTGCCTCGTGTGACATTTTGCGAGTAGTACCGAAGCCAGTTACAAGCTTCGCCAGATTTTGGATCAAGAGTGTTGCCATGTGGACCGATGAGGCATCCTTCACGAGAGCGGGAATAAGCAACATCCACAACGAACATGTTTGGTCTCACACGAACCCGCATGCTTCGACAGAGTCGTCATTTCAACACCAATGGCGACTGAACGTATGGGCAGGTATAATTGGACATGTCGTCGTAGGACCAGTTTTCTTGCCGCAAAGCTTGAACGGCCAAAATTATCTAAAGGAGATCGGACATTTTAGTATGGACTTTGGTCCAAGTGGCGTCGGATGATGAGAACTGCTTTATTTATTAGATAATTGAATATTATAACACTTATTATACCCGCAAATAAATCGACACATGGAGAAAAAAGTAATTGACACTTATAGGTATATCACCCATATCATTTAAAGGAGTTTTTTTTTATGTTTCTTAGCTCATAACTTGCGACTGGGTGAACTGATTTTCATGATTCTTTTTTCATTTGAAAGCTGGTGCTTCCCGTGTGGTCCCATTGTCACCATTTCAATATCTGATGATGGGATCTTGTAGAAATCGGGGGATCTCTTCAATAAATAACAGCAGATTAACCGCGATTGTTGCTATAGCATATCTAAGCATTGTTTACGCCATCACACAACATAATATCACGCCTGTACTCACTACAAAGGTTATAAAAACTATTTGGTGAAGATCTGATGAAGAACTTCGGAGATAGGCAACGGAACTCCTCAATTAATGATAGCAAATGGACTGGGATTGCTGAAATCTCGTGACTGTCTATTGTTTACACCAGTTCATAACATAACATCACGCCGGTACGTTGTGAAGGGGTAAGCACATGTGAACCACTAAAAAGTGAAAAATAAAAACTTTTTACACTTTTTTGTGTATTATTTTTGTCGAAGTCGGTTTTATTTTTTGTAAAAAAGTTTTTTGAAGGATACAGAGCGGCGAAGACCGCGCTCTCCGAGGCTCGTCGGCGGGCCAAGGAACAGGCCCGCGAGGAGATGCTGGAGACTCTCAACAGAGATCCGTGGGGGCGCCCTTATAAGATGGTGTGGAATCAACTCCGCATCCGGGCCCCCCCGCTGACGCAGAGTCTCCGGCCTGAGCTCGTGGAGGACGTGGTGAGCGCCCTTCGCGAGGGGAGCATCGTCCCCCGCCAATGGCTCCGCCACCTGCGGTGCCGGAAGCGGACCGATCAGGATCTGATGACGACATTCCGGAGGTGACTGGGGTAGACCTGAGAGTGGCGGTACGGAGGCTTAAGGCCAAGAATAACTCCCCGGGGCCCGATGGCTTGCCTGGCAAAGCCTGAGCCCTGGCCTCAGATTCAGAGGCTCTTGGAACCCAACTGGAGAGGAAAGAGGCCAGTTCCCGCTTCGTTGGAAGACGGGGAAGCTGGTCCTCATCCAGAAGCCGGGGCGCCCTGCGGACTCGCCGTCCGCATACCGGCCCATTGTGTTGCTCGACGAGGTGGGCAAGCTCTTTGAAAGAGTAATTGCAAACCGCCTCGCCGAGCACCTTGAGGGAATGGGTGCGGATCAGCAGTTCGGCTTCCGCAAGAGGCGCTCGACGGTGGACGCCATCATGCGCGTGAGAGCCCTCACGACGGGGGATGCGGTCTCTCGGGGCGGTGTGGTCTTGGCGGTGTCTCTCGACATCGCCAACACTTTCAACACCATGCCCTGGAGCTGCATCAGGGAGGCACTGGTATCACCAGGTGCCGGCCTACCTTCGTCGTGTAGTCGGGGAGAGATGTCGTGCGGTGTTCCACAGGGTTCGGTTCTGGGGCGGCCCATGTGGAACATCGGTTACGACTGGGTGCTGCGTGCCGACCTCCCTGACGGCTTCAGCGTCGTCTGCTACGCGGACGATACGCTGGTGCTGGCACGCCTTTGTCTAGATTTCATTACTTTTTAGAAATAAACAAGCAGCTCCATCGAGACTAGGCTAGTTTTTTACAGAATGTTTTTGGTGGGATAACTTTTTTCTCCGTAGGCCGATTTTATGGTGTCCATAGTAAAAAAATATCCTACATTCTCGAACTATTATATGAACTAGGTTTCATCAGCCGACGCCATTTGGACCACTTCCGCCCGTTCTCCTTTCCTACGGAATGAATTAGATGATGTCCTCACAGTGCTACCAGTGTCAAGCTATGTGAATCTTGTGATGGGGAATAATTTAGTTTATCAACAAGACGGTGCACCGGCACACTATGCTCGAGACGTGCGCAATTATTTAGATTCGCGCTTTCCGCAGTGGATCGGGCGTGGAAGTAGAACCGTGGCTTGGCCTCCGCGGTCCCCAGACCTTACCCCGCTAGACTTTTTTTTGTGGGGGTACGTTAAAAACGTAGTGTACGCAGTGCCGTGTGATACAGTGGACGAAATGAAAGTGCGTATTGAGGCCGCTTTCAGGACAGTAACACCAGAAATGCTACGCAATGTTCAGGTGTCCATGAACAAGCGAGCGGCCTTGTGCATACAATACCAAGGTCACCACATCGAACCCCATTTACTAAATTGAACAAAGCTTTAAGATTGTACTGTTACCTGCCTAAAATTTGCTTCGATTTTTTATTACGTAACTTTTGTTCTAAGTTTTTACGTGAAATTTCTGCCTTGATATTAACGAGTAAATAAGTAAATCAATAATTACGCATTATTAATTTTATTACACCACGGTAAAGTAGGTAGCCCGCGCATACGCTTTAGCGGCGCCGCGCGCGGCGGTATGTTTGATTTCGTCAGTTCGCGCCGACAAAGAACACCGCCAGCTAGACTACCTAGACGGTACTAGGCGCGCAGAATTACGGAAGAGATTTTATTCATTTCTTTATTAGAGTGAGAGAGAGTGATATTGGGAAGTAACGTGGAAAGTCATTGACCCACGTAGTGCGGTGACACGTTTGTTATGATTTGAATTTAGAAACCTATGAAACCGAAAATTTGGTATCAATTTTTTGAGTATTTTATTTTGAGCTGAAACTTTGTATAGTGATTCTATACCAGCTGCAATATTTAGAGGTTAAGGATAGTAATACCCTTTCCGTTACACGTTGTATATGCGCGGGCCCACTTTATCTGTTAGCGCTATGATATGGTGTGCAAGAATAAATAAATAATACGTCAATCAATTCCTTTAGAGTAATTTTCATAACAGCTTTTCTGTCTCCTCGTACGTAAGAGTCATGATCCATTTACTAGCTATCTTTTTACACTCAAATTTATTTTTACTAAATATGTCACATTGTTTATTTACTGCATTGTACAGGCGACTTCCCAAAATTTGGAAATTCCTTTCAATAAATTTGGTTCTGTGACTTCTTTATGACAAACATAGGTCGATCTTCGTTTTGCCAGATGATCTGTACTATAATCTAGAGATGCATGTTTGCGTACAATGGTATTGAGCACAAAGAGCTGTCTGACGGTCATCACTTGAGTCCTGATGCAATTGCTTAGTACTATACCGAAAATGTAACTTTAAGGACAGCTCGTTGCGCTCGTTCCAATTGCAAAAAGTTTGTTTTTGGAGCACCACCCCAGACCGTCACACCAAACGATAGCACTGACTGGCACAGCGAGAAATATACCATTCGCAGGGTATCTAAATCTGTGCTACATCTAAGATTTTTAAAGATTGAGATAAGCTTTCTCACTCTGCCAGTCAACACCTTCATCTGCACACCCCACGATAAAAGATAGTCTATCACAATGCCTAGATATCTGACGCTGTTTACTCTGGTTAGGGGAAGGCATGGACATTGATCTAATTGCTGACTACAGATATGAGCTCTGATAGCAAACGAGTTTGATATCAGGTTGTGAGGATAGTTTTATTGATAGAGAGATAAAGTTTGTTTTGTCTACATTTAAAGTCAGGGTGTTTGCAGACAGCCATGACATGACGATACCTAGCGCTGATTCAGCTCGCTCATGGACTTCCTCCCAGTCTTGACCATATACGAGTAGTGCGGTATCGTCCGCGTATGTATAAATGTTACTAAATGGGATGGACAGATTGCAAAGACTATTTACATAGACTAGAAAGAGAGTGGGTCCTAAAATGGAGCCTTGAGGTACTCCAAATGATAATGTGTTCGTCACTAACAAACGCGCCAATTTTGACACACTGTGTCCGCTCAGAGAGGTAACTCTCAAAGATTGCAAGTGCAGATCCTCTCACTCCGATCTTCTCCAATTTTAATAGTAGTGTAGGGACAGAGACAGTGTCAAATGCTTTAGACAAGTCTAAACCCAGACATTTAGACCTAATAACAAGCATCCTAACGGCTTTGTCAACCAAGGCAGCAACAGCGTCTTCACAAGATTTCCCTCTACGGAAGCCATATTGATTTGGAGATAAAATGTTGTGTGCTTCCATGAAATTGATGAGGCGACTGTTGAGGATCTTTTCTACGATTTTTGACAAAGCCGGAAGCACTGATATAGGTCTGTAATTATTAACACTGCCTCTGTCTCCACCCTTGTGTATTGGATGCACAATCGCTCTCTTTAAAAGCCTTGGAAATACACTTTTCGTAAAACATAAATCACATATAATTATATGTGATGGGGGGGACAAGGGTCTGTTTGCTCACCTTTAAAATTCTGGTTGTAATTCCGTCCCAACCCGCGGCAGAATCAGTACGCAGATTCATTATGGTTCTTTCTACTTCAGACTGATCAGGAGTCAAAAGCACGAGAGAGTTTGATTGAGTTTCGTCTTGCAGATGTTTAGTGGGTGTGGTAGTGTGTTTGGCCGCGAGATTTTTGCCAATATTCGCGAAAAATTTATTTACTAAATTAACCGAACTCTTTTCATTGACACCAGAAATGGATAACAAGTCTGTGGGAGTAGTTTTGGAATGTTGTTTACTTACTATATTATTTATAACTTTCCAAGTCGCCTTAGGATTATTTTTTGCCTTAGCAAATTCGTTTTTCTCATATTCGGTTTTAAGTCTATGTAGCAGCTTATTACAGAAATTACGGTACCGGAGGTACGTAATTTTAAGATTGTAATTATCCGGTGATGTTTTATGATCTCTATGCATATTATCCCTATTTCGGATACATTTTAATAGACCCTGCGTGATTCAGGGCTTTATAACTCTCAACTTACAGGGAACACGAATAATTTTAGTATTGTTTTGGATAATAGAGGTAAGTGTATTTATTAACTGTTCTGTGGCCTCGTTTGGATTGTTAGTTGACATGACGGGACTAAAATCCGCGTTGGCTATGTCTGTGGCTATTTTACCTTGGTCAATTTTTGTAACCACCTTAGGGATAGTTTGTGACCTTGAGTAATTTTTAACACAAGCAAGTACTGGTGCATGATTTGTGATGTGAGTTTCTAATATAATGGAAAGTATTGGGTTTCTAACTTTAACCATGGTATGGTCTAAACAGTTTTTTCCCTAGTAGGGGACGTATCAGCAGGTAATAATCCGTGTGATGCTATTAGGTTCATGTACTCATGGTAATGTGGATCATTACTAGTTGGGCTTATATTAATGTTAATATCACCCACCAGAAACATAGTTTAATATTCAGATACTGAGGCTAATGTGTTATTAAGGCTAATTAAAAAGTGCTCAGTATGTCTAAAGGATGGAGGTCGATACACAGCGATTATGACAACATCTGAACTTAATTTACAGACGAGACAATTTGCGTCCACGAATTGTGGCTCAGAGACTTTATGTTGTAGATCCGAGCGTACGTAAACAACTAGACCATCATTTTGGTTGAAAGTGTTTTTCGTTGAGTAAACCGAATAGTCTTGAAGTAATGGAATAGTTACAGTATTATTTAACCAACATTCTGAAAAGATTCACACCTTATTTGTATTTGAGTTAATAAAACTAAGATATTATTGAAATTTTTGTTGATACTACGTATATTAAAGTGCAGCAATTTAAGAGTGTTTGTGTAGTTACCTAATAACTGAATGCATTTTTCGGGCGGCCTGTTATAAAATTCATTTGATCCGTACGAATCTAAATTTTCGAAAATTTCCTGAATGGTATTCATTTTTATAATTTATTAGAATAATAAGGACACCTTGCCATAAATCTTGTTTGAAAACTAGAGGTAACAATAAAATTATCATCAGGTAAATGCACAGAACATAAAAAACAGTAGAAATCGCATAGCACTTTATTAGTATCGTATTGTATTTCGTAACACTAAGAAAACCGTGGTGTGATTGGTAATTTAATATTGAATGAAAGTAAGTAATATATTAGTCTTCGTTTATTTGAAAATAAACCATAATCATATGCCGATAGAGTTTTTTATTATCTAGTCTGTTTACGTATTAGCTCATACGGAATAGTTTCACGACCAAGTTCTGCTACTCGCCGCTAGATGTACACTACATTAAATGCATTTAATAAACCATTATGTCATTTAAAATAAGATTGATATTTCCGTAACGAGCTCATTACTATTTGTGTGCTATTCGTCCTTTTCTAGGGTTGTACCACTGCCGTTGATAAAACGCAAAGAGTCGATAAATATTTTTAAATTTCATTTATCAAGTATGTAATTACTTAAGTTTGAAATCAAGTGTTATAAATTTATAATAATGCTTATGATTTTTAGAAAGAATAATTAAGAATTTATTGTTATGTTAAAATTGTCATGATAAACTACTGATTGATTTCGAAAATTAAACTACTTGATAGAAATATTCATAATTATCATAGCTAAACTACACGATTTGTTACTACGGGTACCTAGTATCTACTTTCTATTGACATGGGAACCCTGCGATTTCGCCGGCAGCTACACTCGTTTTAACTCGAACATCTCCTTAGCGAACTTTGATAAAATTTCAGACTAACACGTAGGCCACTTACTAAACTAACACGGGCCTGGTCCCTATCGGACGGCGAGCCACCCATCCAGCCATCGCTCGCCGTCGGAAGGCCCGCGCCTACGGTGGCCGCAAATCGCCCTGCGACTCCCGACGCTCGGGGCGTCGCCTTTTGTTAGGAGGCCTGCACGCCTAGGACCTCCTTTTGATGTTGAAAAACGATCAAAGCTTTTATCAGTGGAAATAAATTAATACAAATAAAATTTAAACAATGGTTTTATTAATTACATTAATAAAAAAATGTTTGTTTGTTTTATATTAATTAACCGACTTCTAAAAAAAGAAGGAGGTTCTCAATTCGGATGTTTGTTTGTTTTTTTTTTTTTATGTTTGTTCGGGCATAACTCCGTCGCTTGCTAACCGATTTGAAAAAATCTTTTTTTGTTGGAAAGGGTATGCTTCCCAAATGGTCCCAATTTTTTTTTATCGAAATCGGACAAGCGGTTTTTGAAAAATCAACAAAACTAAAAAAAAAACTACATTGTCCACATTATGACCCATGAACAATGAACATGTGAACCACTAAAACGTGAAAAATAAAAACTTTTTAACAAAAAATAAAACCGACTTCAAAAAAAAACCACAAAAATGTCAAAAATAAATCAGTTTCTGAAGTCGGTGGCAAAAAAATGAAATCAAACAAACAAAAGTCACCGACTTCAGAAACTGATTTATTTTTGACATTTTTGTGGTTTTTTTTTGAAGTCGGTTTTATTTTTTGTTAAAAAGTTTTTATTTTTTTTTAAGTAAATGATGTATCCGCACGTTAATGTAGCGTTCTGTAATGGCTTTTTGATAAAAGCCATTACAGAACGCTAGACCAGCGCATCGCAGAACTGACTTGATAGTCAGTTACATGGTTTGATGAGGGGAATTCTCCAATTTGATGAAATTTTATATTTTCAAACAACTTTTCTCCTACAAACTTTCTTAATATTTTGGCCATTACTTCTTCTTTTTTAAATAATTTTCCATCCATTGTTCGAATGACAACTTCAGCCACTTTACAAATTTTTATCATATCGCTTGATGGATATATATGCCCACCTTTATCTTTGGCTATTATAAATTTATGTAAAGAAATGCATTGATTTGAGATGAGAGCGCCAACACAGACGTCGCAATTAATTTTCTTTATTAAAATTCGGGCAATATATCCGGCAATATGTGCTATTGCTTGAGAACTAAATTCAGAAATGTTTTTTAGAAGTTCGCCGATTTCTTGCTCTTCTGTGTTGTCCTCTGTCCAATCTTCCTGTGTAAAACCTGAATCAGTAGAGGTTTTATTTATGCGATCTACTGCGGACGAGCAAAGTTCAATTAAATATTGCCACTGCAGTTTGTATCCATCTTTATCTACCAATATTTTATACGTCTGAAATGTATTTCGTATGAGCTTTATCATATGGCATGGATCTAATATAACGACTATGAGTTCTTTTGTCGTCGGATGTTGAAATTTAACTTGTCCGTTCTGGAAAGAGACTAAAACTATTTCTCATCCAAAAATGCTTCTACTCAGTTAAAGAATATTTAGAATCTAGTCTAAAATAGCGACTGTACAAAAGTGGCGATCTGTCCTATAATACAAACAAAAACATTTACCCCGTCCTATTAAACTCTGTACTTATACCTAAAATAAAAAATGGTGCTAGGTACCTGAGAAAAATGACATTGACATTGCTGACTAATTGTATTATATCCACTATCATTGACATTTAATTTTGACATAACAAACATTTCTTTATTTAATTGTACTACCTACTTATTATTATAAAATAAATAGGTAACTCAGTGTAATGTTTAATGCATGCTAAAAAAGATGATAAGGACAGGTGAATAATAGATTGCAATGCTTGTAAAAGGCTGCTAAGTTATAAGTACTAACCAAAATATACCTAACACCACATTGTACACTTGGTTCGCAATAAATGTTTTGACTTTGAAAAAAAAAAAAAAAAAAGAGCAACCTAGGTGATGTGCCATTGATAAATTCGCTGCGCATCCATCAAATGTCAATGCGACGATTTTAATGCCTATATCGTGGATCTGTTCAATGCATTGTCTAACCAGCTCTCCGCGTTGTGCTCCTGTGACTCCATCTACCAGGAAAAAGGCCACTGGAACCTTAAAATTATGGTTTATGGCCGTTATTAAAAAAACCAAAACTTCTTTTGCTTCTGCTAGGTGGTCACCATTTAAGCCTGTCCCCATGTCAATATATCCATGGAATTTATACCCATCCCATTCAATCCTTCGACGTATAGCCATTTCATCAATTACCAATGTAGCTAATAACGGATGGCTTGATGAATCTGCTTTATGTTTTAAAGCTACAAACGACTCTCTTGTAAAACCTGGCTCGCCGCCTATATTTTCATACCATTTTTTTAATGTTTGTGGATGAGGCAAAGAACTGTTAAATGTACTACGCACGTATTTATATGCTTTTGGTGAGTAATAATGGAGAGTGAGGGCAAAACTGCGTAGTTCTGGTGAGTACATTTGTTTAGAAATAGCTCCTGATTCTAAATTTCTAAATTGTCGAGAAACCAAGGCCGCGTTCCGTATTACAAAATAATCGCTCACAGCGCTCACGGCGATATTTTGCGTTCCGAATTAGATATCACGATTATGACAGCTAAGAGCTGTCATCAATTCGGAACGCTCGTAAACGCGCTTACAGTGCTCACTCTTCACGATAACAAAAACATAACCCCAAAACCTTTCACAAGATTCTTTAATATTTTTGAAATGGAAGTGTTGGTTGACTCTATCGACTCAGATAACTCAGATTTTGAGGTAGAGAACGACGATTCGTCCAGTTATGAAGAGGATGACGTCGAAATGTTTATTTTAGCGTATTTTACTCCCGGCAAAGATTTACCCCGACATAAAATACCACGAATTTCGAATTACATAGATACAACTATAATTAAATATAATGTTCATGAGTTCAAAAGTCATTTCAGCTATGCTGTTAATACGTCTTGGATTTTAATGTAGTTAGGCCACTATGCCACAAAAATAAAACTTGTTGTTACTTTCGTTTTACAGAATGTTTCCTGATACTTTTGAATATTTATTGGGATTAGTAGGTCCAAAAATAATGGAAACTAGAATAACTTTTGGGAGAAAACCTACTGAAGCCAAAAAACAATTACTCATTGCGCTTTGGATGATGGCTACACCAGATTGTCACAGGTAAAAATTACTGTTATTTCATACTGTCGTCTTGTCTAGTCATTTTATAAAAACTGGTATTAGTATGAAAGAATGTGATTTAATAAAAAAAAAGTACTGTGCTTATACATAAAATGTGAGGGAGTTACACAGGTCAGAAAATGTATTTTGGCTACTTGATGTACTACTACTATTACTACTTGTGTACTTGATGCTTTATTAAAAACAATTAATTTGTTATTTTTCAGATCTGTGTGTGAGAAGTTTGATGTAGGGCTGGCCACTGCCCTGAGAAGTGTACGACGCGTTTCTCATGCTCTCCATTCCCTAGCCCCCCAGTTCATAAGATGGCCTAGAGGGGAGCGTGCAAGAGAAGTGGCTAGTGAATTTGAGAGTCACAGTGCAGTCCCAAGGGTATAGTGGGAGCCATTGATGGAACACACATAAAAATAAATGCGCCAACCGAAGATGCACAATCCTATATTAACAGGAAAGGAACCCACTCAATCCAAGTGCAAGTAAGGACAGCTTTCTTGATGCACCTAGTAAAATTACAATTCAAATAATATAGTAATTATTATAATGTTAAGTATTACATTGTTCCAGGCTGTATGTACACATGACATGGTATTCACCAGTGTCTTTGCTGGTTATGCAGGAAGTGTGCATGATGCACGGGTATTTAGGCTGTCTCCTGTTCAGAACTTCATACAGAACCCAGAAATCTATTTCGAAGGTGACAGCCACATTATTGGCGATGCTACATATGGATTACACCGGAATGTTATGGTTCCATTTAAAAACAATGGACATCTAACAGTTAGACAAAAGAATTACAACTTTTGTATTTCTTCTGCACGCATGTCCATTGAGCGAGCATTTGGATTGTGGAAGGCTCGTTGGCGCATTATACTGGACTGTTTACCAATTGTGACAGTAAAAAAAATACCTGAGTACTTATTAGGTCTAGCAGTACTACATAATATTTGCATACTGCAGAGAGACATGATCCCAGTTGAAGAGAATTTACGGGTGACGCAAAGAGGGCGCCTTACTATCGATAGTATCGACGGGAGAGAAGAAGCGATGCGCAAACGACAAACATTGTCCAATAATTTAATTATGAGGACAGTTTAATTAAAATTACATAGTAATTCAATAAATGTTGATTTCAATATTGTTTAATATCTATTTTGTAGTTTCACTTACAACATCCTTTAACATAATTATATTAAAAGTTTTATATGCCATCATCATCATCAGCCTATTAATATATTCCCACTGCTGGGACAGGCCTCCTATCTATGAGAGGGAATGGGCTATAATCCACCACGCGGGCCCAGTGCGGATTGGCAGATGTCACATGTCTTCGAATTTTTCGGTTCTAGGACATGCCGGTTTCCTCACGATGTTTTCCGTCACCGTTTTGAGAGCAGCGGTGATGAAATAACCCACGACTTACTGTTCGTAAGTCGAGGCCGCCACCACTGGGCCACCGCTGCTCCGCTGTTTTATAATTGTTCTTAATGTCTGCTAGGTAAATATGTAATTCATTTTTGGCTAGAGGTAATAAATAAGCATTCTTGCAGTTTATTATATATATCTTAATGAAATTTTATATGCATATTCAGTAGGTCAGAGAATCGGCTACTATCTATTTGTCATAACCCTAAGTGATAAGGGTGGTTCACGTAGACGAAGTCGCGGGCAACAGCTAGTATTATTATATTGTTGGCTCAAAGTCACGCCATCAGCCAGTAGCCGTGCGGTTAGCATCCGGTCGTCGTGCGGCAACCGACAGAAGTTCATAAAACGAGGCGAGCGGCGGTGCAACGGTCACTTTTTGCTTGGACGGCGCGGCGGCGCTCGGAAAGGACTTGCTACCCGACTATTATTCATGTTTTTAAAAGTTATGAAGAAGGGAACTTGTTACCATTGCGCCATGTGTTGGGATAAGAGCGGAGTTGGGATTTTCCACCCACCAAAAAAAAATGTGTTGGGATAGGTATGTAAATAATGAACACTAATAGAAATAAAACATTTTTATTAACAATCAATTAGAATCACAGTTTAACCAGACTGAACCACAGGTGCTCCGCTCGAGCTCCAGGCCACATTATTCCCCTAATTATTAATTATGCTATGACAAAAGTCAAACACAGTTCGAAAGTAATTTGTCTCCTTATCTATTAAGTAAAATCACAGACTTACAGCTTTACAATTAAACACTAATAAAATTCACATGTTTTAACAGGTATTTAGAATCAAATCTACTTCAAACAGATGCTGATCAAATCTTAAAATCTAATAAAAAAATCACAAGTAGACCTATACTAATAAAATTCACAGGTTTTAACAGGTATTTAGAATCAAATCTACTTCAAACATGCTGATCAAATCTTAAAATCTAATAAAAAATCACAAGTAGACCTATACTAATAAAATTCACAGGTTTTAACAGGTATTTAGAATCAAATCTACTTCAAACATGCTGATCAAATCTTAAAATCTAATAAAAATCACAAGTAGACCTATACTAATAATATCACAGGTTTTAGCTGGTGTTTATATTAAAATCTAATACAAACAAGTACTGATCACAACCAAAATCTTAAAACAAATACCTACAAAATCTAGACATAAAACATTTACATTTACCTATTGTTGTTTAAACTCAACAACTTTAAAATTTCCATTTTTTCTCTATGCTGTTGCTCTTTTAATAGCATGTATTTATTAAAATTTTCTTGTTTTTGTTTGGCTCTTTCTTCCCTATACTTCTTCATATCTTCTCTATAATCTTCTAATATATAATCAAATTTTCTTTTTTTTGGTCCTGTATGTTGTGGACTAGTGTTTTCATTTGGTGTGGGTCCTATCTCTGAAGCCAGCGCTACAGGATTAGCCCATCCAGTTGAGCCAAATAACTCATTCATTCGCTGAAAAAATAAAAACAATAAGCATGGTTTATCAGCATTATTTTTGCAGGGTGGCTGGTAGCAGCTGGATGAGAGTTGATAAGGATAGATACAAATACACTTTTTTTTTTAAACTAAATTAGACGCATTCATAAAATATTATGAATAACTACAACTTAATTATTTCAACAAATTGTTGCTAATTCTAACACATTTACACCAGTAAAGAAATATTAAAAGTAAAAATAATCTTACATCAAAGTAAGGCCATGTTGCCCTATTATTTCCAGATGTGGCATTGTGATCCACTATATTTTTATAGTGTTTTTTAAACTATTTATTTTTGACTGGCACTGGCACAAGAGACCCAATCTAAAATAAATGAATACTTACCTTTACATTAGTGTTTTTTAGATTAATGATATTTTCATTAACTATAGAGAATTTTTCTTCTAAAACCTTTAAAATATCTTCAATTTTGTAAATTTTTTTTTTAGTCTGTGATTTTTCGCTTTTAATCTACCGATTATCAAGTTCTTTCTCTTAATTTGACTTTCCTTCCACCGTAACATTCCTTGTAGTCTTCTTTTTCGAGGAGTAGAAGCCGTTGAAATAGTATCTAATGTTTGTTTTTTTTAGGGGGAGATTTTGTTAGATCATCATGTTTTCGTTTATGTTGCATAGGTAGCGAGCTTACTTCCAAACTTGGTCCTGCTCCCACATAAATTGATGTATCTCTTCTAACGTCATTTTGCGGTGCATCTGGCTATAAAAAAAAGTAAATAATGTCAAATATTGGTTCAATATGTTTGAAATAATATAAATTAGTCCTTTTTTTTTTTTTTTGGTGGGTGGAAAATCATCGAATGACCCCCCCCGCTCTTGGGCAGAGCGAAGGGGAGTGTCAGACTTCTACTGACTAAAAACCGAACCCATGTTCCTTCTTTGCCCTTGCGCCGAGGCCACGTAATCTAGTACAAATACCGCGGCCCCGACGGGCGTCGGCCCTTGCGGGCCCCTCCTTGCTGACATCTCTTTGAGGCGCGCGTGGAACACGAACGCGCCGCCGACACGGTCTGTTGCCGTCATGACGACGGCCGGACGGCGAGCTAGCCCATTACTCACCGTCCACAGGCCCGCGTCTACGGTGGCCGGAAGCCATCAATATAAATTAGTCCTAAAATAAAATAAATATCAACTTACCAGAAAATGTATTTTTTTTTGTTTTGGCACTGCTGTATCGGCTAGGTATTTTTTTTCCGCTTTTAATTAAATAGTCCAGTTCTAAAAAGTGATCTGAGCAAATTGTACTAGTTTTTGCAGGAAACCAATTTTGCCTTCCAGTCGCTTCAATCCATTTTTCTTTTCTGTCTGGATCCTTAGGAAATCTGAAGCCATATCATAATACGAAACCCACTTTTTTATAGGTTCGAGACTTAGGAATGACCTAAGGTCGATAAACCTTTTCTCAATTTGAATATTACGAATAGATTCCCCTTATCGTTATTTTAAAGTTATTTCAAACCTGGATAAGGAAAATTAAAAAAAAGGTTTGAACTATTAATGGAAATATGTACTACCTATTACTAATACATAATCATAAAAAAACACAGGGTTAATTTTTCGCCAATACATCATAGAACATTGTAATTTTAAAATATCGATAACTCATTATCGATAACGTCAATCTCTAATTGAGTAGCGAACTGTGACATGTGCTTATTTGGAATCTTCCAGAATAATATGTTTAAGTTTAAAAGAAAGTAGACCCTATCGAATAAACAATAAAGTCTATTTGTACTTGTCTTGTTTAATAAAATAATGTTTTTCAAATTTTAATCGAAATAAAGTAAATTAAGACTTACCGATGGTATGATATACCACCATTTGAAACATTTTTGGTTCTGCTATCGTTTTTACACTCTAGAACAGCACAATAAGGCATTTTAGTATTTTTTTCTAAGTTATTGTCACTGTGACGCTTCGATCTAGACTGATGTGCGTGGCGTGTGTGTGGGAGAAACAAATTGCGGAACAGCGCAAAGCTCGGGGTACGCGCGCCCCGCCCACATGCTACTTCTACTGTATTTTATGTTCTGTGGGTAAATGAGATGAGAATAGCAGTTCTTCTCCGCGTAATATAATTGACTTATGTATTGGTGGGCGATTGTCGGTGAGCGCAGTGATTTGTGTGTTATGTATGTGTTCGTATGCGTTGAGTGTTAATTGCCTGTAAAATCATTTGTATTTTGTGTGTTTGTTGATATGTAAGAAAAGTATGGCTTTACAAAAACTGTAAAAAATTATATTAAACTTATAAAAACAATACTGAGATAAAATTAAATAAACAAAAAACAGTCCACAGAATTGATTATTCTGGTACTTGTAATACTTTGTGAAAACAATTTTCTGAATGAATGCGTATAAGAAAAGAAAGAAAGAAAGAAAAAATATTTATTTTCGCAGAAATAAAAAAAAAACAGGTAAACACACAACTTACAACTAATTAATAACAAAAAATAATTGGTACAAAAAAGAAAAAACAAGTTTGCGTTTACGTAAACTTACTTAAAACGGGACACTACTGCGACAAATGGGTTACCACTCAGCATGGTGCTGTGCTATGGGGACCCACAGCACAGCGCTGGTTTTCAGTGGTAACCCTTGTAGGCTTTTCTCCTTCTTTTTTAAAAAGTAGCCGAGAACTATTTGGTAGGCGTTCTGCGATGAAGATAGGAATGCGCTCACCTATGAAGCCTACGTGTTTACTGTTAAGTTTTTCCGTGGTGGCTTTCCCCTTGTTGAAGTCTCGTAGCGCTTTGAGAATATTATTTTTCTTCGTTACAGAGTGTAGTTCTGCGACAATTTGTTTTGAGGGGCCTTGCTTATTTTGAACTCGATATATATCACGTATCTCTGTCGATTCCGCGTTAACTTGTAATGGTTTACAGATATCGACTAACATTTCAATTAAGTCATTGCTATCTTCTTTTTCCTTAGGTGGAATATTTCTCAGTTCAATTACGGCAGGCCGACGACATTCCTGTAGATCTAGAAGTTGTTTCTCCAATTTATCGATGTAGTTCCGTTCCGTTAATATAGGACTCGCGAAGGGCGAAGAACTTTCTTGAATTATGTTAGCTGTTGGTGGATGATTAAAAGTCAGTTTTAAATCGAATTCACTGTTTTATATTTGGTAAATTATTAAATTATTACAGAGCGTTTAACAGTTCACAGTGAGCGTTGCTTGAGAAGAGGCTGAACGAATGGATGAACTGAATTATCTGTTGAAAGAATGAATATAGCTACTATTCAGCCATCGTTCAGAAACTAATTTAAAAGGTAATATTTTATGAAATGCTTTCGTTTAGAAACATAATCATGAATGTTGTTTTATAAGTTATTTTAATCAGGGGTAGAATAACTCAACTGCGTTTCTGTAAGTAATTAAAGAAACAACATTCAAAGCTATTAATTTTCCAGGTTTTATAATTATCAATAAAGTTTTCAGTTTTCTATTTAAATCACAATGACATACGCAATGCTGTCATAGTGTCAAATTAAAAAGATTAAAGAAATGCCATGAAGGTATGTACAATAAGTATGTAATCATTTCTTTACATCCCCCCCCTCCAGGGAGAAAATTGTATCCCAACATCAAGTGTCTTCTAAACTATTGTTCTCAAATGCAGGAGCTGGGACTAGTTTGGTGATGTGGAAGAGATTTGATTCAGGTTTCCTATGTCCTGTATTTATTCTGTATATTGAATTTGATAGTTTTTCTATTATTTCATAAGGTCCTATCTTCAACTCATCCAGTTTTCTTCTGTTTAATTTATTGCCGTTTTCTGCAAATACCATGTCTCCTACTTTAAACTCATAATATTTTCTGTTTCTATCATATAATGATTTATTGTAGTTGTGAGATTTTATACTGTTTTTCAGTGCCATATTTCTATCTCTCAATAATTCGTTTTCTGTTATTTCTTCTTTTAATTCATTTGGTGTAAACGTAATATCTTTTCCTTGTAACAAGTACACAGGTGCAAAGCCTGTAGCAGTATGCTCAGTTTCATTGTACTTTTCCACGCATTTTTGTGCTATCGTCGTCCATGCAATTTTTTTATTTTCTTCGTTTACTTTGCACCTTATTTTATTTACCAAGGTTTGGTTAAGCCTTTCATTGATTCCATTCGAAAAGGGTGCATTTACTGCTGTGAAAACAAGCGGAATGTTGTTATTATTTGTTATTTTTTTTCTTGCTTAAAGACCGAATCATTCAAAACTCCGTTCAGTGGGAAACGTCATTCAAGACTGTCATTAATGACACTGATAAGTTGACAATCAAGTTGTCAAATGGTTCATAACATAACCTATCAAGAAAGATTGTAAACAATACTACGACAAAATGGGTGGTGCCGAAAAGGAGTCAGAGATCGTAAGGATAAAAGCGCAACTCGCGTGGTGCAAAGGTTCCATAACAAAACTACAAAATCTTTTAAATGAATCACCACAGAACATGGACTTAGATACAATCAAAGTCAGATTAGAACGAGCTGAATCGACGATCACGAAATATAGTGATCTCGTTATACAATTAGCCATTGCAACAGACAGCACATCGAGTCAAGACTTCGAAGAAGACACGGAAGAAGAAAGATGCATTGAAGTTATAGCGCGTCTGCGTAAGCTGCTGCATTCGAAAACTTCGTACGACACAGCAGCCAAGGTGGAGGAGAACAGCAGTCCTGCATCAGTGCGTCTTCCGGATATTGAAGTTCCGATATTTGAAGGAAAAGACTATTCAAAATACCTAACATTTATAGAACTTTTCGATGCCGTTATCGACTCGTGTGTGAGGTTACAGCCTGTGCAAAAATTATTTTATTTCAAAAAATATCTCAAAGGTGAGGCCTTAGCCTTGATAGATGGACTGCCATTAACTGGCGAGTCATATGTAAGAGCTAGGGAACTACTCAGGCTTCGGTATGACAACAAATTTTTAGTCATAACAAACCATATCCAAGCCTTTATAGAAACACAACCCCTCAACAAAGGTACAGCTAGTGGCTTGAGGGAGCTAGTTGCATCAACGCGCCAGCATATGGGAGCCCTTAAGGCATTGGGCCAACCTACAAAGGAGTGGGATATAATAATTCTAACAATTCTATTAAAAAAGGTGGATCAGTTTTCATGCAGAGCTTTTCACCAAGAGAGAGACAACAAAGAGATGCCAACTCTGGAAAAATTCTTGGTTTTTATCGAGAAGAGAGCAAGCAGCTTCGAGGAGAGCATGCAAAATGAGGGTAAGTCAAATTCCTTAGCCCATAAAAATGCTAAAGTGACAAATTTAGCCAATAAAGTAGATAAAGTGGTACCATCTTGTATATGTTGTAAAGCAACATCTCACAAATTGTATTGCTGCCCCACATTTGCAGCACTATCATCATCTGAGAGAATAGAGCTTGCTTCAAAACACAAATTATGCAAGATATGTCTAGGTACACATAATAATAAATGTAAATTTCATTTTAAATGCTCCACATGCCAGAGCAAAGCTCATAATACATTACTGCATGTCGAATGTGAGCCAAGTGTAAGCAACTGCCACGTTAAGTCAAACAATGCAGTTGTACTTCCTACTGTCAAAGTGAAAGTCTACCGAGAAGATGGTGCATCTCACATAGTGGCCAAAGGTCTCGTAGACAGTGGCAGTCAAGTTTCTTTCATGACTAATGAACTTGCCAAATCCCTTAACTTGCATCCAATTAACAATAAGCTCAACATTTCAGCTTTAGGTTGTCAACCCAAACACACTTCAAGGTCTGTAAATGCCAAATTTGAGTCTCAACATTCTAATTTCAGCTGTCAAGTGACTTGTTCTTTAGTTGATAAAATAACAACACAATTGCCTCAATACCGAATTGATACAAGCAATATCACAATTCCGGATTCTGTTGTACTAGCAGACAATGAATATTCTGTTCCGGGTGACATCTCATTCTTGCTATCCGCTGACATTTTTTTCAAAATATTATTACCCAACAAAACCAAGATCTCAAATACCGATCTATATCTCTTCAGTACAGAATTTGGTTCAATATTGTCTGGGGAATTACCCTGCCAAGATGGAGCTGTTAATTGCCATCATGTTGCCTTACATGTGGCCAGCCACGAGACTAATAATAATATTGAAACCCTCCTAACAAAGTTTTGGGAGACTGAAATTGTCCCTGAAACGACAAAGGAGGTTACAGTAAAGCAGGACTTCTGCGAAGCCGAGTTCAAGCGTTCGGTACAGTTAATTAATAAAACTTTTCAGGTGTCTCTTCCTCTGGTGCAGCCCATGGATCAACTCAATCTGGGTAATACCTTTCCAATTGCAGTCAAAACATTAAACTGCATTGAAAAACGATTAGATAAAGATGAAACTATGCAAAAAAGATATAAAGAATTTATAGACCAATATCTAGAACTAGGTCATGCTAAAGCCTTGCCGCTAACCAATTCTAACAAACAAAACTTGTATTTCATGCAGCATTTACCTGTAGTCCGGGAAGACCGAAAAACAAATAAATTGAGAATTGTCTTTAATGGGAATACAAGGGCAAGCAAACAGCATAACAGCCTGAATGATGTTCTGCTCAAAGGAGAAAAAATTCAAAAAGATTTGTTTGATATACTGATATCATTCAGAGAACATGTTTATGTTATATTAGCAGACATACAACACATGTATAGGGCTATAAGGATAGATCCCAAGTTTCACCATTTGCAAAATATTTTATGGCGAAATGACAACAAGGAACTAATAGTTATTCAATTACAGACGGTGACCTACGGCCTCCGAAGTTCAAGTTTTCTTGCAACAAGATGTCTGGAGGAGCTGGCAACCAGGTATGAGGCAGAGCTTCCCAAAGCAGCAGAGGTAATCCGCACGGCAATGTACGTAGATGATGCTCTCTTTGGAGCCGACTCCATAAACGATGCCTTGGAGGTAAGAGACCAATTTATTACTCTACTGTCATATGGCGACATGCATTTGCACAAATGGGCTGCAAATAAGCCTCAACTGCTGGAAGGCATCCCATCTGAAAAACGTTATGTTGATGACCATGAGCTCTGCAAGAAAACTGATCTAAAAGCTTTGGGCATGGTATTTGATACCCACCAGGATGAATTCAAAATCAGCTACCCTAACAAACCAGTTCATAAATGGGACAAGCGCTCCATACTCAGTTTTATAGGTTCCTTTTTCGATCCCTTAGGACTGGCAGGGCCAGTAGTTGTAAAGGCGAAACAGTTTCTACAAGACCTTTGGAAAGAAAATCTCTTGTGGGACTCTCCCATACCAGATGACTTTTTAAAGCGATGGTTAAAATTCTACAACAAAGTAGTAAACATGCCAATTTTAAAAGTGCAAAGAAATGCCATTCCAAACAGGGGTCATGTAGAAATTGTGGGTTTTTGTGATGCCTCACTTAGGTCCTACGGTGCGTGCTTGTACATACGATGTATCCACAACGGGGATGTTTCTATGAGGCTGTTATGTAGCAAATCTAGAGTCGCACCAATTCGAAATGAGTTGACCATACCGAAGCTTGAGCTTAATTCTGCACTGATCTTATCTAAATTGTATGCTAAAGTAAAGTCTATTTTAAAATTGACAATCGAAGCCAATTATCTATTGTCAGATTCACTTGTAACTCTGTCCTGGATCATGTCCAATAAGGAAAATTTGCCAGCATATATAAAAAACAGAGTAAATGTTATAAAAGAAATAACGGCTGACTGTACATGGTGTCATATTGGTGGAACAATCAATCCGGCCGACTGTCTGTCGAGGGGAAGTGATCCTATTGACCTCTCCAAGAACCAGCTATGGTGGCACGGTCCACCAAACTTTCTGAATGCTAATTACCATCCGCAACAGTCACCAGTTCTCAACACCTCAGACTACTTCAAAGAGAATGTAGACAGCCAGCATGCTTGCTTGATTGTTACTCCAGAACCAAAAGAGCCAGAATTATTCAAAAAGTATTCATCATGGACTAAACTGCAAAGAATAGTTGCATGGATACTAAGATTTTATAATAATTGTAAAAGTAAAGATAACAAAATGAAAAGCCATTTAACTGTGTGTGAAATGCAACAATCTAGATATAAAATTATATCACTTTTGCAACATGAATATTTCAAACAAGAAATATATTGTATCAAAAACAATTTGCCAATTAAAACTCATGTCAAAAACTTAGCCCCATTCACAGATGCGCACAATGTGTTAAGAGTAACAGGAAGATTGCAAAATGCAACCATCCCATATGCACAGAAGCATCCTTTAATCCTCCATGCAACAATAGTTTGTGCTCGTATTGAATTATTAAACTTGTTAGAAAGCACTTTTTTGGCAGGATTATAGGACACTATTAGTAGTCTCTCGCAAAAATACTGGATAATTAACTGTAATAAAGAAGTGGCTAAGCTAATTGGTAGATGTATAACATGTTATAGATTTAAAACTCAAGCTGCCTCACAGCTTATGGGTTCATTGCCATTTGATAGAGTCAATGAGGCTAAAGTGTTTGAGGTTGTCGGAATAGACTATTGTGGGCATTTCAGCATAAAACAATCTTCACTAAGGAGAAGTATTGTAACAAAGGGTTATGTCTGTGTCTTTGTATGCTTTGCCACTAAGGCAGTCCATTTAGAATTAGTATCAGACATGACCACTCCAACTTTCATTGCAGCGCTAAAAAGGTTTATAGCCAGGCGTGGATATCCCACCAAAATCTTTTCCGACAATGCCAAGACATTCAAAGGAGCGGACAATTCTCTTAAGGAACTATCCAATTTAAGCTCTAAAGAGCATCAAGATTCTGTAATAGATTATGCAGTGTCTAAAAATATAGATTTTAAATTTATCCCAAGCTACTCACCTACGTTTGGAGGTCTGTGGGAAGCTGCTGTTAAAAGCTCTAAGAAACATTTTAAACGTGTAATAGGTAACAACTTATTAACTTATGAGGAATTTAATTCGATCATTATTATGACGGAAGGGATTCTTAACTCAAGGCCAATAACACAGCTTTCTAGAGACCCCTCAGATTTTTCTTACCTTACTCCTGGGCATTTTCTTATCCATAGACCCATGAATACTATCCCCGAGCCGGACATAACTTCAATACCGCAAAACAGATTGCGTTTGTGGCGTCGTTGCACACAGATGCAACAGCATTTTTGGAAGGCTTGGCATAAGCAATACTTGGCCCAGTTAAATAGTCGCCCTAAATGGCACAATATACAGCCTAATGTAGAGATAGGTAGCTTAGTACTGTTAAGAGATATTAATTGTAGTCCTCTTCAATGGCCAGTTGCTAGAGTCACCAAGGTCTATTATGGTACTGACCAAAAAATCAGAGTAGTAGATTTGAAACTTCCCAACGGGAAATTTACAACTAGAACTATAAATAAGATATGTGTGTTACCCATAGAAATGTAGTCATAAGAGATAACATAATGTATTTTAAGTGTAATAATAGTAGTAGCTTTTAGAACTGAATAATTGAAAAAAAAAAGAAATATATATATGTATGTTAACAATAAGCAACGATACTTAGTTTAATGTAAAATCTAAAACCATTCTTGTATTGATGTATCTACTTAATTTAAACTTTTGAACAGCCTCCCGGGATTATGTTTCTAAACGAAAGCATTTCATAAAATATTACCTTTTAAATTAGTTTCTGAACGATGGCTGAATAGTAGCTATATTCATTCTTTCAACAGATAATTCAGTTCATCCATTCGTTCAGCCTCTTCTCAAACAACGCTCACCGTGAACTGTTAAACGCTCTGTAATAATTTAATAATTTACCAAATATAAAACAGTGAATTCGATTTAAAACTGACTTTTAATCATCCACCAACATTAGCGTCTAGTAATTCTTGAACCTTGTCATTAACGGTTTGTAACTCGATGGGTGATAACCGGTAAGGTCACCTATGTACAGTTTTATTGGGATCTATGAGATCGATTTTAAGCTCACCGGTTTTAATACGCGTAGTGGGAAGATTTTGTATAAAATATGAGGAATATTTAGTTAATATTTCAATCAATAGTTCCTTTTCTTTACCTATAAGATCTGTGTCAATCAAAGTAATGTCAAGAGGCATCTCTGATTTAGAGCTAAAATTCGTAATTTTATTTTTGGAAAAAGTTAAGGCATCGTTACTAATTACAACGGATATTCCTTGATCTAAAATATCGCGACCTAATAATACATTTTCATTAAGACACTCATCAGGCAATACATGATATGTAACGTTGAGAAGACAGTTTTGTACCATGGTTGGACATTTAATTTGCAGTAAGCAATTAACGTTTCTAGAACCGATCCCCTTTAAAAGTACTTGTTCATGAAACTTTTCACCAGAAATAAGATCACAGTTACTTTGTTTGATAAGGCTACACTCAGACCCAGAATCAAAAATGAAAGGAAACTCCATACCACTTATTCCTAAGACACCACGTGCTGCTCTGGAACACAGGTTCACTTGTTTGCTGGTGCTGCTCGGTGCGGGTTCTTCTTTCTTCTTCCAGCGTTTAGGGCAAGTGGTGACCACGTGGCCAGTCTCGCCACAAACGAAGCAGGTCACACCAGGGTTTGACGGGGCTTTTTCGAGTCCGATTCGGAAGTGCCCGCCTCTTCATTTCTTCTCTTTAATGAGAAGCTGCGCAGCGTGCGGAACAGTTGATTCTTGTCATTGATAACGACAGAATTGAGTTCACGACGAATTTTGTCATCTCACTGTGACAGGGTAGAAATTGCAAAACCGGTCACCACATTATCCGGTAAAATTGCATCAGGAACCTTTTCGATAAGTTGCCACAATCGCATTCCTGCCCCAGCTGGGGTTTCTTTATTATCAATTTGGAATTTGATAATTCAATCAAAATGATCTGCATTGTCATGGGTTTGGAAAATTTTGAAATCAACATTTCCTTAATAGCAACCCATGAAATATTGTCAGGTTTAATTTTAGTGAGACACATGGCGGCGCGGCCCTTTAGGGAGTGAGTGAGTGCCAAAATAAGGTCTACCTCTCAATTACAATCTCCTTAGCGCACACCAGTTGATAATGTCGGATTCAGGTGTATCAGGCTCGAAAGGAACCAGCATCGACTGCATACTGGGTGTTATGTGGCGAGGTGTCATACTATCTGCTATTTTTTTTTAAATTGATTCCACACTAGCCGAGAAAAATGACATTTGTTCCTGTATTAAATTGCCGGAAGTCTCAGATAAAGGTGGGAGTGGGTCTGATCCCACTTCTGATGACGGCATAAGATCAGACATGTTGTAAAAATAAAAGATAAACTTTAACAGTAATAAAATTAGAATTTATTATAACTTATTTAATTAATCAATTTTATTACACACTTAATCAGTTTCTTTAAATCTTAATTAACAGTGTATAATTAGCACACCTTACAATAGTAGCATAGACACCCAGTAATACAGTAACACCCTAGTTCAAACAGAAGAGCAACAATGTACAAAGAAGCAGAGAAACAGTAATAAAGAGCAATACAACCTGTGCACCGGGCCACGCCTGAAGTCAGAATGACTGTCGGCTTTTTTTTTTCGATATGGCATCTCGCAGTTCAGTCTAGGAGACTGGCTTCTGCTTAACCGGTCAATTCCCTGTGGATGCCTTGAGTTTAAGGCCTCCAGCCAGGGGCAAATAACTTAGTAAGTGACTAATCGCTAAGGGCACCCCCTGTAGGGTACGGACCTCGGCTTAGGACGTCACTGGTGGAGGGCAGCAGGGGGACAGGCTGGATCTGAGTTTCCGCTGTGCAGACCTTTTTATACGCTAGTTTTAGAGGCGGGGAGACGACGTGGCGCGCTACTACGTAGCACACTCTAACCCCGCCCAATAACGCGGGAGGTGGGACAACGCCGCAGGGCGCCACCACGTAGCCGCGTAGCCCAGTGCACGTGTTGTTTACAATGCGACGCCGACATATTTTTTTTAATTTTAATTTTTACGCGATGTTTTTATGTTGTGTACAAAGTCGTCCAAGTCGTAGATTTCTTTAGTCATTTTGAACTTTTTGGGAATTGCTGCGTGCACTGTGTCTGCAACCATAAACGTGTGCCCTCGCTCAATATACTTCAGTGTCACTGTTTCGATTTCTGTCATTTTATCATTGATTAATCGTACTAATGTTGACATAACAATATTGTTCTTATTCGTATGTCGTTGCCACAATATATGCCTTACTGCCGCTCTCCCCCACTTGCAAAAGAATACAAACAGCGGTTGTCGCGGAAGGCGAAAATATCAACGGGAGAACATCAACCTTACGGTAAGCGCACAATATTTATTATTGGTAGCAACACTGAACAGCCTCAGTGTTTTGACTAATGTTCAACTTGTCTATGAATCACTTTTATAGTGGCGCGAGAAGTAACGAACAAGGGACGGGAGTGAGGTTTGTAAAAAAGGGTGTGACCAGTCACCCCAGAGAAGGAGCCATCGCCCTGGAATCATGTAAGTGTTTGAATCACTTATAGATATTGTTATGATCAGACCTTGACTTGACATGAGGATAGATTCATTTCTCCTAGAGATCATGTCGATGATCATATCCTTAGCATGCGGGCTCCCTAGCTAAAAGCCAAGCCGGGAGTTACGTGTGAATACCGTTCTCTCGAGTTACCTGTTGGGGAGTCATGGAGTATCAGTGGAAGAGCTGATCTTCTGAGCCGCATGTTGGGTAGGAACAACTAACGGTCACTAGTCGAAGGAGACAGGGGCGTGGCTATGGGGATGGAGGAGGCCACCGTGGGGGCACCCCAGCCCCCACGTCCGACGGTGTCAGGTGGACGGGCTTGGCCCATAGGTTGCGCAAGCACCAGGGACGCCATAGGACCACTGGTTGACCGTTAGTACAAGGTTCTACGTGAATAGACTGGTGGAGCATAGCTCGTTAAAATGAGATAAGATTCTACGTGAGTAGACCGTGGTGGAGCATAGCTCGTCAAAATGAGAAGGTACTACGTGAGTAGACCATGGTAGAGCATAGCTCAATCTTGCACGCTGATTATGTTAGAATCATACATCATACAGCCTTCGTCTCCTGGTTGCATGGCAAGGTTTATCATGTACCTATTAATATGTATAACGGAGTTTACATTCATCAATAATCGGTAACAGAACGGTTCCGTAAGAAACCCGATCATACAGTTTGGGCGGAATGCTGAAACGTTCGTATAATATTCCGTCGTCCAAGATTCATTCGAGGTCCAGGCCTACAGCTCACATAAGGTACGGAAGGTGCGACAGAAATGGTGGAGATGCAAATTGCAAACTTTAACCCTCATTTCAATTTTGCAATTGTTATGATCTACGATTAAACACTTAACGCATGAATAAGTATATTTTCTATTATTGTTTCGTCTTATATTAACAATAACAAAAAGGAGAACATGTGCATTGCTTTATTTTACCCTACACGACTTTAATTTTTCGTAAATATCGGGTAGTGTAGTAGCACCTTTATTTTCGTTTGGGTGGTTTGGTTGGTAATAATGCTGTCATCCTTCATGCTTCAATTGACATGTTTACTAATATCTAATGTGTGGAAGAAAGTTCGGGTTCGTTTTGCGGTTTTCAAATTTTTATCTTTCTATTTATCTACTAGTGCGTAAATATTACAGGAACGTAATTAGTGGCCATGAAGTTTACTGTTTTATATTGTGTTTACGATTCGTGGACTTTTTCACAACACTATTAGCAACTTCCGTGACGCTAACCTGTTGGAAAGTTTCTTACCGGTGTTAAATTGCGAATCCAAATAATATCAGTAATAAATAAAAGTTTTAGTGAATTTAAGTATAAAGAAAGCTTCGTTATTCGACAAGTCGTCGAAAATCAGTGTCGAGAAATAAAATGGAAGAGGCCCTGCGACAAAGAGTTGAGATGCGTCGTGACCGGCTTGTGGAGAGAATGGAGTCTTTTCAGACCGAGTGCGCAGCGGGAATCGACGAGATGACCATTAGACAGCACATTGCTTCCCTAAAGGAACTGCTAGACAAACTCGACGGCGAGACAAAATATTACTTAAAAAACTCACAGGAACCGGACCAGTCTGTAGCAAATGAATGCTTCGAACAACAAATGGCGGCCGAAGATATGATGGGCGCCCTATCGAAACATCTTCAGATGGAGACTACACCAGCGTCAACATCATCTACAAAGCTCCCCAAGCTTGAATTGCCGAAATTCGACGGCAACCAGACCAAGTGGTGTGAGTTCTGGGACAAATTTCCCGGTAATGTGGATCAGAAACAGATACCAGATGTCGATAAGCTACCATATTTAGTAAGTTGTCTAGAAGGGGTTGCCTTGCAAGCAGTGGCAGGCTTGCCTACAACAGAGGATAATTACCGGATCGCTCTAGACACGCTTAAAAGACGCTTCGGAACCACAACAATCCAGATTGACTCACACTACTTGGCTTTAAACAATATTCCAAGGGCCAACAGTCTAGCGGGGGCTGCAGAACTACGCTGGACAACATCGAACACCATTTGCGGATCTTGGAACAATTAGGAGAGCCAGGCAAGCAAATTCCCAGAACTGGTCATTTACGAGCTTCATCTGATCGGGACTGACGATATTATGGCTACAATAAGGGAAAACCTGGACAAGATCATCTTGGCCATGGAAAGGTCGGCAATACTTAGGCCAGGAAACTCGTCTTCAGATGAGGGTATTAAAGAGCCAACTTAAAATTATCTATCCTCAGCCACAACTGGCACTCTCCATGCAGCTTTCCAGTCAAGTAAGCCCAGGAGACATAGGAGGAAAGCGGACGGTCATCATGAAAGTGGTCAATCCAAAAAACGACACGGCACCCACGACAACAAGTGATGTTCTGCCCAAAACCTGCAACCAAAGGTTAGGAAATTTGCAATAAAAATGAGTTCTCAAAGGTTATTTGTAATCCACTGCGAGGATCGACCGGAGGACACGGTGGAGCACACTGTGGAGGCGTGCCCTGCTTGGGCAGAGCCCCGCCGTGTTCTCGTAGCAGCGGTCGGCGGCGGCGACCTCTCGCGTCCGGCCCTGGGGGTCTACTCGCTAAGCATCAAACCCGTAAATACGGCCGTATAAACGGGGTATTTTACTCTACGCCGTAAATGTGTGTAAACCCTACTCTCTAGTGATCACGGACCAATGTCTTTCGAACGGAGTCATAGACAAGATTAGTTTGGACTAACGAACGAATGATAAAAGTCGTTAGTTTTGCTTTATTCTTTCGGTTGATTCCCAGTTTTCTTACTTCGTGGTTTTCAAGCATTTAAATTAAAAATATCATTGGTATTGTTAGAAAAAGACTGCATTTGCACAAAATATTTATTATTATGTCTTTTTAGACATAATTTAAATATATTTGTCCGGGTTAAAGCTGTAACCTCTGCCTTCTTTGTGTTTGATTGAAGGATACCGATTTGTCAATGGAAATGTCAAAATGTCAGTTTTTATTTACAATAAATCATAATAAACAATTTGCATTATTAATAAGAGTTACGACCCGGAAACTTTTCGTAACAAATTGTAAAATTGCCTCAAACGCTTTTGTAGGCCCTCACGCGCTCAAATAGAGGCACTCCTCGATTTTATAAGTGAAAACAACGAGTTGGTACCTACCAACAATAAACATCAGCGGAAACAAACACGGAGTAACTAGGAGCCCCCCAAGCCAGTTAAAAGCACGTTGCCACCGGTAACAAGCCAAGGACAGGCTGATGAGGAAGGCTTAATTTGTATGGACAACACATGGACAACATGTTGCTGCGTCCCGCTATACATATCACATCACATCATGATGCCAGAGTTTTTGGAGTATTTAAGGAGCAACAAGATTCATTTCAAGTCTTTTATGGTGCAGGACACATCATCTTGAGACCCATATGAAGGAGTTTTGGTCGTAGGATATTGTGTATTAGTGTTTTCGCGATAAGCTACATGGCACCTTGACTCGAAGCCCGCCAAACATAGTGAATGGTGTTAATTTGTTTGATGTATTAGTTTATTATTGTACTTGAAGATTATTTTGTGTATTGTTTAGGGCATTCAATGCTTGAAAATAAGTAGGTAATTTTGGTGCAAAATAAAAGAAACAACTGTTCAACATTAAATTATGCTTTTATAGTAGAAATCTTTGTTTTAGTTATATCAGAATCTTCTGCCAGTCCTAGCGCCAAACCAAACCATTACCTACCTTCATTCTTGAATCAACACCATTTCGTTGCTTTTGTTGAGGCAAAAAAAAAGGTAATAGTTCCTCGCAGGAACCTTGAACCGTCCTTCCTTGTTTGTGTGTGTGTTTGTAATGAATAAACTCAAAAAACTACTGCGTCGATTACAAAAATTCTTTCACCATTAGAAAGCTACATTCACCCTAAGTAACATAGGCTTTTTATCCATGTATTCCTAAGGCAACGGGAACTACGCGGGTGAAACCGCGGGACGTTCACTAGTCTTCAAATAATTCCCTTGTGAGCCTATAGTTCCTTTAAACTCAAAATGGTGAATACTCGACAACCGAAAGTTTTAGCGTGAAAACAACCGGCGAATCTACTTTTAGAGCAACTCCTTCGAGCATTCAAAAAGCAGTCATATTATTGATTTTCTAAAAAAGTTAAACTTTCGGGGCCTGCACGATAACTATTTTGTTATCGTATCAAATGACATAAAAATCCGCGTAAACAAGTATCAAATTCAAATTTACGGACGGGCTAAAACTCATCGGGAGTAGGCAAGCTGTCAAATCGACTAGTCATTCTATCAATTCTGAGTCAATTTCTATCTTAGTTCGGGCCAACTTTAGTACGGCCCGTAAATTAGTCGGCAGAGTTAGCGAGTAGACCCCCTGGTGCAAGCATGGTCCTTAGACTCATTCATTGTTTTCGCGCCGTGTGTGCTTGTTGAAATTTTTTGTTAAATTTTAGTTTTGAGGTTTTTAGCGTTTAAAATGAAGAGAAAGTGTGATTGTAGAGAAGAGAGCGGGGGGGTTATTCAATGATTTTCCACCCACCAAAAAAAAAAAGCCCTGAAACAAGACGTCAGAGATGAACTTGTAAAGAAGTATGTGGTACCCACTAACATAAAGCTTCTAGATGCTCCTAAGCTTAATAAAGAGTTGGAGGGGCTGTTAAGAGGAAACGCGAGTGGTCTTTTCTCCATACAAACGCTCTCGCCTGTTTTCTTTTTGGTTAATGACCCTAGAGCAATGGTTTTTTACAGAATAATAAATATTAACTATTTCTATGCCCCTATGTTTTCCTTTTTGGTGATAAATTATTTTTATAAGCACTAGAACCCTCAAAAAATGCTCAAAATTGCTGGTTTAGATCGCTGTTAACAGAGTCCTAGTGTACAAATTTGACAACTATTAACGAAAAAAGAAAAACATAGCGGCGTAGTATATAACCTCCTTATTCATTGTCTAAAATATCTTTTAAATTGGTTCAATATTGGAGGAGGAAATAGGCGAGAGCCAAACCTCGAATTCTAACTTTTTTCTATAGTTGTCCTTATCGCACGAATTTGAAGGCAGGAGGACGGAGAGAGACAGCGATAGTAGAAAGAGACAGCACTCGCATTTCCTCTTAAATGATGCTATGAGGGCCCGAGACAAGCGCGTTGAAGAACGCCAACAACAGATGGGTGTTGCTATAGCGGCCCTATTGACCGCTACAGACAAACTTATTAAAGTTGATATTGACAAAATAAAACTCATTCAAAGTCAAAGTCAAAAGTCAAAATTCATTTATTCAAACTAGGCTGATAATCAGCACTTTTCGAAGGTCAAAATTTACTTTACTTTACTACAGTGAAATTTGGCTAACTGGGACTTGGATAAGTGAGAAACTTCTATAACTTTACTGGAACTTTCAACAATTAGTGATGTCACACGCCTATTGACGAACCTCCATTATCAAGATACAGTCACCAGGAAAAAGCTAATAATTCCTAATCTTGACAAAAATATTGTTAAAACAGTTGAAAATCAAAGACGTGATGAGTTCCTTTTTGGAGAAAAATTTCATAAAAATGTGAAAGCTGCCACTGCAATTAAAAAATCAGCTGGCACCATCTTGAAGCAAAACAACATCCCCTTTAAAGAGGCTCCACACCAAGAAAATGCTCCAAAAAATACAAGTTGTTCCAAAACCGAAAATTTTATAATATTGAAAGAAATAAAGACTATTACAAGTTGAAGTACTTACAAAGTGTAAACCAGATAAAGAACAATATTTTTCAAAGATTTTTACTGTACCAAAACCTAATGGAGAAGTTAGATTTATATTAAATCTAAAATGTTCAAACAAATTTGTTTCACCAGAACATTTTAAAATTGAAGATATGAAAACATTTTGTAAATTGATTTCAAAAACAATTTTATGTGTACCATTGACCTAAAAGAATCATAATTATGTATTTCTTGATTCCTATGGGGGCAAATAAAAAATATTTAAGGTTTTGGTTTCAGAATACAATGTATGCCATTTGGTCTCAGTACTGCTGTTTTTTGTACACTAAAACATTTGAACGGGCAAAATATCAGGCGTTGTGTACATCAAACAATGATTTTGATGCAATCATGAGTATTAATGATGACTGTAAAACTGATTTAGAATGGTCTCTCTCTCTGTCGTCACACTCTTGGCAGAGTGGTCGTGGTCGTCATGGCAGGGGTGGTGGCAAGCTTAACAATTCGACGCCATTCCTCTCGCACTGTTGCTTGCCTCGTGCATTCGTGGAGCGGACCATTTAGTGCATTTTTGATTTGGTCGGTCCAGCGCATTGGTGATCTACCGCGCGCCCTCGTGCCCTCGGTTTTGCCCTGGACCACGAGTCGCTCCACAGAAGTGTCCTCTCGACGTGTAATATGTCCAAAGAAAGTGAGAATACGGCCTTGAACGATGGAAGAAAGACGTTGCTTTATATTCAGTTCTTCGAGAATTGAGAGGTTGGTTCGGAACTATAGCGGACTGGTCTATATCACCACTGCTGGGATTTAAAGACTGCTAGACTTTTCCTATTTTTTATAGGAGAAAAGCAAAACGCCATGAACGATGATAAAACTTCAACTATATTTTAGCATAAAACAATAATAGTATCAAAATAAAATCACATTCGAAATATAAATAAACACTGTACAAAATACCAAAAAGTATAAAACTATAAAAAAGGTGCGTTGCACACATTTCTCCCCCCCAAAGTTAAGTCCTCAGCTTGAGCAGCTTCTTCAAGGGTCTCCTCAGTGTGCCCGCAGCAGTCCTAACGTCCGCCACTCGGTTCACCCCATCGCGGCCCGGGAAAGTCGCTGAGATGCGCCCTCTCGGCCAAGAGCCCCTCGGTAGGTTGCCATCAGCCACCAGGACTAGATCGCCCACAGCCAACTCTGGAACATCGCCTTGCCCGGGTCTGGGAATAAGATTCGGCAAGTACTCTTTAACCCAGCGCTGCCAGAAGTGGTCCGCCAGTCTGACTGCTTTGCGCCAGCCGCTTCTTGATACCAGATTTCGGTCCGTCAAGTTTGCTGGAATAGGACGCCCCGACGAAGCTGCAAGGAGAAAGTGATTCGGAGTGAGCGCCTCTTCGCTGCCGGGCTCTACCGAGACGTGCGTCAGGGGGCGGGAGTTGATGAGCCCCTCGGCTTCTGCCAGCACGGTTCGGAGAATTTCTTCTGTCGGAGCACGTTCAGTAAGTGTCGCTCGGAGTGCTGTCTTGACACTTCTCACCAGTCGCTCCCATACTCCACCCATAAACGGAGCCGACGGAGGAATGAAGCGCCAACTGATTTTCTCCGTCGCAGCATATTCCATAGTTGCGTCCCCGTAGAGTGCACAAAGTTCTCTTCTTGCCCCAATGAAAGCGGTGCCATTGTCAGACCAGATCTCAGACGGCGTTCCTCTGCGAGCCACGAAACGCCGAAGACTCATTACAGCTGAATCCGTCGACAAGCTTCCAACAACGTCCAAGTGGATGGCGCGGACGACTAGGCACGTGTACAAAGCGACTTATCTCTTCTCCCGTCTTCGGCCAATAGTCACCTGAACTGGCCCGAAGTAGTCTAGCCCAGTGAATGTAAAGGGGCGCTTGTGGTGAGCTAAACGCGCCTCCGGTAGATTCCCTGTGGGTGGCTGGAATTTCTCAGCTCGGCGAATGCGGCATAGCTGGCAACGGAAGGCAACGGAGCGAACGACGTGTCTTAAGCCGAGCAAGTAGAAGCTCTGGCGAAGCTCGTTTACCACGGTCTCCGTGTTGGCATGGGCGGCTCGGCGGTGGTGGTGGTTCACCAGTAACTGGATGGCAGGGTTCTTTCCGTCAAGGACTATGGGGTTTTTTGTGGCTTCAGGTACTCCCAAGGCTGCAGCGATACGGCTGGATAGGCGTAGGAGGCCCTCTTCATCCACAATCAGTGACAGTCGGAACAGCCGACTGGTGCGAGGTATGGGCAGGGGTGGGAGGCTGCTCAGACGCATCATTTCGTCGGGAAATGAGTCCAGCTGTGCCTGGCGCCTGGCCAGGCGCATATCGGCAGCTGTCTCATGTGTCGAGTATGGAGAGCCAAAAGAACTTGAAGGCTGAAAAGAAAACGTTAATATCCCCCCCTGCTCACGCACTAAATTCTCTACATGAAACCCCCTACGTGATAAGGAATGAATTCTGATCTGAGTTAGATATTTATGAGCTCTATAAGTTGCTCGTACCAATCTCAGCCAAGAGCTAAATCGCTTGGGATCAGCTGAGACAGGCACATGCCTCTCAACGCTACCGATGAGATGAACTGCTGCAATGGTATTTGCCGGATTCCTACTCTCTTCATTCACGCTTGGGTACTCTGAGGAACTACAAGGCTCACTAGGCCAGTCAGAAGAAAGCAAGAATTCTGGACCAGTGATCCAGCGAGACTCTAGAGACAACGTAGTGCGTTTTAACCGGGTTGCATCGTCAGCGACGTTCAACTCGCTAGGCACCCACCGCCAATCACTTGCACTCGTTAACTCCAGGATCTCACCGACCCTGTGCGAAACAAAAGGCTTGAATGAGCGGGCCTCGCTTCGTAACCAACTCAACACCGTCATTGAATCACACCAAAAAACTTGCCTGACGGGTCTGAAACGATGAGAGTCGCAGATTGTTGAAGCGAGGCGCGCGGCGATCAACGCTCCCTGCAGCTCCAACCTTGGAATCGACACCGGCTTTAGGGGAGCTACACGGACCTTGCTGCAAATCAGTGCTAGCTTGACTTCTCCATCCTTAAGCACGAACCGCCAGTAAGCCACCGCAGCAAAGGCAGACTCGCTGGCGTCGGAAAAAACATGAAGCTCGCATTGATTTACTTCATAGTCAGCTAGGCAGTAGCAGCGTGGGATCTGCAATTCGGCAACCCCAAACAAATCCTGAAACCATAGCCTCCACGCTACACTGTCCTGCTGTGACAGTTCTTCATCCCACTCGAGACCCCTGCGCCACGCATTTTGGAACATGATACGCCCAGTCACTACTAGAGGCGCAAGAATTCCGAGTGGGTCAAAAACCCGCATCACATGGACCAAAACCACCCGCTTGGTAAGCTTTTTTGGCAGCCCACCCTTTTTTAATCCAATATTGAAACCGACACAGTCTGTAGTGGGCTGCCAAATAAGGCCAAGCGTCCTCACAGGAGTGGCCAGGTGGCCCAGGTCTACGGGTGAAGTCACCGGTGCCTCCAGCAATGTCTCCTTCGGCAACAACGTCAGGGCCGAGGCGCTGTTGGAGGCCCAGCCGCGCATTTCAAAACCCCCGTTTTTGTGGACAGTGTGAATATCAGCGGCCAGTTTAGCTGCTTCATCTACGCTGTCAAGGCTACAGATGCAATCGTCCATATAATGGTCGTAAATGATTGCATGAGCTGCGTCCGGGTATCGTGTCTGATGCTCGGCCGCGTTTTTATTTTTAATATAAATTGCCGTAAAGTCAAAGTCAAAGTCAAAGTCAAAATTCATTTATTCAAACTAGGCTGATAATCAGCACTTTTCGAAGGTCAAAATTTACTTTACTTTACTTTACTACAGTGAAATTTGGCTAACTGGGACTTGGATAAGTGAGAAACTTCTATAACTTTACTGGAACTCATACTGAGACATGAGACAGATTTGGACATCTGAGACACATTTAACCAGGTTTCACTGTATTTACATTTATATAAGACAGTCCCCCAAAAACGCCCACCCATCGACACTTCCTAGTGTTTAGCTGGAAAGAAGAAGTGGCGGAACAAACTCCCCAGCACACATCTGTCTGTTAGGTTGGTTAGAAGAACCAGACTCGATACAATAGCAAGGTGTCAGTTAAATTTAAGATTTACTACAGACACAATCATTATTAAACAAAAGTATATAACAATAAACAGTGTAAAAATAAAATAATAAATACACACATCAACACGGTCTAGGGATATTTTATACTCAATTAAATAACTCGAAAAGTACTGGCCGCATTGGAATCTTTAATACACCGATTTGTTTGTAATTTATCTCAGACTAATTCCAAATTCAAATTTTTTAAAATTCTTTTGTTTCGGTGGCAGAAAAATGTCTTGATGTATAGGAGAGGGAATTTTCATTTCTGCGATATTTAAAAAACAATACGAATTACGTTTAGTTACAGTTTTTTTTCATTTTTAAACGAAAGATAAGGTTAAAATTGAGGTATTGTAGCCATGCAACGCCGACATTTCACGAGGGCGGAGATGTTACGAGCTGTGGGAATGCTGGAAGCTGGATCTGTTCAGCGTAATGTTGCTGAGGCCATAGGGACCCATCAAAATGTAATTTCAAGATTGTGGACACGCTATCGTGCCACAGGTGAAATAGCGGAGAGGCACCGGGGGCCAAGTCGCATCACTACCCCCAGACAAGACCGATTTTTGCAAATTACTGCGCGAGCTCAACCAAATGCAACGGCGACTCAATTGGTCCAAAGGCTGCGAGTGGAACACCAAGTGCTTGTGAGTGACCAAACTGTAAGAAGGCGACTGCATGAAAGCAATCTACGCTCTCGTAGACCACTCCGGGTCCCACCTTTACGGAGAGGCAATCGTGGACGACGATTAGAATGGGTTCGGAACCACGTGGACTGGGGCCGTGAGCAATGGTCCAATGTGCTGTTCACGGATGAATCCAGGTTCGGCTTCCATCCAGATTCACGAAGGACGCGTGTTTGGCGAGTTCCTGGACGATGGAGCCGTCTCCAGAACCCTCAGGAAGTTCACCCATACCAAGGAGGAACAATTATGGTTTGGGCAGGAATTCGTCTTGGAGGACGGACGGATCTCGTTTGGGTGCGGGGCAATATGACGGCAGAACGATACGTCCAACAGGTGCTGGGGCCCGTAATCTTGCCCCACAGAACACAAATGGGGCAAGATTTCCTGCTCATGCACGACAATGCCCGGGCACACACGGCGAGAACGGTAGCAGCTTGGTTACATACACATAATGTTAGGGCCTTAGACTGGCCTGCTCAATCGCCAGATCTAAATCCCATTGAGCATGCGTGGGATATGCTGCAAAGAAGAGCTCTGAAGGAAGTTCCTGAAAATTTGGCTACAGAAGATCAACTTTTTGCGCACCTCAGAAGGACATGGGACAATATTCCGCAGCGAGACATTGACAACCTTGTTCTGAGCATGCCGAATCGTTGCCGATGTGTTATGAACATCATGGGCGCTTTCTCAGACTACTAACTTCAAGTTTATAAACACAAATTAAATGATTTTTCAATTTTTTTCAGTTTTTACTCACAAATTAAAAGTTAATTCATATACGGTTTCCGTGTATGCTTCATTTTTTTTCCATAAAATCCTGAAATTTTAATCAGTACCTTAACCATTATTATAAAATGGTAGAATATTAAATAACGTATATTTTAAATATATACATGTCATATAAATAATTAACACATTGATAGTAATTCGCTTTTTTAAAAATATCCCTAGACCGTGTTGATGTGTGTACATAACATAACAGTAAACTAATTTTGGGGAAAGAACACAAATAACAAACATTGTCTTGTGTTCAACTCAGCGACCAACTATTCTTATCATCTAAGTAGTCGTTAATAGAATAGTAAGCTTTTAAACAAAGATTAGATTTAACTTTGGCTTTAAACTCATTAAATGGCAAGTCCAGAAAAGAAGATGGCAGTTTATTATAAAATGTAATCCCGAGCCCTACGAATGAATTGTGAACTTTGTGAAGCCGGTGAAAAGGAGCGCGTAGTTTATGCTTATTTCTAGTGTTAAAATTGTGGATATCACTGTTTTTAGTGTACAGGTGGATATTTTGTCTAATATATAAAATGTTGGCAAAGATGTACTGAGAAGCAACAGTGAGAATACCAATCTCCTTAAAAAAATCTCTAAGGGAAACTCGGGCACCCAGCTGATAAATTGCACGAACCGCTCGCTTCTGCAGTACAAATATATTTTGAATATCAGCAGCTTTGCCCCACAGCAGAATACCGTAGGACATAACGCTGTGAAAATAACTAAAGTAGACTAACCGTGCTGTATCAACGTCAGTGAATTGTCTTACTTTTCTGACGGCGTATGCGGCTGAACTAAGCCTTCCCGCTAGGCTTGATATGTGTAAACCCCATTGTAATTTTGAATCTACTGTTATGCCCAGAAATATAGCAGAGTCGGCAGTTTCCAGCTCCTGATTGGCGAGGATAATACTGGGACCTAGATTTCTAACATTGGGTAAAGCGAACTTAATTATTTTAGTTTTCTTGGCATTAAGAACAAGGTTGTTTGTTGTGAACCAATCCGTGACCATTGATAGCGCGCTATTTACGTCGTCAAAATCGTGTCTATTCCTATCTACTTTAAAGATAAGAGAGGTATCATCTGCAAATAGTACAACGTCACAAAAACCCTTCAAATAATATGGCAGATCATTAATATAAACCAAGAATAAAAACGGACCCAGTATTGAACCTTGAGGTACACCTAGCCGAACCGGTAGCCCGGAAGATTTCGCGCCATTTACGTCTACACATTGGAATCTATTTTGTAAATACGAATCTATCACATTAAGGGCCTCATTTTGAACACCGTAATGACGCAGTTTCCGTAAAAGCGTGTCGTGATGTACGCAATCAAAAGCTTTAGAAAGATCGCAGAAAACACCGATTGCATTTTGCGCTTTCTCCCATGCGTTAAATATGTGTTTTAGCAAAGCAACACCTGCATCCGTAGTCGAACGACCCTTTGTAAAGCCATATTGATCATTATGAAGGAGTTTATTTAAATTAAAATGTACTAACAACTGTTTGAGAATTAATTTTTCAAAAATTTTGCTAAAAGCAGGTAAAATAGAAATTGGTCTAAAGTTACCAATATCATTTTTACTGCCGGATTTAAATAGAGGGATGACTTTACTGCTCTTCATAAGATCAGGGAAAGTACCCAAATCAACGCATTTGTTGAAAGTAACAGCAAGACAGGGGGCTACGACGTCGATTATGTTACTTAAAAGTTTAATAGAAATGCTCCAGTAATCACCTGTGTTTTTAGACTTAAGTGAATTAAAAACGTTAACTACATCACGAGGTGTTACATGTTCGAAACAAAATACGTTACCACATTTAGACACGCTGCTATGCAAAAGATCTTCGGCCTTAGACGGCGACGAACTCAGGTAACGAGTCGTCGCTATAGGTATGCTGGCAAAATACTCATTAAAAGCCTCGGCTACGTCGGCTGCTTTATTAACTAATTTGTTACCCACCATGATCTCAAGGTGATTATCTTGTTTAACAGATTTACCTGTTTCATTGTTAATGATTTTCCAAGTGGCTTTAACTTTATTATTAGATTTTTTAATGGTCTCGCTTAAGAATTTAGATTTTGCAATAATACAAATCTTTTTAAATAATTTGGAATAATTCTTAACATACTCTAGAAAAGTTGTATCAAACCTGTATTGTTTAAGACCATACAACTCGTATAATCGGGCTCGACTTTTGTAAATACCTGGTGTAGCCCATTGGTTGAAGCCAACAGAAGGTCCCTTAATGTTAATAGTTTTAGACTTAAAAATAGATTGGTATTCATTCTGCACAACATCAAAAAGGGCTTTATAAATTTCATTAGGAGTCTCATGATCTACTATTGACGGTGTTACTTTAAGTGCTACATTATTTTTAAATTTATTGCAACGACTAGCTGTATGAGGCCTGCATTCTACTGTGCGCGGCTTTCTTTTTAATGGCATAGGGAAGCTAGCTATTAAGCCACAGTGATCAGACGATAAGTCACTTAACACTAATTTGTCCTCGGCAACACAATCACTAAACATATTATCAAGGCAAGTTGATGAAGAAGGCGTGATCCTTGTTGGTTCAAAAAACAGGTTAACTAAATTAAATGATCTAAACAGATTGAGAAATCTAATACTTAATGGAGTAACATCTAAAATATTAACATTAAAATCTCCACATAAAATTATAGATTTATTACTTGATTTTAACTTATTGAGTGAATCCTCCATTACAGATTCGAAACGAGTAAAGTCTCCAGATGGGGGTCTATAAACACAAATTACTAAGTATCGCTCGAGTTCAACGCAAGACAACTCAATAGTGCGCTCAATTGAAAGGTTAACTAAATCTAAACGTTGTTTACATTTTAATTTGTTTGAAACAAGAATTAAAGATCCACCGCGAATAGCTGATTTTCTCACAAATGCACTCTGTACGGTATAGAAATCATCATTGATAAATGCTACTTCATGTTCCTTCAACCAATGTTCAGTTAAACATAAAACCTGAACATCATAATTCTCCATAAACAAACTTAACTCTAATTCTTTGCCAGATAAACCCTGCATATTTTGATGAACAACATTCAACATATGCAGCCTACCTGTTGTCGCACCTAACAGTTTAAACTACAAGGTGTATCAATAAAAGTGTTAGAATCTGTATAAGTGTTAGTAATAAAAGCAGTATTAGTATCACTACTAACAGAAAACGTTGGTAAACACATACCAGTGTCGCTGTGTATATTGTATGCTAAAAGGTTAGCAATACGTCGCTTAGAACTAGGTGGTAAAAACATTGAGAAGTTAGTGAGTCTGTAATCAGAAATAAATTGATTACAGTCAAAATACAAAATAGCGTCACTGTGACGACATGTCCTATTATAAATTAACAAATTTAAATCATAAATGTATCTATTTTGCTCAATGGACAAGTATTGAGAATATGGCAAGGCACAGAAAATGAATCTACAATTAATGGTCTCATTGAGATGTAACATCAAATGGACACATTCAATGATGTCCTTTTTACATACATTTAAACTATTCCCATATAATAAAATAACAGTAGAATTGGGATTTATTTTAGTCAGTTTAATCTTACTAATTAATTGGCTAACACTGGCACCGGGTAAACAATTATTTATAACATAGTGTGGTGAACATTGATTAAATAAGGTACCAAAACCTTGACCAAACTTATCAGAAAATAAATAAGTAGTATCTGTTACAATATTATTATCCATACTTCTATTATTATCAATACTACAAACTGGCTGAGCCACTGAGGGTGTAGGTGACTTGTGCTGAGGCTGTGGAATAACTGTGCACGCACAGCTACAAGAAAGGTTATTCGTCAGAGACTCATACCTCTCCGCATTGTACGTGACCAGGTCCACCAGCTCATTGGCCTCCTGCATGCGCTTACTCAGGTCTTGTTGAGAAGCCTCATATTTACTAAAGATATCCTTTAGTGCATGTTCCCTAACAAACAGCTCATCCTGAAGGTTTTGAGTGTCGGTCACATACATTGACCTACATAATTCTAATTCACTCTCACACTTCTTAAGATCTAGAATTAAATTTACATTTTTTCGCCTTAGTTTTGTGTTTTGTTTGTGAACTTTTAGGCGTTTCAAGGATTTTTTAATATTTCTAATTTGTTTATTAATTTTAATGATTTTTTTAATCTTATTATGACTAGTAAATATATTATTTTTACAGATAGTTTCATTTGTTAAGTCTATGGTCACAATTGGCTCAACACATACAGGTCCTGACCGGCTACCGACCAACTCATCATAAAGACTGCAGGTGTTCGCAGACTCTTCACGGTCTCTAAGCGATTCTAAGTGAGTTATTGAGTGTTGGGCCCTACTTAGTTCTTGTTCCAGTTCAGAAATGCGACTCAACGCCTGATCGTAGGTGTCACTACAATGCTGGAAATTTGCAACAAGATCACGGAGGTGCTGGTGCTGGTCAAGTATGTCCACATGCTGTGTGTGTAGTTCTGCAAGCTCGTTCTTGAGTTGGGTATTTTTGTTCACCACTAACTCAATTTCTACTTCACTTTCTTCACGTTCCCGCAGCAGTTTGCAGCACTCATTTCTAGAAGCATCCAGCTCCCTCAACGCTGCCTTCAGTTTGTCACTCATGTCACGGATGGTAGCTCCACGTGTCATCATATTGACTATTATTCACAAGCCAGACCTGAAATGTGACAGGAAAAAGCTGAGTATGTGAAGAGAATTATTAGGAACTTAATATACCAGTTGAGACTTGAGTTTAGAGGGGTTTTGAATTTAGAAAGAAGTAAAATAATTAAAAACAATAGAAATGTTTTAGAAAAGATTATAAAAATATGGAGGTAGATTAAGAGAGAAAAGAAAAAATAGGTACAAAACTAAGAACTAAAGAACAGCTATTTGATTTGATATTGTCCAACTTAAATATTACAGTTAATACACTAAGGACAAGCTATTTGAACATTGATTTGACTACTAAAATGACTATTTTGTTTTTAAATAGCAAATAACATGAGATTTTAGTGGGAAATTCTTAATTACTTAATTGAACTAAGTGGTTTACATAGAATACAAATTATAAGTAATATTTATAGCTTAATATTTCAAACACATTTTGTGTGTAGTAAGGTTTGCAGTGTATGATTTGTATGGGGCAAGTGTTTTCGTCCTCGATTTTGCTTCCACAATTTCGTCAAGCAAAATGAGACATAAACGTAGCCGGTGTGTACTGGACGTCGCTCAGAGCCCTGAGCAGTGTTTGTGTGATGTGTAATATATTAATAACACAGCAATAATTATTAAATCAAAACAAAATACTCCCCAGGTTTATAGAATTCAAATCCACAGTTCAAACGTTGACAGCTCGTACATGAATTGAAATATCAATTGTTTTTTGAGTTTCCACAATAAAACTGGTCACAAACACTACGTATGTCACATAATACGTTGATTCTAATATAAATAATTGAATTTAAACTAATTAAACACAATAAAACAATAATTTTAAAATAAATTAGCTAAGAGGTCGTTTTTTCACGACCTGTCGCCAGTGTTGCCAGCGCAAAAAAAAGGGAAAGGGACTAGAAGCGGCACCGAACATCATCGACGACATCCGGTAAATGCGCAGCGGTTCGCGCGGACTATCGCGCCACAAAAACCTCTGCGCGTCGCGGTCTTCAGCGCGAATTTTAATTTGCGGAAACATTTCCCGAATGTCCGCGGTCAACCCAATTTTTCCTTCCCTAAACCGAAAAAGAATGCCCAGTAGTGGCTGAAGCAGGTCAGGGCCCGTTAACAACAACGAGTTTAGCGAAACGCCCTCGGCTTTGGCAGCGGCATCGTGCACAACTCGCAGTTTATTAGGCTTGTTTGGGTTGACTACGCCGAAGTGAGGTAGGTACCAAATTCGTGGCCCTGTGGGCGCCTCTGGACACAGCTCGGCGTAGCCTTTCCCAACCATATCGAGAACGTTGGCACGGTACCGCTCCGCGTGGCCACCATCCCTACACAACTTCTTCTCCAAGCCTAAAAACCTAGAAAGGGCGAGGTTGTAACTATCAGGTACCGATAAAACGTCAGACTTCCATATCAGGCCTACCTCAAAATGACCACTGGGCAGGCGGCGTACTGTGTGGTCAATCTGACCTGCACGTTCGTCATCAGCATTGCGCGCCTCAAGTTTCGAAATACCTATAGACTCGAGTTTGTACTGCTCCTTAATAAGTTGCTCTAATTCGGAACGGTTGCTCTGGCCTGTAGTCGCGGACTCAAACACTGTGGCGTGACTAACAACATCAACCTCAGAAGTTGAACTACAACCGAAACCGAACAATACCCAACCAATGGTCATTTTGAGGTCACTAAAAACACTTGATAAAAATGAAGATACAACAAAAATTTTCTACTAATTGGTTTATATATCATCATTTTTATCAAGTGTTTTTATATAGCTTTTTAGTGGGTTTGAGTGTTGTTGTGAGTCACAATAATGAAGTTTGTCATGAATATGATGTTCTCAATTATGTTGGTTATAGTTACAATTACATCACGTATATCAGCATTGTATGTTTATGATTGTGCAGCAGATGGATTGAATGTGACAACCATTTCTCTACTAGATGTTGATGATTGTCCTATATACGAAACACAGGATATCATAGATAATGTAGAGGTCCAGGTTCTTCAACAAAGAGAGACATATGACCTCCATGTCTATAGGTGTGATGTACAATTCAAGTACACTATAACTTATTGTGGTATGCATAGCCACGCATCTCGGGTCCGCAACGGGGAAGCAACCAAGTTATGGAATTTGTCACCAGCAGAATGTCAAAGTATTCATAGGACTCGATCCACTGCTGTGTTGGGAAAAATGATGTTGAACTTGAAGCTTAATGCATCAGAGACTAGATTAATGACATTGGCTGGTAGTGCGGATGAGACGGGATCTTGTACAGGAGGCTATGTAAGCATCGGTAGTGATAGTTGGTCCAATGTCTATGCTACTGCGGAGATCAAGATAACACTAAGCGATTTTGTTGCAACTCATAAGGTGAATGGTGATAGAATGGTAACTCCTTCTGGTGTATCATGTGTATTCTCAGAAGGGCATTGTTTAGATGTAGAATTAGGCCTGTTAGTCTGGGATCAACAAACAAGGAGAGATTGTGATAGGACATCCTACCATGTCCTTTATACTGGTAAGGCATCTAAGGTAACAGTAATCGAACAATCATCCCATAGATCATCATATGTACTATATTCGATCAAGTCAGGATCCTTCTTAGCAACATTAATGCAACAAGATCCTATCAGAATATGTGGTATGGATATGTTCACCACAAACCATAATAAGTTGATTATTCAGGAAGTGTCTAATGGTGTACACTACTTCTCAAAGGATACTATTCCAGTCAAGGATATGGATTTGTTCTTGTATGTTAACGCTAAATTCACGCATCTTGAAAAACACAGTAGGAAAGAAATGACCAGGATGTATACTGCATTTATGAAAGAACATGTGCCATCAAGAGGCATACTCTAAGAACAATGCTCACCATAGCAGCAATCGACCCTGTGGAGTTTGCTTTCTCTTACATGAGAAAGCCAGGGTATACAGCATTAGTCATGGGTGAGACGATTAATATTGTTCAATGCAAACCTGTGTTCGCGACTGTTGCAAAGACAGATAACTGCTACATGGAATTACCAGTAAACTATTCTGGTGTAGTGTATTACATGTCTCCTAAGTCACATATTTTACAAAGGACAGGAACTCCACTGACGTGCTCAATGTTCATGCAGCCAACTTACCAATTAGAGGGGAAGTGGTTCTCATCCACAACCTATGTTACCATGACCAAAGAGCCGAAACAGTTAGCTGTAAATATGGAACCTGTGTGGGAGTATACTGATGCCGGTGACCTAGCCAAGGCAGGTATATACAGTGATGATGACTTATCTAGACTTAGGAGTCAAATTATGTATCCTTCAGAGAGGAAAGCAATATCTCAGACCATCTCTGCAGCCATTAATGAAGATTCAGTAATTGTAGTCGCATCGATGTTCAAGAATCTAATTACCAAAGAAGCACTAGAGAAGTCAGTCAACGACTTTTTTGGAACTACATGGAGTCACTTCATCTCCATAGGTACATTCTTCTCTGGGATATTTGGAATTATGCTCATATGTAAACTAATAAAGATCATGTTTGACACAATAGTCAATGCCAGAGGATTATACGAGATCTACGGTTTTGGGTGGAGGATGTTTATGGGGATCTGGGACGCCGCTACTACATATCTTATGTCTCCTCATAGAGTGTGGAAGTATAGTCAACAGAATCCCAAGACTTCTCCACCTAAATATGATGATGTTGAGATGGTATCTTCAACCTCAACCCATCGTCACGTAGATAGTGATCATTCTCAACAAATCTTGTATCCCACATTAAACCATGAAAACATTCCTTTAACATCTCCAATTAACAACCACGATAGTGGTGTAATAGTACCTAATGCTCCTGTATCATCCGGCTCGAAGGACCACGTATATAGCGGACTGGTCTATATCACCACTGCTGGGATTTAAAGACTGCTAGACTTTTCCTATTTTTTATAGGAGAAAAGCAAAACGCCATGAACGATGATAAAACTTCAACTATATTTTAGCATAAAACAATAATAGTATCAAAATAAAATCACATTCGAAATGTAAATAAACACTGTACAAAATACCAAAAAGTATAAAACTATAAAAAATGTGCGTTGCACACAGGAACTATGCAAAGCATTCGCCTCCAACACCACATTTCTAAAGCGTCTATCTTCTTTTTCTCACTTTCTCTTAAAGTCCACGTTTCGGCACCATAAAGAAATATGGGAAACACTAGTGCCCTGACAAGTCGCATTTTAGTGGCCTTTGTGATGTTTCTGTTTCTCCATATCTTCCCAAGCCGATCCATGGCGGACCTGGTGATAGCTGTGCGCCGTTTGATCTCTTCCGCGCATCCACCATTGTTCGAGATCAGTGCTCCAAGGTAGATGTATGATTGTATGACGTCACAATTCGCAATTTCCGTTACTTCGGGCGAGTTATTGTTGAAACGATCAACAATCATGATCTTCGTCTTGCTGCGATTTATCTTCAAGCCGAAATCAAGGCTCACTTGTTCCATTTCGGCTAGCAGGGATTCCATATTGCCGATGCTTGTGGCAAATAGGGTAGTGTCATCTGCGTAACGCAAATTGGAGATTGTATGGCCTCCAATAGTGACTCCGTCTGACCAGTTCTCGAGTGTTATTCTCATAATGAGTTCCGTGTAGATGTTAAATAGAAGTGGTGATAAGATACAGCCTTGACGGACCCCGGCACTTGGATGAAATTTACTCGATAACACGTCGTCTGTTCTTACCGATGCTGTTCCCTCTTCATAGAGTCTTCTAAGGAGATGAACAAGGTGTTTGGGTGTGCCCATAGCCAGGAGAGTCCCCCAAAGTACTGGCCATTTAACCGAGTCGAACGCCTTCGAGAAGTCAACAAAGCAAATATAGGTCGGCTTGTTAAATTCTCTAGCCTTTTCAATAATCTGGCGCACGTTTAGGATCTGCTCACGAGTACCCTTCCCCTTCACAAAACCAGCCTGTTCTGGAGCGATCTCCCTGGATAGGTAGGACTTTAATCTTTCGTTAAGAATATGCAGTAGAATTTTACTTGCGTGAGATATTAAGGCTATAAGTCGGTAGTTACTGCAGATTTTTGTAGAGCCCTTTTTATACAGAGGCACAAAGATTGTGTGAGTCCATTCTTGGGGCCAAGTTCCTTTTTCCCAAATTTTGTTGCACAGGATATGAAAAATGTCGACACCATACTCTCCTGAAGCTTTGATAGTTTCAATCGGTAGAATGGTCGGTTTAGAATGGTGGGATTGTCAAATTAAAATATCAAAAAATCTAATAAGACAGTCCCTTTTTAAGGCATAGGGAGTATTTTTACCACCATATATTTTCATCGATTTTACCAAAATCGATATTTTTTCATGGTAATTTTTTGTACGTGCAACATAAGGATGAATTAGTGAACATTTTATAAAAAAACGAATTTGACATTGACATCTGCTAAGTGTCATGGCGGAAACAGGACGTTGAAAATATAGCTGATTTTTGACTCTGAAAGTAATCTAAATAAATCTACAAATTTTACTTCTAGGTAAGGTCGTATTTGTATTTATTTACGTTTTCGTATTATTTGTTGTTGCTAAAAGTGTTTTATTTCCTGAATTGAATTGTAATCTTGCTTACTAAAAGGATTTTTTATGGTGGGAAAAATGCTCCCTATGCCTTTGACGGTGGCGCATTGTTTATTTTCAGGTTATATAAAAATGTCACGACGTTTTTTGAATGACTTTGAAATGGAAGAAGCTTTGAGGTTGGTTGTTGGTGTTCCTGATGATGGATGTTCAGAGGATGACTTGGAGTCTGATGAAGGAGAGGAATTTGATGTCGAAACGATACAACGCATTTTAGAAGAACAAACTGGTTCAGGTTTTACGGATTCACCTCTCTCGCAAGAGGTAAGCACTTCTAATTACACTGACCCCGTGCCAAGCTGTTCTGGTATTCATCATTCTTCAACACAAGAACAAGAAATGCAAGTACCTAGTTCTTCAAGTGAAGTAGATGAATCATCTGAAGATGAGGATGATGACTGGAAGAAGACAAACTGGACTGACAGACCAAATGTTGAAATATTTGATCAGAAACTGTTACGACCTAAATATTTTTTGAGTAGTCGAGCAAGACCAGTTGCTCATTTTGATAATTTTTTCAATGATAAAGTTTTTGATTTGATTGTGTCGCAAACAAATCTTTATGCAGATCAAACTAAGCCTAGTGGTTGGCTACCTGTGACTAAACCAGAAATACGAGCGTTTTTAGGAATATTGATTATAATGGGGTACCATGTCTTACCAAGTATTGACCTGTACTGGTCTACTGATCCCGGTTTTCGAGTAAACGAGATTGCCGACGTGACGCCTATCAAACGGTTCAAAAATATTTTGCGCTCACTTCATTTGAATGACAACAGTCAACAACCTGCCAGAGGCAGTCATGGTTTTGATAAACTTTACAAGCTGCAACCACTTCTATCTTTGATCAATGAATCTTGTCAAAATAATGCTAAAAATACTTCTTCACAAAGCATTGACGAGTGTATGATATTATTCAAAGGCAGGTCCTCCCTCAAACAATACATGCCACTCAAGCCCATAAAGAGGGGCTACAAAGTTTGGTGTCGATGTGACAGTACAACTGGATATTTGTATGAATTTTCAATATATACTGGTAAAACTGATACAGGTACTGAGGAGGGTTTGGGGGCAAAGGTGGTAAAAAATTTGACAAGTAAATTGATTGCGGAAGATTTCAAGATACATGTAACGTTTGACAATTTCTTTAGTTTCTTTAGTGATTCTTCTCTTTTGAATTATTTATATGAAAAGGGTTTATATGCTTCGGGAACGGTAAGAAGGAACCGAGTGGATTTACCAAAACTCATAAAAAAAAAAACAGGTGAGGGTAGATTCAAAAAATTGAAACTACAAAAAGGACAATATAAGTGGAGGATCAAAAAAGATGTAGCCTTTGTTTTGTGGCAAGACAACAAAGAAGTTACATTACTCACCAATACTTTCCATCCTAAAAATCGCACGTTTGTGGCCAGAACACAAAAAGACGGCAACAAACGAAACCTGCCTTGCCCATTGGTTGTGAAGGAATACACCAACAGAATGGGGGGGGTTGATCGGTTCGACCAGGTTCGTAACACATACTCGGTCGGGAGACGAAGCAAGAGATGGTGGTTACGTGTTTTTTATTTTTTGTTAGATGTAAGCATAACTAATGCTTGCATGTTGTACTCCCAAACTTCTAGATCTGCAAAACTGACCCATCTTGAGTTTCGCGTGGCTGTTGCGAGAGGGCTCATTGCAGGTTTCACAAGCAGGAAACGAAAATCTGTAGCTCTGAATACCGCTACTTACAAAATTACCAAAACTGAAGTGTCAAACCGCCAAAAAGTTATTGGAGCTGTACCTCATGAACAGCGCTACTCGAATGTTGGAGACCACATGCCAGCCCAGTCTACTTATAGACGGTGCAAACATTGTAGCACTAAAAATAATGATAAGCGCACTAAAATTATGTGCGGAAAGTGCAAAGTCCCGCTGTGTGTTACACCTTGCTTTGCTGCTTTTCATACACCTAGGGAGGCATAGGGAGGATATTTACCACCACATTTTCCGGGTTTTCCAGTGAACTGACTGATTTTCTAAGACTGTATTATTAATTAAGGTAATAAATACATGCCAAATGCATAGACAGTTTTTATTTATTCTCCCCCAATCCTTATGCCTTATAAAGGGTAAAAATTTAGAAATATATTCAGATGCATCAGGGACGGGCTGGGGAGCATACTGTAATGGTAAAACTGCAAATGGGTTTTGGACACTAGAAGATAAGGAAAACCATATCAACTTTCTGGAACTTTTAGCTGCTTTCCTGGGTTTGCAATGTTTTGCCAAAGAGTTACACTCTTGTCAGATATTGTTGCACCACAGCAATTGCATACATAAGTAGAATGGGGGGGTATACAATTTCAAAAACTTATTTCTCTAGCTAGAAGTATATGGCAGTGGTGTGAGGTCCGTAAAATATGGTTATATGCCTCTTATATTAAGTCAAAAGAAAATAAAGAAGCTGACAAAGAATCTAGAATAAAAAACAACAATAAATCTTGCATGCCTAATTTGGTACACCACAGTGAACTGCGCATTCACTTAACACCTATAAATGCAATATTATGTACTGTGTTGAGCAATAAATATTTGAATTTGAATTTGAAAATATAGATTCAGAATGAAAATTGTGTAATAAAACTTTTCCAAAAATTACAGAGTCATTCGGAGAACCCGATATGGATCTCTTTGCAACTAGAGCAAACAAGAAATTTCATAGATACATATCTTGGCATAGAGATCCATATGCAAAGAATATTGATGCTTTTACTGTAGACTGGTCAACATTTAACGTATTTTATGCTTTCCCTCCATTTTCAATGATTTCCAAATGTATTCAAAAAAATATTTGTGATAAGGCAACAGGTATTTTAGTTTTTCCTCTATGGACCTCACAACCCTGGTACCCCTTAATGAAGGGCACAGGGAAAGAAGGGGCTCATCAACAATTAACACAAATTGAATAAAACGCTAATTTATACTAAAAATCTACATGGTGTGTATGGATACTCATTTTTAACGATGTTATTTACATGTTTTGGACATTACGTAGTCCAACTACCTATTTTTGAGGATTCCGTTTTAATTGACCTATTCAATCAAAAGTTAAACAGACTTTTCTGACCTAAGCCAGAAATGTACAGAGCAAAAAGGGGTTGATTGTAATAATGAGCTCCTTCTTTCCTTTTTGGAAAAGTAAATGTAGGCAAATGGTTTTGAAAGAATAATATTAAGCAATATTTCTGTTAAATTCAATGTATATTTCAGTATGAATTAGTTATGTGGAACATTTGTAAAATATTCTTGAGCTTCAGGGGATCAGAAATTCTTCAATTCCTGTAGGTATTTATATTGTTCGCCTGGTTTACGCTATGAGGCAGTTCTGCCTCATAGCGTAAACCAGGTAACAGTGGCGTGCGCTCTATTAAGGCTCTTAGGCTTAGCCTACCTTACCAACTGAGCATTTCTCATAACTAATTAACCATGTAATAAAATAACACCATGTACAAAATAATAATAAAAAAGTTCAAACTCCTGTTAAAATACTTAGAGCAATTTTTCGCGTACGAATCTTCTAATTACAGGCTTGCTTAGGCTAGCATTCGAGTAGCCTAAAACCCATTCATAATTTTACGCACACAGCGTCACATCGGAGAATGATCGGTGCATATTTTCGTGTATATGAACCGCACACATGCATGTCAACTCCTGCCAGTGGAGCTGGCCTGTGATTGGCTGCAACAACACAAGGCTACGATTGGATGCGTCATGCGTGCCATCTTCAGCCCGCGAACTCCGGCGCGAAGTTCAAATTTGTTTTTTTTTTTACGTATTTTGCAATATAAAGGCCAGTACTAGCTTGAATACTGACTACATACGTCTTACAGCCGCGAATCATATTTTATTAATCAACATACAACCTAGCACTGGCCTGCAAATTGCAAAAATGTAAGGAAATTAAGAAATTTGAATTTCGCGCGTTTGCGGTCTTCGCTCTGCCGTCCACAGATAGAGTGCAGCACTGACAACACATTTCATTGATTGATTTCGTACCTATAATCCTGCAAAATTTTGTTGACCGCTGTTGTGAACAAACTCGATATGAAAATGATGCAATTTTATTTGGTAGTATTTTTCTATCGGCAAATTAGAAATTATATTTTACGTCTATGGAAGCCATTATGGTTTCATTGTTGTGTTGTGTTGTGATTGCTTTTTGAAACCGAAAACGTACAGATATTGTCAGATAATAGATACCATTATTAACAGTAGTGTAAATATTAGTTTTGTTGTGTATTATTTGTTTATTCCCCTAAAACAAATAATAACAATGGTAGGTATTTACTTGTGAAGTTTGTGCTAATAATGTGTGTTTGCTACACTCGCGAGCAACCAAATCGACTCAAGCCTTGACGGCGCACATATACATTGATTTTCCTAAAACGATAAATGGTAATTATAAAAGTGATATGTCATTCGAAAGCTGAAGAATTATGCTTTCAATTAACATCAATACCTTAAAAAAAAACTAAGCGCTGATTTATTGACGCATTTTAATTGGCCGTCAGCGTAAATTACCTCATTAGGAATCCACGACTTGCGCTACCTGCTCCCGCTATAAAACCCCTCCACATCCGGTTTACCTTATCATGACCGTGAGTCCTCCCCGGCTGTGACTCCAGGCAAGCTGCTCCTGGCTACACACAGCTTGCCTGCACAATATGACTCTACATAAAACTCGCACCCAGTTGTGTGCCGTGTTCTAAGTTAATATAGGCATGACACACAACTAACACAGACAGACGCCACTATACATACATAGATTCACGCGTGGCTCGCGATCACTCGCGGTGGCACGCTACACTGGGCGGTGTTACACAGTACAATACCGCCCACACACACACGACGGCCCCTTAGTCCGGACCGCAACCGGCTAGCTCTGGGAACGGGACGGACGGGAGCCACACATCTACTGTAGGTGCGTCGTAAGTCGGCACCTCTGTCGCTGGCCGTCCTCCGCTGGGGCTCCTCCGGGTAACCGGGGGTCTCACCTGGCGGGGATGGGCCGCCGAGGTGCTGTGAAGACAGCAGCGCCGCGGCGCTGTGGCGCGCCTACAGTCACTCGCATTGCAACCACACATATGGGCACGTTAGGGCCCGTGCCCTCCAAGCCTAGCCATAAAACTGGCAACACAATGACGGGTCCCGTTGTCACGGGCCCAGGTATAGCCTCCGCGGCCATGGGGCGAAGCCCTGATACCGCATTGCCGCGCCCCCTGGCGGGGGCGCCGCGAATTCCAGTTACCTTATCAGTCGCTTGTTACAAGTTGACCGGTACACATCTCCGTAAATTGCATTCCTTGTTTTCGCTAAACCATGGATACCACACCAGAAGAAGCCGCTCAAGTGGTTGCCTTGTTGCAACAAGGGTTAAGTCAGCGAGCAGTCGCTGCCCAGCTCCACTTGAGCCAGTCTTCTGTATCCCGAGTATACAGACGGTTCCAAGAGACTGGTGCCTTCAATCGGAGACCAAGAACGAGCCGCCACCGGTGCACTTCAGAGAGAGACGACCGCTTCATTGTCTCAACCTCTCTGCGCAATCGACACCTTACGGGCGTTGATGTGCAGCAAGAACTGAGACGTGTACGACAAGTATCTGTCAGCGAGTGGACAGTGAGAAGACGCTTGAAGGAAGCCAGCTTGACGCCAAAAAGACCTGCGACGGGCCCTAAATTGACTGCAGGCCACCGACAAGCGCGCCTTTAATTTGCTCGAGAGCATCTCAATTGGAGCGTTGCGCAATGGCGATCGGTCCTGTTTACTGATGAGTGCAGAATGTGTCTACATGGCAGTGACAGGAGAGGCCGAGTCTACAGGCGTCCGGGGGAACGATTTGCCCAATGTTGTTTCGCTGAAACAGTGGCATATGGCGGCGGTTCCTGCATGATGTGGGCTGGTATTTCTTTAGAGGGAAAAACCGAACTTGTTTTCGTGCCTGGGGGCGGCCGAGGAGGCGGGCTAACAGCTGATCGGTACATCACCGACATTCTACTAAATCATGTTGTGCCCTACGCAGGGTTTGTCGGTGCAGACTTCGTGTTAATGCACGACAATGCCCGCTGCCACACGGCTCGAGTCACTCGACAGTTTCTGGAAGAGGTCGAATTACGCACGATGGACTGGCCTGCGCTCAGTCCTGACATGAATCCCATCGAGCACTTATTTTTTTTTTTTCTTTTTTTTTTTTTCTTTATTAGTAAGAACAAAGTTCTTACTAGTTAATTGCAATCTAGCCTAAGAAGACTAATAAACAATTTAAATCTAACTTATTTTGCTACGTTATAAATTATGTTAATGCTAAGAATAGTGTCCATAATTAGGTATGCACTTTTACACACGTTCGTAACACTTCCTTAGAGTCTGGTAAAATTGATAAAACACTTTGTTCATGTGTTATATAAATAGCACAACATTGTTACTATTATTGATTCACTTACACTACACTAATTCAAATGGTTTAGTTCTCTTTAGTCTACGCACTATGTCTGTGTTGTCTAACAGCTGGATTGCCTCAATATTCACGTGTCGATGGAGTCTGTGTTCGTGGGCTTCAGCAAATTTTTGTGTGATGGTGGTGACGAATTCCATGTCGAGGTCACGGTGGAGGTCATCGTTTCTTATGTACCAGGGTGCATTTACAGCAGCCCTGAGTACTTTATTTTGGAACTGTTGAATTATTTTGACGTTGGTTGGCTTAGTACAGCCCCAAAGTTGGATACCATACGTCCAAATTGGCATCAGAATATGCTTGTATATTATCAACTTATTATGTATTGATAAACAGGATTTCCTTCCCAGTAACCAATACAAACGTTTATAACGAATATCGAGTTCCTGTTTTTTCTTTTTGATATGGGCTTTCCAACGCAGCTTGGCGTCGAGAGTTATGCCAAGGTATTTGGCTGTATTAGCATAAGGTATTTGCATACCATTTATGTAGAGTGGGTGGTAGTCACTGTGTTTGTTTGTGAAGTTAATGTGAACTGATTTTGACACATTCAGTTTGATCTTCCACTTTTGTGTCCAGTCGTAAACTTTGTTCACAGCTAGTTGAACTTTCTCTACTGCTTCTCTGTGGCTTGATCCGGTGGCCATAATAGCAGTGTCATCTGCAAAGGTCGCTATGGTGCTGTTTTCCAGCTCTGGGATGTCACAAGTGTATAACAAGTACAAAATTGGGCCAAGCACACTCCCTTGAGGCACCCCAGCTTTTATGGTTTTTAGCTCGGAATATGCATCCTCTTGGCGTATTCTAAACATTCTTTTAGTTAAATACGACTCTAGGATATCTACAAATTCTGGTAGCATGCGTCTGAGCTTAAATATGAGACCCTCATGCCAAACTTTGTCAAAAGCTTGCGCGACGTCTAAGAACACGGTAGCACAGACTTCTTTATTTTCTAGCGTTTTTTCAATAACATTAGTTATTCTATGTACCTGGTCTAACGTTGAGTGCTTTTCTCTGAAGCCAAACTGGTGATCTGGAACTAGGTTTTTATCTTCTATTACTGGTTTTATCCGTTTTAGTAACAGTTTTTCAAATAACTTTGATAGTACGGGTAACAGAGAAATGGGTCTGTATGATGATGCTTCGTGGGGAGGTTTCCCAGGCTTCGCAATCATAATGACTTCAGCAACCTTCCATGGCTCAGGTACATATTTTAAGATAAATGAAGCATTTATTAGTTTGGTCAGCTTTACTATGGCTTTGCGTGGGAGGCGTTTTAGAATTTCCCCTGTGATGAGGTCGTAACCGGGAGACTTTTTTGAGCTAATGTTGTTTTGAATTTCTCTCATTACTTCCTTAGGAGTCACAAGCTTGATTCTTTGGTTTTGTGATAAATTTACACTCTCGGAACGCCTTTTGGTCATTGCTTATTGCCCATTTTCCGTTGCTATCTCTGATGGGCGGTATTTGTATAATCTGCCTTTTTAGATTTCTCGTCGCTTTCCAAAGTGAGTAATCCGTTGATTTGTCATTGGTAAGCTGAAGAAGGTTGGTATTCAGAGATTCATCCTCAAATTGTAGAATTTTTCTCTTTAGTCGTTTAGTTAGGTTATTTAGTGTTGTTTTATGACGCGGGAACCGTGTTTGCTGCCACAACTTCCTTTGTTTTCTTTTTTCTGATAGTAAATCCACAATTTCTTTAGGATAGATAAATCCCTTATATTTGCGTTTTAGCTGAGGTGTATTGCTCCACGCACATTGTTGAATATTAATAATGAATTTGTTTACTTCTGAGTCAAGCTGATCTTGCGTTTTTATCGGAGTTTTAAGGTCGATAATATTATCTAGATCAAGAGCAAAACTGTCCCAATCTGTGGACTTATTAACCAAGGTTAAGTGGCTTTCTTTTAATAGGATTTTTTGACTTAGCATTAGTATAATCGGAGAATGGTCAGAGTTCATAGTAAAACTTTCCTCCAAACTGATGTAATTGGTGGATATATTTTTGCAGATGAAAAAATCTATAAGATCCGGTATTTTCTGGTGGTCAGTGGGCCAGTATGTAGGTTTGCCTGTACTCATTACTTCACAATGTGTTTCTTTAACTGCACTTAAGAGCTGTCTTCCTTTAGTTGTAGTAAGTCTTGAACCCCAATGCGTATGCTTAGCATTAAAATCGCCGCCTAGGATAAATCGCTGGCCTAACAATTCAAAAAGATGTAAGTATCGCTCTTTTCTTATCATGTGCCTAGGGGGCGAGTATATGGCTGCAATGGACACTTGACAAAACTTAGTTTTAACAGATACTGCCACTGCTTGAATGTCTTCTTCTTCATATTTACACTGCACGTAGTGACTAATGTTTTCTTTAATTATAACCGCACTACCCCCCCTGGCAGAGTTGCTAGGGTGGAGGGAATTATATATCATGTATCCTCTAAATTTGATAAAAGATTGCTTTGTGAAATGCGTTTCGGAGATTAAACACACGTCTATATTTTCTGTATCTAGGACCGCCTGCAACTCATGCTGATGTTTGAGGAGTCCATTGGAGTTCCACGCCATTATTTTAAGTGTGTTATTCATTTTTGATTATTCAAGACAGCTGTTTTAGTGCTGGATTCTAGCTTCTCTAATCTCTTATCAAATGAGGTAATGCACTTCAAGATCTGGTTTATCTTATCCTCTAAGTTCAGAGGTTGAGATCCTTGTTTTGCAGCTTGTGCGTAAGTACCAATATTGGTTACTTGCATGGCTGGTTGTTTTGCAGTTGACTGGACACTTGCTTTCTGCGCCTGTTTACCAGGGTGTGTTAAAGGAGGAAACTGTTGGGTATTAGGCACCGTAGGTTTCTTTTTTAAAACTTTATTTTTCATAATTTGCATCTGTTTGGCTACTTCACACCCTCTATAATTGGCAGGGTGAGGTAGGCCGCAGTGGATACATTTTGGTTTCTCTTGCGGAGATTTGGTACAATTGGCTGTAAGATGCTTGCCAGTGCATTTCACACACCTTGGCTCTTTTTGACAATATTTATGTGTATGCCCATAAGCTTGGCATCTTTTGCATTGGGGAATGAGTGCTGGATTTTTGAGTGGATGTATTTCAATTTTACACCCTAATATGTACTTAATGCCGTAGATTTTGTTGACATCTTCATCGTTATAAAATGATAAAACGAACATGTTGAGTGGTTCTTTGGTCTTCCAGCTCAATTTACTATCTACCTTTTCTATTTTTAGGCCTTGGGTTGTTAAATCTTCCTTAATTCGATCTGGTTGGCAAGAAGAGTGTAGTTTCTTTACCACAACTCTAATTGGTCTAGCCTGCTTGTTTTCGTATGAATGCCAGTGGTAGTCTTTTTCAGACAAGAACCTGGCAATTACTCTATACGAGTCTTCTGATTTGGCGTTAACCTTCACACAATCCCCATTCATCATTTTTGCTGTAAATGATTCCGCTGGTTGGCTTTCAATTAACGAATCGTAGAACGTTTGATAGTTCTTGATTCCGTCTATTATGATTGGCGGTGGTAAGGGCACTTTTTTGACCGAAGTCACTTTCTCATTTTTTTGATGATTGTCTTGTTGGGCGCTTATGGGACGAGCTTAAAAGAAGAGTTCGGGCCAGGAATCCAGTCCCTTCAACCGTAGACGAGCTAAAGACAGCATTATTAGAGGAGTGGGACGGCATTCCTCAAGAAAATGTCAAAAAATTGATAAGGTCAATGAAAAACAGACTGCAGGCTGTAATTAGGGCAAGAGGGGGCAATACGAAGTATTGATTTAAATTTATTAATTTTATTTTTAACAAATTTGTAAAATACGAGACCCATACCCTTTTCCCTAAATTCCTGTTTTTCCTACTCTTGCGTTCAGACACCATTTATTTTAAAAAAATATGGATGGATCTCAATGATAAAGATATCAAATTAAAGCTGACATCTTAAGCTTTCGAATGACATATCATTTTTATAATTTCCATTCATATTTTTAGTTTTATCAATGTATGTGTGCGCCTACAAGGCTTGAGTCGATTTGCTTGCTCGCGAGTGTAGATGTTAAAGGTAATAAGTTTTCTCAATTATAGTATATTGTAATGATAAGGTGCAAGTTGTATCTAAAGGTAGATGTGTGAAGGCCGCTTCGGATATTATCTTGACGTGTTTTGTACTTTTGTAACTATCACCCACTCACTTGGATGAGTTTTTTGAGGTGGCCGAATCTTTCTTCTGTTTGCATCGATAAAAAATCATGAGTTGAACCTTGAATAATGTGGTGAGTTTTTGAATTGTATTTAGGTATAACTTTTACAGGCTTATTTTCAAATGAACTTATAAATGTGACAATTTTTTTTTTGCTGTCAATATTTCGTGGCCTACCCACCGTGGCGGACCACTGCACGCCACTGCCAGGTAATAGGAACTCTTGGTTCTGGAGATTTCTCAGACTTTTATTTCGCCCTGCTATTGATGCTTCTTCCCATGGACCATTGTATGTTGTACGGAATAATATTTTCTTATTTGGTTGTTCTATTTTTAATTCCTTTCGTCCTATAAAGATGATGGAAATGTGGATTTTTCAGCATAGATTTGATCGAGATGGGCTGTCCAGGATTTAATATATGTTCTATCAACCTTCACAACATTAAATGGAGATGGTTTTTGACGGGCATTTTCAAAAACATCAATCCATCAATCAAATCAATCGGGAACTTCTACCCTGGATTTTGAATTAATTAATCCCATGTTTTTGTCACATTCCATATAGGAATGTCCTCGGACTGGAAAAGTAATCATAACTGATTCAAGTTTTCTCTCAATATGCACCATATGATATACTAGCTTTTGCCAGCGGCTTCGCCCGCGTGAAAATGTCGATTTTCCATACAAACTTTCATCCCCTATTTAACTCCCTTAGGAGTTGAATTTCGAAAAATCCTTCCTTATTCCTTGTCTACATTATAAAGGGAAACTCTGTGCAAAATTTCAGCTTTCTAGGTCCAAGGGTTTGGGCTGGGCGTTGATGAGTCAGTCAGTCAGTCAGTCAGTCAGGACTTCTCTCTTTATTTATTAGATAAAGGGAAACTCTGTGCAAAATTTCAGCTTTCTAGGTCCAAGGGTTTGGGCTGGGCGTTGATGAGTCAGTCAGTCAGTCAGTCAGTCAGGACTTCTCTCTTTATTTATTAGAAGAAGAAGAAGAAGAAACGGAACACAGTGAAGTTTTTCTTTTGTCCACTCTGCCGTGTCACGCGCAGGTCTGTTATCTTAAGATACACGAGTTAAGCGTAACAGGTCTGAATCGTATTTTAAATTGATCCTATACCTACCACTAAAATAGTTTTTATCTAACTTCTTCCGAATCCTCGTATGTGGTTGTCACCTAATTCATGTAACTATGATTTTGCCATTGTTGATTATGGTTAAATGCTGTATCATAAAATACAGCAATGCGCGTGATAAGTAGCGAACGCATCGAACAAATTCTATGTCTGCTAACTAGTAGTATTTAGCCGTGACTGTAGTGCGCGTAGGTATAGGCCGAGCGTATCGCACTCCGCTCGCTTCCACTTGCTTTTCGTTAGTTTATTTGTTGAAATTCGTGGACATGGTCGTACGCGGTTGCATAAAAAACTAGAAATAAATATTTATAGTTAATTTCATTGAATATTGGTATATAAATTGTGTTCCGTTTTATAATTTGGCAATATGAGTGAAAAAAGACGTTTATTTATGTTGCAAATGGCAAAAAAACAAAAAGTTATTAAAAATAGAGGGTGTGCAATAAATTTTCAAGATGAAAATCTTATAGAACCACAAGATGAAGTTAATTGTGAATGGAAGAAACCTCGTGAGCCGTCTTTTATTGCAACTGAAGTTCAGAAAGGATACCGCTCAATTTCTGAAGAAATGCCGGTTAGTTCAGGATTTAACAGGTCGGTACTTAGTCCACTACCTAATAATATTGCACAAATCGATTTTGAGCAATCGATACACCTGTCACCAAAATTATACACGGAACTTCAACCGGTCACAATGAATACTGATCCTTTACCAGAACTAAATAAAGAAGACTTGATTGGATTGAACGAGAGCATGCACCAGTTCTCAGACAGCATTAGCCTTCACACGCTAGATTTACCTTGTTACGATCTTAACATGAAACGCCACAAAGATCTTCCTGTCTCGAAAATGTTCGCTTTGAAAATGCATCTACACCGATTGAGCCTTCAAAAAATAATTCAGCTGAACCAGACGTTTGTCAGCGTGATACCTCCGATACTCGACGTCAATCGCAATTGCCACAAAAATCAACAAACCAACATTCTTTTGAAAATAGTGCTGAAGATCTTATTCAGCAACTTAGTAGCGAAAATGTCACGCCAGAAACATCTGTTCAACATCAAACTGAACAAGCAGCTACCGTAAAGAAAAGAGAAAGAGATCCAGTTAAACGACTTGAAAAAGAGAAAATTTTGTACAATTTAAAGCCACCCTGCAGAAAAGAATGTCGAAGAAAATGTTATGAAAATATTACAGAAGAAGAAAGAGAAAAAATTTGGTCTAATTTTAGAGGTCTAACTAAGCAAGAGCAAAGAAACTTTATATCCAGACACGTTCTAGACGAAACAACACCTTAACATAGACTCTACGGAATATTAAAGTATGCAAAACCTTTTTTACCCGACTACGGCGCAGCCAAAAGGAAGGGTAATGATTTTGGCAGTCTATGTATGTATGTATGTATGTTCCACCGTAGCGCCTAAAATACTGAACCGATTTTAATAAATGAGGTGTCAATAGATTCGTAAGAAAAGCCCGAGTGACATAGGCTATATAAATTTTATAAATTCTTTTTATGATGGAATTTAAATGTCAAAAACTTACCTCAAAAATATTAAATTGAGATAATCATAACATGTTTGGTATCAAATGAAAGGTCTTGGAGAGCGAAAACCAATATTTTATTCGTAGTCGGGTTTTAGATTTTTAAACTTGTTCTGAATACTCTTGGATTTAAAAATGATCAAACAGTAGTAACCGTATTGAAAGCTAACTTTAAACACGGGATTGTTGATGTTAATGAGATGCAAGCAGCACCTGAACAGCGCGGTCGAGCTAAACCATGGAATTCTTTTCCCGAAGAGTATAAGCAGAATGTGAAAGAATACATAGAGAAGATTCGTCCCACCGTTTCGCATTATAATTTAAATCATGCACCAAATCGACGTTATTTGCCATGCAGAGTATCACCCGACTACGGCGAAGCCAAAAGGAAGGGTAATGATTTTGGCAGTCTATGTATGTATGTATGTATGTATGTATGTTCCACCGTAGCGCCTAATCTAATGAACGGATTTTAATAAATTAGGTGTCAATAGATTCGTAAGAATAGCCCGGGTGACATAGGCTATATAAATTTTATAAATTCTTTTTATGACGGAATTTAAATGTCAAAAACTTACCTCAAAAAATATTAAATTGAGATAACCATAGCAAGTTTGGTATCAAATGGAAGGTCTTGGCGAGCTCATTACAAATATGTATTATATTATACTTTAAGTACACACAAAAATAAAATTCAAATAAAAAAATTAAGTTCAAAAATCTAAAACCCGACTACAAACAAAATCGCGGTCTTAAAAGTAGAAAACAAGAAAATAATTCTTCTCTGATATTCTTCGTAGTCGCATGCCACCTTGTATCAATGAGAACGCCATGAAGGAGCATCAGGTATCAGTGGCATGCGACTACGAAGAATATCAGACAAGAATTATTTTCTTGTTTTCTACTTTTAAGACCGCGATTTTGTTTGTAGTCGGGTTTTAGATTTTTGAACTTAACATAACGGATGAATTTAAAATAACATAATGTTGTATATTATCATCCTACCTTCTACGAGTACACAGCCAAAACAAGACAGTGATATAATTTGAAGTAACATCTTGCATGCCATGTGTGTATACTCATGTTTTAGACAAATAAACTATCTTAGACTATAAAAATGTTTAATAAAGTCAACCTATAAAATCTTTATAGAACATCTCTAACAATAACATTTAAGTTATTTGCCATGCGGAGTATCATTTATGGATTTGTATAAAACCTATATTGCTCACTGTGATGAGATAGAAATGAGGTGTTGATGGGCGTACTTTCATGGAATTGTTAAGGAAATGAATTTGTCCACGTCAATTCCTAAACAAGACATATGTACTTTATGTCGGAATCATAAAGAGACACATGCTCAACCAGATCACGATTGTGCTCAATGCGATTGCCAAAATTGCAACACCTTCCCTACTCACTTAGAAAATCGCAATTTATCAAAACGATGCTTAGAAGAGGATATTAATGACACGTCTGATGAATCAAAAAAAGTTTTTACAGCTGACATGCAAAAAGCCGAAATTACCGACTACAGATTACTATTTCTCACGCAAGTTGGTACTATTTAATGAGACTTTTGTTTCCCCTGGTAAAAACGAGCCGGCTTTCTGTGTAGTATGGCATGAAGGTGAAAGCGGACGAAAGGCTTACAATGTCGCCTCATCCTATGTACATTTTCTTATTAACTTTGCAAAGGACATTAAAGAAATAATAATATACTGTGACAATTGCACCAGTCAAAATAAGAACCGCGTATTATTCACTGCCATGATACGCCTTGTTAACATGTACATTTTCTTATTAACTTTGCAAAGGACATTAAAGAAATAATAATATACTGTGACAAATGCACCAGTCAAAATAAGAACCGCGTATTATTCACTGCCATGATACGCCTTGTTAACTCTAAAGAACTCATTATGGCTGAAAAAATTCGATTTGTTTACCTGGAGCGTGGCCATACCTACATGGCAGCAGACACTGTGCATGCGTGTATCTCAAACTACGAAACAAAAGAATATGTATGATCAGCAGTGCGATTCTCTAAGTGAGACTTTGTAGCTGCGATCTACGCTGTGATCATGGCTGTTACTGCCGTGACATCGTTCGCTGCGCTCACGGGCGGTTTGTTCGGTATTCTTTAAGCTGTATTTGCTCTCCGTTGATCTCTCGGCTGCGGGGACTCACGGCTGTTCGCAAGGCTGTGCTAGAGCGGTGACAAAATGACATCCTCACAATCGATAAATTCTCGACTAGTAGATTTTGACTATTTCTTTGTAATAAAAATTATGTACCTGACGCATTTACTATTATTAAAGATGTATTCATTGTTTGAATGTGCAAAATCAATTAAAATTTGTACCACCTGAACTTGCAACCCAAGAATTAATCTGGCAATCTCGTGATTAATTTTTCTGATGATGCGTTACGTTACTGCATTTGATCAACTTATGAAAACCTAAAAATATATTGTTTAATTTTTTTTAATTTGTATTAATGTTACGTATTTTATCCAACACACTTTTTTTGTTAAACATTAAGGGAACAAGAACATAAAAAATCATTTATTTCACCATTCAGATTATTTTTTTGCGTTTGGTTATCAAGTAGCTAAAAGACAGTGCTCCAGGACCGATATATTTTAATCATTTTTATTTTGACGTATTTATCTATACTCAATACTCAATTCTTTATTTCATTCCACAATGTAGGCTTAGGTGTTAACATTTTTGAAAAAAGTGACAATCATGGACCCTGTCGGGCACAGCAAAAGAAGTACACGTGAAGTTATCTTATAATCTAAATTATTACACAAAAAGAAAATTAAAACTAACATCGCTACCATTAAAATTTGTGTAAAATTAAAATTCAAAAATTTATATCTAACCTTAAAAACAAAACAAAGAATTAAAATCAAATTAGTTAGAAAAAGGAACACTTTTGGTAACTATTTATAAAATTGAAATCTAATATCTATTCAATAAAGAAATTTTAAAAATAAAAAATACTTAATAGTAATATAATTATAGATATACATAGATATCTATATTATCTATATTATTATAATGTCAAAATTAAAATTGGACACAAAAACAAGAATTGAAAACACATGGAGTAATTGGAATAAATTAAATAATTGACACTTTGATGCAAAGCATTTTTTTTTTTTGTACTACTTATTATGATTATTTTATCAGTTTCAAAGATTTATCATTAAGATATTCGTTTACACTGTAGTAACATTTACTTAATAATAGCTTTTTTAATTTGTTCATGAATAGATGGAGTTTTTTTTCTTCTCTTATTGATTCCGGTAACATATTGTATATTTTTGTTGACATAACCAGAGGGCTAGTTGAGTGTATGTTTAAGCGGGATGATGGTAGGTTGAGTTGTGCTTTGTTTCGCAGTGTATATCTAGTTTGTATGTCTTCTCGTTTAGTGTAAAAGTCTTGGTGTTTGTGTGCGAATTTACATATTTCAAGTATATATATACAGGGCAGGGTAAGAATATTTAGTTTTATGAAATGGGGTTTGCAGCTATCTATCTGTTGTATATTTACTAAAATACGTATAAATTTCTTTTGAACGGTAAACAGTGTAAGGGCGTCTGTACTGCATCCCCACATTATAATGCCATAGCTAAGCCATGCAAAAGCATAGGCGTAATAGGTAACCAGGGCAGTCTGTATATTTGTAGTTTTTTTAACTTCACAAAAAGCATATAAAAATTTTGAGAGTTTCGATTTTATTTTTTGTACGTGTGACTTCCAATTTATATTTTTGTCTACTGTTATGCCTAATAATGTGAATTCGTTTACTGTTTCTATTTTATGATTATTAAAAGAAAAAAGTACATTTAGAGGATTTTTTTGGTGGGGATGGAAAGTTATGAGTTTAGTTTTTGTAAAGTTGATTTCAAGGTTGTGTTCGTTCATCCAGGTTATTATTTTGCTGAGTATTTCATTTAGGGCACTGTTTAGGTTTATGTTGTCATGACATTGGGTGAGAATGGAGATGTCGTCCGCAAACAAAACACAAGGTCCGGATTCTTCTATAAATTTAAATTTAAATCTACAAAAAATATCAAAGCCAAAACAACAACAAAATTCATGAAATTATTTATTTCAAAAACAATCTTAAAGTATAGATAAATACAGAAACTTGGTTAAGCCTTTCTTAATGGTAACAACAGACGGTCACGTACTTGATATTTATGGCCCCTATGCCGCAACTGTGTCAGAATCTGTTCTAATGTTACAATTATATCTCTATGTTTGTAAACCTGAATCCCTACAACCTGGAGAGACACAGTTGAGCAAATAAGTCGAGACTTGTAACAATTTGTAGTTGGGTAGTGGAGGTACAACCTCCACTACTTGGAGAGATTATAAACTAATAAGAAATGATTTCAGCAACAATGTCGCTACCCATCTAATAACTGATTTTCGAATAGCAGGGGCCATGATAAATGCTTTCCATGTACCCATTACAGATATACCAGATGCCTCTTGAGCGTGCCTTGCAAAAATTAAATGAACCTAACACATAGGCTGATTATATTATTGAAAATAATATTAATGGAAGAAGCATCATCTTTTATTAGCATTCATTATATCATTCATTACAGAATTAGAATTTAATAAAAAGCTATATAACTGGTTGTGTGAGAGATGTTTTTATTCCATCGATGAATATTTTAAATGCAAAATGTAAAATTTATTAACTATGATTATTATGACATCTAGGCATAATTATATTGACATTATTTAAATATTTCATTATTATTTTATTTATTGACGTGACATAATTATTGACTGCTATTTTAAACATAGTTGATTAATATCTTGTATGATTGGAATTATTGTATTTAATTTTAATCTTATTAAGTAATTGAATAATAATCTAAATTTCAATTGTTATCAGTATTTCTTTATTCTAATGTTTTTGCTATTTAACAATATGTATGTACTGCATGCTACAAGTACCTACCTACAACATTTTGATATTATTTAAATATTTCAATTTCTACTATTCTTTTTGTTTTTTTTTATTAACATGACATCACTAATAATGTTTGCTATCTAATAAAATTGATAATAATTGTATTTTTAGTATTGTATGTAATTGCATTGTAATTTTTCAAATTGATATTAGTATTTTTATGCTGTTGCTATTTGAAAAATGTGTATTGCGTGCTACAAGTATGAATAGAATAGTATTTAACTTTATTAAGTGATTCCATTGTAATCGAAATTTAAATGATTTTCAGTATTTTACGTAAGAGCTGATTGATAAAATGTATGATGCATGTCAAAGTATAACCAAAATAGGTAAATCTAAATATTTGTATGGCAGAAATGCCGAATGTAGTGAAACCCATATTTATATAAATCAAGAACTTGTAAAAACCTATATTCTGCAAATAAATAATTCATTCATTCATTCATTCATTCATGCTGTTATTCTTCTAAATGAGTTCCCAGTGATGACAGAATCTGATTTAATTTTATTTTCATTGGGAACAGATAAAGCAAGCACACTCTTATTACGGAGAACATAATACACACATCAACACGGTCTAGGGATATTTTTAAAAAAGCGAATTACTATCAATGTGTTAATTATTTATATGACATGTATATATTTAAAATATACGTTATTTAATATTCTACCATTTTTTAATAATGGTTAAGGTACTCATTAAAATTTCAGGATTTTATGGAAAAAAAATGAAGCATAGACGGAAACCGTATATGAATTAATTTTTAATTTGTGAGTAAAAACTGAAAAAAATTGAAAAATCATTTAATTTGTGTTTATAAACTTGAAGTTAGTAGTCTGAGAAAGCGCCCATGATGTTCATAACACATCGGCAACGATTCGGCATGCTCAGAACAAGGTTGTCAATGTCTTGCTGCGGAATATTGTCCCATGTCCTTCTGAGGTGCGCAAAAAGTTGATCTTCTGTAGCCAAATTTTCAGGAACTTCCTTCAGAGCTCTTCTTTGCAGCATATCCCACGCATGCTCAATGGGATTTAGATCTGGCGATTGAGCAGGCCAGTCTAAGGCCCTAACATTATGTGTATGTAACCAAGCTGCTACCGTTCTCGCCGTGTGTGCCCGGGCATTGTCGTGCATGAGCAGGAAATCTTGCCCCATTTGTGTTCTGTGGGGCAAGATTACGGGCCCCAGCACCTGTTGGACGTATCGTTCTGCCGTCATATTGCCCCGCACCCAAACGAGATCCGTCCGTCCTCCAAGACGAATTCCTGCCCAAACCATAATTGTTCCTCCTTGGTATGGGTGAACTTCCTGAGGGTTCTGGAGACGGCTCCATCGTCCAGGAACTCGCCAAACACGCGTCCTTCGTGAATCTGGATGGAAGCCGAACCTGGATTCATCCGTGAACAGCACATTGGACCATTGCTCACGGCCGCAGTCCACGTGGTTCCGAACCCATTCTAATCGTCGTCCACGATTGCCTCTCCGTAAAGGTGGGACCCGGAGGGGTCTACGAGAGCGTAGATTGCTTTCATGCAGTCGCCTCCCAGATAGCATGCAAACTTGGGGCAACTTTGATTTTTCTTTAATTCTTAATTGCCGCGTCAAATATGACGAGGCAAGTTTGCGACAACATTGCTCGAATATTGTTATGACAAAGATAATGTTTCAAGTTTGTGGCAACATTGCTGCAATCTCACCGCTGCACAGCCACGCGCGCCATCTATTTTTGGTTCGGTTTTCGTTCGGTGGCCAAAATCTCTGCGCTGACTGACGTGACGCCTGATGTTGTTTTAATTTTTCTTCGAGTTTTATAACTTAAATTGTTACGATTTTGTTGTTTTGTTAGTGTATTAATTACTACTAAGCTGAAGGTTCTTAAATTAACAACGTTCATGTTGTACTCGATCAGTTTGTGCTTGTGAAATAGATTCGTATCTTTTTTTTGCTTTGGTGAAATTGAGGTAAGTGTCCTTTATATTTTTTTGTAGGTTCTAGCGCAGAATATATACTAGTATGCTTCTAGCTGTATTCACATACTATCTAAAATAAAAAGTTATGTTTAATGTTATTCACAGCCTTTAAAATGTATCTAGTTGCATAACCTCAAAAATGTACTGTGACAGTGGTATTGCACTCATGGGTATTAGTCAAAAATTCATTTCAATTAAGTACTGCCACTTTGTCTTTTTCTTCATACTTTATTAACACGATTTACGCTATATAGGGCTAAGTAAGACAAAACAAAGAATGATAATGTTATCATTTTCTAACAACTCTGAATGCAGTCATGTCATGGCTTCAGTTTTTAATAATATTTATGTACTTATATTTTTAATTTATTTTCTTTAGGAAGGAGTAAACATGTCTCGGAAACCCTTTTTACTAATGTCGAAACAAGGACAGTCAAAAAGAATTAAGAGAGAAATGGCACACACTCATGCAAATATCAATGCCGGTGGCAATAATTCTCAACAAGAAATTTTATTTTGTCATGATGAAACTGTATGGCCTGACAATGAGAATGAATTTGCTAATATTAACCCAGATTCATGTTCTCTTCATTCCCATTCCCCTCCCATGCAACAACCTTGTTCATCTAATGAAAATGTTTCTGTATATCCTAATGTTATTGATGAAATCCCCCTATCAGACATTGAATATGAAACTCCTGCGGATGCAAATATTACCTTTGTTAGCAATTTAAGAAATTGGGCTCTTAAATATCAAGTACCACACATTGCCATTACATCATTGCTGAGTATTTTACGCAGTCACAAGTGTTTTGACTTGCCAGCGGATGCTAGAACTTTACTTAGGACCCCAGTAAATGTCATTACTCGTGTTGTTGAACCAGGACTATATTCGCATATAGGTTTAGAGGCAAATTTACGAAAAATGTTGGATTATGTTACTGAACCTTTAAGTGAAATTTTTCTTCTAATTAACATTGATGGTGTACCCTTATTCAAAAGTAGTTCAACTGAGTTCTGGCCAATTTTAGGATCAATTTATAATATTCCTGCAGTAAAATCGGTAGTTTTTCCCATTGGCGTTTATTGTGGATCTAAGAAGCCTCAGAGCTGCACATCTTTTATGCAGGAATTTATAACTGAGGCAGTAACTTTAATCAACTCTGGTTTGGATTATGGAGGTAAAAACATTAAAGTTGGTATAAAAGGTTTTGTCTGTGATGCTCCAGCCAAGTCTTTTTTATTAGGAGTCAAGGGACATACTGGTTATTATTCTTGTACAAAATGCAAGCAACCTGGTGTGTATTTGCAAAACCGCATGACATTCCCTGAATGTCATGCACCTCTAAGAACCCATGAAGAATTTGTTCAGATGCATGATGAAGAATTTCACAATACAAGTACACCTTTAACTGAAATTCCTGGGATAAATTTTATTAAAAGTTTTCCATTAGATTATAATAATATGCACCTTGTTTGCCTTGGAGTTGTACGCAGTCTTCTTTATTTATGGATGTTTGGGCCAGTACCATTGAAACTTCCCCATAAAATTATAAACTCTATAAGTACTGACCTAGTCGCTCTCGCTGAACATATGCCATTAGAATTTAATAGGAAACCACGTTCTTTGGATGATGTGAGAAGATGGAAAGCGACTGAATTTCGTCAATTTCTCCTTTACTTAGGGCCAGTGGTACTTTTTAAAATAAAGTCTGACTATTTAGCATATTATAACAATTTTATGAGTCTTACAGTTTCAATTTGCATATTATTAAATCCCGAATATTCTTTAGAATACAATGACTATGCTAAGAGCCTCCTAATACATTTTGTCAAATCTTACATAGAATTATATGGGCCACAATTTGCCACTTACAATTTACATGGTCTCACACACCTTAGTGATGATGTATATGCATTTGGAGCCCTTGATTCATGCTCTGCCTTTCCCTTTGAGAACTTTTTACAAATCTTCACAAGAGGTATCAGAAAAGGAGACAGACCCCTTCAGCAAATCATTAAAAGGTTTGGGGAAATATCTAATGCTGATGTTTGGGTCAAAAATATTTCACCTTGTGTTTCTTTACCATATTTCTCCAAACCTCATTCTTCAGGTTTACTTTTGCCAGGTTGTGATAAATTTCAACAATTCAGATCTGTCAAATTTCATTCTTTTGAAATAACGATTAATCATCCAAATTCCCACTGTGTTTTAAAAGATGGTAGCATTGTGACAGTACACAACATTGTATTTTCCACAAATATACAGAAAATGGTTATATTATGTCAAGAGTTTTCATCAAAAGAAAATTTCTTTGATGCACCATTAATAGAAAGTTCACACATAGGTATATATGTTGTAAAAAATAAATTGAACCTATGTGAAAAAGAAGTTAGTGACATTATGGGTAAAGTTGTACTCCTTCCTTTCCAAAATAATCATGTTGCTATAAGAATGTTACATTCATAGTCCCTTTTTCCCTTTAATTATGTACATTCTCCATTTTAAAACTAAGTAAGTTTTTATACTGAACATTTACTAGGATAGATATTTGTTTAATAAATACACATTAGCTGACCACATTTGAATTTTAATATGTTAAATAAATGCTACGAATAATAATCCTAAATGTATTTTTAAAGATTCAACATAATGGACACTTCAAGCTTCGTCATTGTCACATTTGTGAATGAAGATGATGCTCCCGGAATAGTCCTATCAACTTGGATAAACCCACATGGCAATTCTTGCTACTACCCGAATGTACGCACAGAGGAGATGAAAAACAAACTTTTAAGGAAAATGGTTGACCCCGATAAATCATGGCCACAATATCAAATAAAAGTTCTTAAAAGATATGGTATGTCCCTTTTCTCTACATAAGTTAATTAAGAATTATACTAAACTTGTGGGTTTCACTAGTCCTTTCAAACTTAGTTAAAATTAAAAAAAACATGCATTATAATTTCAGAAACTTATAATGAGGCACGTCTCCACTTAAAAAAAGCTGAAGAAACCTCCAATTTAGACTCGGATGATGAAGTCATCAAAAGAAAAAGAAAGATCAAGAGAGTATATTCGCCTGAAGATTCAGATTCCCCAGATGATTGTCCAATTGTGAAAATGAAAAAAACCCAGCCAAGTGCTACGTACCCCATTCCTCCTAAACGTCTGTTAACAGGAACAAGAAAAAATACTGAAAAATTTACAGAAGTGGTTGCAACAAACAGCACAGTCGAGATAGTTCAAAATAATGTAGAAAATCATACACCTGGAACAAGTAAAAATGTGTGTAGTGAAAAATTGACAGAAGTGGCTGCAACAAACAGTACAGTCGAGATCATTCAAAATGATATAGAAAATCTTACACCTGGTAAAGTTCTTAGCTTATTTTTATGATAATACTTAATATGAGCTATAGAGACTTAGTTTTTTTTTTATTACAGGTCGTTTTCAAAGCAAATCTCAGCCAAATTTAACAAACGCAGCTCCTCCTGAATATACTTTTACAACAAACACCTTATTTACTGGAGAAGTTGAAGATGTTATTGAAATTTCACATGTAACAAACAGCACCAATACTGGTTCAAATCGTACTATAAATTGTCCATCTGGTAAAGATTTTAACTAACTTTTATAATATTTTTTTTTTATGGGCCATGCAAATGTAACTTTCTTTTTATTACAGACTGTATTCTGAGCAAGCAGTTTGCAATACAACAAAGCCATCTTATCCAGGTGGTTACAGACTTATCTGTACAGATGAATGAAGTTAATAGAAAACTGGACTTACTATTAGCACGGTCATCTTTACAACCAACAAATCAACGAGACGATACTTTTACAGTTCCTGACTTTCTGACAAATCTTCCAGTAAAGGATGACACAAGTTTTTGTAATTTAAATGAGCAGTTGAAGATTAGCCACAACAAACAATGTATTGTAAGTATAATATACGTTATTTAAAGTTTAAAAAAAAGAAGGCAACACAATTTTATTACTTGCTTTGGACTCGCACACACATTCTATTATGAACACTAACTTAATTGACAAAATTATTAATTTCGAATTTGTCAATTAACTGCCGACAGTGAGTGAGCAATTAAAACAGTGCTGACTTCCATTATCCTTTTCTAAATAACCATTAATATTTTTTTTTCTCAAATTTTTAGATGAAATTCTTGGCTGGGATTGGTGGCAGAAATGCTCGTAGCCTTACTACCAACATTCTTAGACGGATATTGCTTGATGAAGTGGCAGAGTTATATTCATTAACAGGAAAACTAATGAAAAATTCAAAAAAAAAAATCATTTCTGAAAACAGAAACATGTAAAATAATCTTTCGTAAGTATATCATTTAGAAATTCAAACATCATGATTGTATGACATACTAAAACTATATTGTGAAATAATAAGGATGTAAATTATTGTCTATTCCTATACTGGGCCAGTGCCTTACAATGTCGCAATGAAAATAAACCTCTGACCCAGCTGTAGGGGTTACCCCTTCTCTTTGGATTACCTACTTTCCTGTTTAACTGACTGTTGTGATTATTTTTTAATTAAATTGTTTCTTTCAGAAATCTGCAAAAAAATCTATGATGATGTAACGGAAGAACATCTTAAGGAAATTACTAGTGACTGGCTGAACCAAGCAAAAGTTAGAATAAGAAGGAGGTAAGATTCTGAAGTATAATAGACATTTGCTTCCTTTGACTTTTCACGTCCGTGCACCATTGTTACTTTAATATCTTTTTACCCCTTTTAATAGCATAGTTTAATTCTGTTCATACAGTAAGAGTTTATAACAATTTATTTTATTTGTTTCAGAGCTGATAGACAAAATAAAGCGTCGGTATCGGAACCTAGTGGGAATAATCTGGGTTATGAATCATTTTAGACAATTATTTCAAATTGCGACTTTTTTTGGTAGTGTGATTATTTTTTTAAATAAGATTTGTGTTTTTCTAAGTAATCTTAATTTTTTTAAATTAGTTATTACTTTATGACTTGACTGATTAATAAATAGTGAAATGATTATAAAATGGTATTGTATTTTTTCTTTATGTTGTTGTATTCACGAAGTCGCAGCAATATTTTCTGTGAAGACTTACATTATTCTGGTTTCTTAGGTTAAACTTATCTACTATACTCTTTGAGCAGGTCATAGTTAAAAGAATGCACATTACTTGTAGACAAATGACAGGACCACCGTAACAAAGGTAGGGCAAGTTTGTTTTATCAAGTTTGTATATTCTTTGAATAAAACAAACTTCATACAAGTTTGTCACACTGAAACTAGAAAGTTTGATTTAAACTTGCTGCAAGTTTGTAAAGTTGCCATGGCAAACTTGAAGCAAGCCTTCTTTTTTGATGTATCAAACTTGTTGCAAGTCTGAAACAATAATTTTATATTGTTATCTGGGCTTCTTACAGTTTGGTCACTCACAAGCACTTGGTGTTCCACTCGCAGCCTTTGGACCAATTGAGTCGCCGTTGCATTTGGTTGAGCTCGCGCAGTAATTTGCAAAAATCGGTCTTGTCTGGGGGTAGTGATGCGACTTGGCCCCCGGTGCCTTTCCGCTACTTCACCTGTGGCACGATAGCGTGTCCACAATCTTGAAATTACATTTTGATAGGTCCCTATGGCCTCAGCAACATTACGCTGAACAGATCCAGCTTCCAGCATTCCCACAGCTCGTAACATCTCCGCCCTCGTCAAATGTCGGCGTTGCATGGCTACAATACCTCAATTTTAACTTTATCTTTCGTTTTAAATTGAAAAAAACTGTAACTTAACGTAATTCGTATTGTTTTTTAAATTTCGCACAAATGAAAATTCCCTCTCCTATACATCAAGACATTTTTATGCCAAATAAACAAAAGAATTTTCAAAAATTTGAATTTGGAATTAGTCTGAGATAAATTACAAACAAATCGGTGTATTAAAGATTCCAATGCGGCCAGTACTTTTCGAGTTATTTAATTGAGTATGAAATATCCCTAGACCGTGTTGATGTGTGTATAAGGCAAAATGGAACTTTTGAAATTGAAGTTTGCCGTGATGTTGAGCCTCTTCATTCATATACCAGATTTTGAGGGTGAAATGTTTTTATTTAGGGCTAGAATACAGTGAAGACACCTTGTGGAAAAGTATTTTACACATATTATATTTTATTAAATATCCAGGAAAACAGTTGGAGCACAGAATCCACGGTTATTACTGTAACTGTATAATTGCAAAACGTACCATGGCTTGCTGTGCTCACATCATGACTATTGTTTGGTATATGGGGTGGGCTCGACATCAACAAGATATTTCAGCACCTGCCTCCTTCCTAGATCTCTTAGTAAGAGAAAATGATGAAAATGAGGAAATGGAATAAAAGAAAATAAGAATGTTATTGGTTTTATTTCAAATATCCCTAGTAGTTAACTAAATTCCCATTGGCATACACAGGAACGAATTATCAATTCTTTATACATTACGTTACTGCCTGTAAGCCTTCACGATGAAAAATAATAATTGAATCGATAATAAGGGTTCATCATCTTCCTGCCCTTATCCCATTACTTGGGGTCGGCGCAACACGTTTCCTTCTTCCACTCTCCCCTATATCGAAAGGGTTCATCATTATAATTATATTACTTTCCTTGGGGTTCATTGAATAACGATTTAGTCACTTGAACGTCCCCGTCTCTTTTTACACTCTTCTTCTTCTTTATGGGGTCTCAGGTTTCCGCACTTAGTCCTTAAAGGTGGACCATTGTGCGTGAGCCGTGGCGGCCGATTATTCCAACCAGCCCACCTCCCTCCAGAAGCAGATCAGACTTCCAGGTCTCCTCAGGGCATCCGCAAGGGATCGTGGTGTTCCCAGGATCTCCTCACGAATCTTGGTAACGCCTGTGCACTCAAGGAGCACATGCGCCACAGTTTCCTCCGCCTCCATGCATGCTCTGCACAGGGGACTAAAAAATATGACTAAAATTTATGTAAGTACTTAGGTACCTACATATATTTTTGATATACTTAATCCAATAAACTCCACTAAAATAAATTATACATCCTTGCCAACAGCCACAAAATAGAAGCTTTTGCATTTGACATTAAAAATCGTAGGCGTACGTCGAGGCTGTTGTCAAAGTCGAGGATGTTTTGCTTACAGAATACCGATTTCCATTATGAAATGTCAAATAAGTAATTCCATCTCACGCCGTCTACAGCCGTGCAGCGCTAGTGTCACAGCCTTGAAAAAGATAAGAAGGAGAATACGAATCGTGTGTTCACCGCTGTAACAGCCGCTGCGATCAAGGCTGTTACGATGTTTGCGCTTAGTGAATCGCATAGCAGAACGATTATGTAAATATTATAAGAGCTTCACGAAAAAACATGGTTGTGAAAGTAATAACCCACGAAGACATGATAGTATTTGCGGATCAACTGAAGAAAAATTTCTTTCCAAAATATTATGATATTCAGGCACTTAAAATGGTTGAATTTCGAAGAGGCTCAACTCACCTATTCGTCAAGAAATCATACAATGAAGAAGAATTCAAAGACTTGGATGTGTTCCGCAAAAATGTGTTGGACTTAGATAGAACAGAACTGTTGACTGATGTACCCCGGGAAGTAAGGCAAAGGGGAATAAGTGCTACAAAGAAAGTAGACTTAGGGCCGGTTTCACCGGTTACGGATAAAGTGTCAGATAGTTATCTGACAGATAATGCTATCAAAAGTTGTAGTTTATCTGGCAGATAAGTTCCTGATAGGCTATCAGGGACTTTATCAGCAAGTGGTGAAACCGGCCCTTAATTAAACTATGTGATTCTCTCCCTAGAGTATATCGGAAGTTTTTTGAAGACCTAGAAGTAGGTGCAGATGTAGTGGATCTAGATGAAGTCTTAGATATTTAGGATCTCATTTCATTTTTTGCATCCGAAGTAATTCTATTTTTATGTTCTAGTTCCTAATTTGTCCATTAGTCCTGTGTTGTTTTAGATTAGGATTCTACTAAACTCTTTTGGTATACCTAAGTTACCTACCTACTAGTAATATTGATCTCTTTAATTAAGTAAGTCGATCTCCAACGTTATTTTTTTTAATAAACACATCGTGTAGATTTTTTTTTGATTACGTTTTAGATGATTTTAAATCCTTGCATACCTATAGCTTTAAAGCGGATGAAGAAACATTATTTTAAGAGCATTGTATGTGTTATTGTTATAAAAAAAAGTCTGATTCATTTTAATTAATACTTACAAATATATGTATGTTTCAGGTATGCACATTATTATTTCTTTTCCAAAGATTTAAAATTTTATTTTGAAGAAAGTCTGTGTTTTCGTTTTATTTTAGTTTTTAACTAATCCGCATAGGATTGTCTTTATTAATAAATTTTATAATTTGATTACTAGATGAGTTTTATTTTATTTATGTTTCCATCTAAAATTCAATTCAATAATAAATAATCAGTCAAGCCAATTTCCGGTAACATATAGATACCTAAGTTCAGCAAAACATTGCGTATTACACTTGTTGCGGGTAATTCATGTATCTTAACATACAGAGCACAGCGTAACTATCATTGTATGGAGAGCTTGTCATACCTATCTCCGTTATTGCCAATACCTTCAAAAAGGTTGACGTTTTAAGAACATGAACATTAAACGCATACACAGACAGCTGTCTTTTGTAATAAACATCATTTGTCTGTATATTTGGGCAAGATAAGTTTTTACCATAATCTATGCACACCGCTTCCATAGCATGAGTAGAATCTCTACAATGGATTCGAGCTATCCGTTTTCGGTTATAAAAAGTCTCAGCTTTTAGTAAGTGCAATTTCTTCTCAGTGTTAAGTTTCAGAATATTCTTATTGAGGACTGATACACGCTGTGAATCAGCAATTGCTTTTTCAGTTTCCATGGCTTCTAGATTTACCTTGAACTGATCGCATGCACTACAAGTGTCAGTGCGAGGATAGCCGAATGCAATATTAATAAAATCATTATTAAATATAGTTCGATATGTCTCATAGCAAACCTTCACACTTTCGTCATCCTTGTGTAACTCCATAAACATGCTATGCATTTTTTTAATATTCAGCTCCTCTGATAAATATGTTGGGGATGAATCATGAAGACTGTAGTGGCTTGTACGACCTAAAAATACAAATCGTTATAATTTAAAAGACCTAAAATATGTTTTATATGTAAATACATATAATGAGTTAAATTAATAATAATATTATGTTTTTACCTTTAAATGAATTTATGTGTTCTCTTATTAGGCTAGTTACTGCAGTATTCAATTTAGGCTGATGTCCATGTTTCCCCCTTTTATCTGCAGGTGCACATCCAAAGGCCTTGAGACTAGACACCCAAGTATTCGACCTTCTTTTTTGTTATTCCGTGAATCGCCATAAAAGCTGACTTGCATACTTGTACTTCTTGAACTGATGATTCAATCGTAGCACGAATTCTGTATTTATACACAACACAACATCATAGTGCACTGCGGTTGGGTTTTTTGAGCATCTATTTATAGGCAAGACTGAGATCAATCCACATAAGTACGTATTTTGCATATCATGAGATGGTAGCATATTGAAATTCTGAAAAACTTCACGTCTTGACTGAGTTGGAATTCTCTCAAAACACTTCTGTTTGCAAGAACATGCCGGTCCTTCCTCATGACTAGACAGTCGTATCTTTTTCATAACTTCATTCATTCTCCCGTAACGCTTTCTTTTCTTAGTTCTTAGGTGACAATTTAACTGGTTTTCTTCATCGCTTTCGCAGTAATCGCGGTCCATTTTAAATTACTTATTCTAAACAAATTCACACACGCACTAAAAATTACGCCTTGACGTTTAACTTTTATCTGTCACAATACGTCATTTATTTCAAGATGGCGGGGTTATGGGCGCGTTCTTGTTTTGTAAACGTAAAATGTGCTCCTTTTAACTCTGATTGGGATGCAATGAGCACCTTTTAAGCTAGTTCGATACGAAATGAGCTCTTTTTATTCCTTGACGTGTTTTTAATATTGAGGATTACAAAGCAATGGGCCCTTTTTAGTTAGTTTTGAATATGTCATATCAAAGGCCTGTTCAAAATCTACCAAGTGCGATCATTTGTTTGATTTCGTATAAATTGTCGATGAGCCCCTTTTTTCCCTGTGCCCTTCCTTTATTTAAGAATTGGCAAATTCAGAAGTGTTAGTTTCAACCATCAATAGATTTGGTACTATCACCTTTCAGGACCCTACACCCTCTACACAACAGTCTTTCCCTGGGAGCCTGCATCTTATCAGGGAAGCGTTCCGGAGAAAATTAACTCCTGACAATACAATTGAAGTTATGGTAGCTTCCCTATCACAAAACACTATTAAACAATACACAACAGCGCTTAAAAAATGGTGGTCGTTTTGTAACGGGGAAAATGTGTGTGTTCACAAAAACAGATATGATTTTGTTTTTTTTTTTTCAAATTAAAAAAAAGTTAAAAAAAAATAAATGAAAAAAAGGAATCATGTCTGTTTTTGTGACAATAAGTAAAACAAGAAAAAATATATAACGTAAAAATTTATTGGTTTTTAACAAATTGTTTATTACATAAACAATGAAAGTTTTGATAAAACCATTTTTTTTTTATATATCGAAAAGAAGAGACAAATACTGGTGATTTAAAAAAAAATCCTAAATATTAATTAGAAGTGGGAGATAATAATTGTTAATCGACGAATGCGTTTTTAAACAATACATTTATTTTTTATAGAAACGTTTTTTTTAAAAAAGAATCGTAGTTGTCATCAAAGATTATGTTATTAAAAAAATTATTAGTTTGTCTCATAAACAACGCATTTGTTTATAAAAATTGTTTAAACAATAGGAGTTAAAAAATATTAAAAATCATTTTTAAGTAGCTTCTGATCTGAAAATCTATTTAACGACCTTTGAAAAATAGCTCCACGAAAGGAAAAAAATCTCAGATTAATAGTTTAACAATTATCGCACTTGCAATGTTAATGTTCGTGCTACAAAAAACTGTTAATTAAGTAATGGATAACTTATTGAAAATTCGCGATAAAAAATTTTTGACCACTGATTATTGTTTATGGATCTATCCTGCAGGCGCCTGAATTTTTTCAATTTCTAATTTTGATATTTAATATGTTTAAATAATATTTAGTCATGAAAGGTCCCAATCCAGCGTAGCTTGCGCAAGCCGGAGTACTCGTTTTCGGGCGTATTTTCAACCGGATGGGAAAGTCATTAATATTGGTTCTACAATTCCGGAAGTTGAAACATTCTTTGGGAAATTTTCTCTTCTTTTTGAATCTTTTCTCAAATTCGAAAAAAAAAATTCGATTTTGAGATATTTGCAAAAATCTAAACCTGTTTTTAATTTTTTAGTTCATTGTTAATAACTTTTGTAATTTTTGCAAGCGGAACTTCATTTTTTTTCGAAAATCATCTGGATGCACTTCCGAATCGAATGACACTGTGCAGCGAGCGGACTGTGTTTTAATCTTTGGACTATCGTTACAGCCCACTCCTAGCTGCTTCAGTCGAAAAACTCCTATCGCAGACCGTAGTGGTTCTCAGGGGCCTCCGGGAGAGGGTTCTTACTGGGATTTACGGAGAATTGAAACTGCCATTTACATAAAATCAACGAGGCTGGGACTCATACTACCCTATTTCAAAAGCCAGACGGGCATAATGGTGTCTATAAGAAGACTCGTAAACTACTGAATCATGTATGATCTAGGGCTATCTAATTTATAGTATGCTAGATTTGTCTAGCCAGCGAGCCCTTGCGAATTCCAGGAAAACGCACACTAAGGTACTAGGCAAACTCGCGTCTAAGCTCGTGATTGGGTACTAAAAGTTCCCGCCTCCTTTTCTTTATTGGACTGTAGTGCAATTGTTTTTATGGCTAATTACATTAATTACATTCATTTATGATATAATGGTTATTTACATAATACGGGCATATACTTTGCACAACTTCTGGTACATATTCTATGTGCGTGGACGGCCAGCGTCCGGGATGCGACGTGTTTTCCCTTAAGTCTAAAGCTATAAATATAACCCACGTACGCGATCCCGGAGCTACCATTACACCTCTGACCGTCGCAGCAACAACATCTATATACTTATGCCTTATGTATGACAGAAGTAAGTATTTTATACTTGGTTACCATATAGGTACACCTTAGCCCCCTTATTAATAAAAAAAAGTTAAGCCTGCTTAAACTTACGCTTGGTTTATCTCGCATGCCGTCCCTTTCATTTGAATATTTTTGAAGTGAGACGGCATGCGAGATAAACCAAGCGTAAGTTTAAGCAGGCTTAACTTTTTTTTATTAATAAGGCCGTAGGGGAATAACTTTACCTTAGTGTGGTATCTTTTTAATGCGGTTACAATGGAGTTTTACATTTATTGTAGACAATTTGTTTAACAGAATTCTACTTAAGTTTATACATAACTTCACGACTATAATATTACATGGGGTAGGCAGGGAATAAGGGTGTATGAGTCAGTTTTTTCATATAATTTAATGTTCTTATTCTAAGACTAGGTACGTGTTTCGTACGTTAATGAGATAATAAAATTATAAACTAGACATTATGTACATGCATGAGGTACTAAATTATGTGGCGGGGTTTCCGCTTGCGTGGTGCTGTCGTGCACAGACACCTCAATCATAGTTTTCGGAGACTGCTGAAAAAAGTTCATCAAAACAGCACTTGTTGACTAGACTATTGTGCCAGCAAACTTTTGTATAAATTGTTATTGAATGTTTTAAGATACATTAAGGGGACTTTACATTTGTGTCTTAAGTTTAGTAATAATTGTAATTATGATGTCATTGGGTTTGTGGACAGTGATTGGGGTGGTTGTATTGACAGAAAGTCTACTACTGGGTGTATTTTTAAAGTTTTTGGGAATTCTGTAGTTTGGTTCACTAGAAAACAACAGTTAGTAGCTCTGTCCTCAACGGAGGCTGAGTATGTGACCTTAAGCCAAGCAACTAGTGAAGCCTGTTCGCTTAAAGCCTTATTGGTGGAATTAGGATTTAATTTGGGTCCTATCAAATTATTTGAGGATAATCAGTCTACAATTAAAATGGCTCATATGTCAACCTATACTTATAGAGTAAAGCATTTGGAAATAAGGAGAGTTTTTGTTAAAGAAAAGTTGGAAAAAGACATTGTTAATATTGAGTATGTAAGCACTAGCGAACAGTTGGGTGATATTTTTACCAAACCGCTAGGAGGGGTTCAATTTAAAAAACTAAGAGGGAGATTGTTTAAGTGTTAGTTTTTTATTTTTTTGCTTGAAGAGAGGTTACTTACTTGTTTTAAGATGAGGTTACATTTATGATTTTAAGTTTTTCCTTTTGTTCTAAATATTTTATTAAGGGGTGGTAAAGTAGTAATAAAATATTAGGTTTGTGTCTATGATAATCTCTGTTATATCTGTGGTTGCAACACCATGTAATGGAGTCGTGCGTGAAGAATTGTACTGTTTGTGTTGGTGAACATAAAACGTTCAGTTCACTATTAAATGCTCTTTAATTCCTCGTAAATCCTAACAAGCTACACAGACTGTAACTAAATTAAGTACGAAGCAAACCTCTCCAATAAAGTTTTCTAGCAAATTTGTTTCTACATCTCCATTTAAAGTTTCGTAATTTAAGTTATTTATAAAGCAACAACCACTTCGCTCCAGTCAAGTGAAACAAGCCACTTAAGTAATTATAATTAATCTGATAGTCATATATCATTACACACCCCATCTGTAGCACCCATGGTAAAAACTTCTTTGGTAACAAGTTTTTATGAACCAGAGATGAAGAAAGATAATTTAAAATGTATGGCAGAACATACTGTAGACAAAATTAAGACTACAGTATACCGAAAGATTGTTATTTTTAGGGTTCCGTACCTCAAAAGGAAAAAACGGAACCCTTATAAGATCACTAGTGTGTCTGTCCGACCAATCCCCCCCCCCCCATTTAACTCCGAAACTACTGATTCAAAACTCGGAAAAAATACAGAAATTAGTTCAACACATATAGATTACAGGAAAACCTATAAGAAATCATGGTACGGAACCCGTGATGTGTAAATCCGACTTGCACTTGGTCAGTTTTTATTAATATTATACATACATGAGCATTCTGGTATTCCTGAGCATCATATATTGTTGTGTTTAAAGAAAATTCGTTTGAATGATGATTTTGACATTAGTATTAATTTCATATGCATGCAAAATATTTACAGAAAATATTCCAAAAAATGCTAAAATTATGAGACCTTTTATAGTTAAACTGGACAAGTCTTCTTTCAAAGATGTTTGCTCATAGCTTTTAGAAAAAATACTATAATGTAACATGTATAATAGATTGTTTGGAAATTGAAATTGAAAAGCCTGGTATAGCCTTAAATCAGTCTTTAACTTGGTCAGAATACAAACAGGCTAACACCATAAAATACCTGAATTCTAGCACACCAAATGGACTTGTGAATTATAATACCCAGGGATACGGAGGAAGAATTAGTGATACATGTCTGGTAGAAAATTGTCACATGTAATGGCTGACCGAGGATTTAAACAATACCACTATTACTTGGGGTTGGGTGTAAAAACTAACAAAGTTGGAGGCCTTGTTAGTTTACACCTAACGCTATGTATCAGGCAGGCAGCAATGTATCAGGTAATAAATTATCTAAGGCAGAATTTAAGGAGACAATAAAATTGCTAGTCTGTTGAAGGAGTAATCAGAATCAGACGCTTCAGGAAGTTTTCTGTTTTGAAGCCTCATGCTTGTGTGGCGGCGTTCGATTTCCGAACGCACCCGACGAGAGATGGCAACACTGCCGCCATGCTCGCGAGGAGAGAGAGAACGTTCCGATAAATAAGTAGTCTGATAATATTGTATGTCTAGCAGAGCTAAGTACTGTGAATTGTGTACCTGTGAATAATAAACAATAAACTGTGCAGTATTTCAACGGAGTGTGTTATTACTTACTACATGGGGACATATCTGCATCCTTCCCATATTGGTGACCCCGACTGAACACGATTCCCAAAGAATCTGCTGAAAAAGGACATTTTCGTACAAGGTACATCTATTTTTTGCAAGCTCAGAAGACCAGTGACAGATTTTTTATCACAATCATCGAGGGTTATTTCAAGAGATTATTTCAAGGTCAAAGTTCGCAAGCGTCGAAGCTATTTTTAGCACATTTGATTTCTTCGATCTGATTGGTCGATCGGTGTGCAGACGCATCAACTACGTCGTACATTGCTGCTGCGAGTTCGAAGTACATTGCCACTGCAAGTTTGAAGTTCATGACTGGCTAGTACCTACATTCCGACATTCATTGCTGACTCGGTTTGATGTTCATTGCTGCTCCACTACTTTAACATTCATCGCATGTTTCGCACGACGACAGGATGTGTGTTCGTTTTTTTCTATTTAATCGGGTTTTCGGTAGACTGCATCGTGTTTTCTTTTTCACGTGTATAAAAACGGACTGGTTTTAACGATTAAGAGACATTATTATTAAATTGGTTACGGTATCTTTTAGTTTTAAGGAAATGTTTTTGCTGTACTAACCTTTTGTTGTGTGTGTATACTAAACTGGTTATTTTATACCATTTTGCTGGCCTAACTCTTTTGTGTGTGTAAGCTAAACTGAATCATTGGGTATTAATGGTTATTTTCTTTCAAAATTGTAACTTAATATTCTTTTTGCATTGTGTTGCACGGAATGCAAACTTATTAATCATATTTGTTTGAATTTTGACTTGACTTGACTTAAAGTCCTATGTCCCCTAGATGGGGCAGAGGGCGTCCACAGATGTCCTCCATCGCGATCTATCTTGAGCTTCACGCTTCATCTCGCTCCACGTCAATCCGATGCTCGCCGCTTCTGCCAGCACGGTGCGGCGCCAGGTTTGTCGGGGACGGCCACGCTTTCTTTTCCCTTGGGGGTTCCAGTCCAAAGCTTGTTTGGGTATGTGGTCGGGATCCCTTCGGAGCGTGTGGCCAATCCATCTCCATTTGCGCCGCTTGATCTGGTGGTCGATCAGGCTCTCGTGGCATTTCTCCAACAGCTCGACGTTGGAGATGGTCTCGGGCCAGTAGATTCCGAGAATGCGACGAAGACAGCGGTTGACGAACACTTGGATTTGGCGTGTGATGATCTTGGTGACCTGACCTGTTTGAATTTTAGCCATAAGTAAACCTGACACTTGAATTTTTAATTTTAAGGCGTGCGTTTATTTGAATGTGTATTGTTTTCTCTCTCATCTACGAACATGCCGTTTGCTCTTAGGGTTTATTAGCCAGCGATTGCTGTTATTCTGCCTAACAACTAGTATAAAACTACTCACTGCATTTAGGTACACTACTTACTTGTTGTTTTTCACGCACATGCTTTAACAACTTACCAGTTCTCGCCATGCCTGATACAGATGAATCCGCCGCGAAGCTGGAAGCTCTCAGACGTGAGCTTGAATCATTGTCTTCACAGTTGCAGGCAACTATAAAGGAGAATGCCCAACTTCGCACTGAGATGCAAGCCCAGAAATTTCCCGCAGGTGAACCTAAACAGGAGTGTTGGAATGATGTATCAAAATATGCCTTAAAAGCTATACTCCTATTGTATTCTTATCTGTGGTATGGTACAATGTAAAACCTTTTTTTTGAATATATGTTCTGTGGCCTAGTCTGTTGCGACATTCACGTGTTTCATTATAGGTTATGGGCTTATCCCGAAAAATTATCAGTTATTTTAGTTTAAAATAGATAATTAGTGAAAGTTAAATCGCGGAAACATGACTACGAACTATATTGCCAGTGTTCCTAAACTAAAAGGAAGAGACAACTATGATGAGTGGAGCTTCGCGGCTGAAAATTTGTTGGTGCTCGAAGGGATGGACAAATACATCAAACCGACGCCAGATTTAGAAATCAAGCCAGTGGACGATGCAAAAACAAAGGCAAAGCTAGTATTGACTATGGACCCGTCATTGTACGTGCATGTAAAGAACACCAAGACTTCAGCAGAATTATGGTCTACATTGAAGACGATGTTTGATGATTCAGGTTTCTCAAGAAAAATAACCTTGCTGCGACATTTGATATCCATACGATTAGACAAATGTAATTCTATGGCGTCATATGTGACTCAAATGGTCGAGACAGCACAGCGGTTGAATGGCACGGGCTTTACAATAACAGACGAATGGGTTGGCTCATTACTACTAGCAGGTTTGTCCGATCATTATACACCTATGATCATGGCAATTGAACATTCAGGGATTTCGATAACTGCAGATGTCATAAAGTCGAAATTACTAGACATGGAAGTGACCAGCGACAATGACAGCGTGGAAACAGGAGCTGCATTTGCCGCGCGAAATAAACTAAACTCAGGCAACACTAATAAGCCAAAGAGAAATGGCGGTCCCTCAACGTCAAATAAGAAAACAGTGACAGCAATGACAGATTCATCTACGAAAGTAATTACATGCTATAAATGTAAAGAAGATGGTCATTATCGAAATCAATGCCCGACATTGAAGAAAAATAATAACAAATGTGTATTTAATGTCGTTTTCCTGAATGGAAAGTTTAACAAAACAGAGTGGTACGTGGATTCAGGCGCGAGCGCACATATGACGGCGAATGAATCTTGGATAAGAAATATGAACAATACACCAAGTTTACCAGAAATCGTGGTAGCAAACGAATCAAAAGTGCCAGTTGTTTGTTCCGGAGACGTCGACATTGTGTCTGATTTAAAATATGACATTACTGTGAAAGATGTGTTATGCGTGCCTAGTTTGACAACAAACTTATTATCCGTAAGTGAACTAATTAAAAATGGAAATAATGTTAGTTTTGATGAAAAGCACTGCTATATACGAAACAAAAGCAATGTTTTGATAGCCACAGCTGATTTATCGGATGGAACACTACACTAAAATGGATGACTCAGGGAATCAAGTATGCAAAGTATCGCCAAAATTAGCTCCTTTCTGGCAGCAACGACCTGAAATATGGTTCGCGCACGTCGAAACGCAGTTTCGTATTGCTGGCATTACAAGCGACCAAACCAAGTTTGATCACGTGATTAGCACGTTAGACTTCAAAATTATTGCTGATATCGAGGATATTATAGTTACCAGTCCTCCAACCTTTGGTAAATATGAACACCTTAAAAAAGAACTGACACGCCGGTTATCACGGTCTGAAGGGTAAGACAACTGCTCACTGAAGAAGAGCTTGGAGATAGAAAACCTTCCCAATTTTTACGACACTTATGCGTCGTCTTCCGCAGCATCTTCAAGCGATATTGACTGCCAGCGCGGATCCGCTTGATGACATCGCAGCCCGCGCCGACAAAATTCTGGAGGTAGCACCCGGGATCGCATCGTCTTCCTTTGTACATGCTGCTGCAGCACCTGGAGGAACACCCGTTGTTCCTGCATTTTTTAATAATTCATTAATATATAAACCACATTTTTTCTTTTGAAGTCTTCGCTGCATGGTTCTCTATTGTTCTGCACGAACTGATACATAGAGAGCCCTTTTAGGTCATTAATATTGTTATGCACATACCTTAATAATTCAGTTTTTAATACCGTGCACTGTAGCTTGTTCCACAAATTTATTAAAAACACTGGCATCTGAAGTAGTTGAAGCATTTCCTTTGGATAACTCTGTAGTTGGGTAACCGTCAGGTCTCCAGATACACTGGTCATAGCACAGTAGTTGTTCGTGTCAAAGGAACAGAAATGAGCGTGGATTATAGGTGGGTCGTTCCTTACAATCCAGTGCTTTCGCGAAGTTTTAATGCGCATATCAACGTAGAGTTTTGTCAATCGGTCAAAGCTATTAAGCACATATGTAAGTATATCCATAAAGGTTCTGATCAGGCCACATTTTCCTTGCAAAATAATAACGATGAGGTAGAAAAATATCTTAATGGTCGATATATCAGTTCCTCAGAAGCGCTTTGGAGAATTTTCCAATTTCCTATTCATGAACGTTTTCCTGCTGCAGTTCATTTGGAAAACGGACAAAGAATTAATTTTAATAATAATAAAAATCTCCAAGATCGCGTTAGCAATCCTCCTTCGATAAAGCTTACAGCGTTTTTGATCTGTGCAAAGGAATTGAATTTGCAAAAACTCTTTTGTATCAAGAAGTACCTCAGTGGTCAATTGGCTTCTAGCGAGAACGGTCGCGTCATACACGCTCTTGCACAAGTTCGCGCTCGTGTAAAACTGTTGACGCAGCAACATACTCCGGCGCGTCTTGACACGGTCGCCGCGATGACCTACATACCGCCCTAAGTGAATCATGTGTTTTTGTGCAAATAAACGATAAGTTATAGTTTTAATATTATACTATGTCTTCACCAAACAAAATAGTTCTCAAAACTGAACTCGAGCATAAGTTGTACAACAGATACATCGAGGAACAGAATGAGCGCCTCGAACTACAAAAACTAGTGAAAGACCTCAGTGGTCAGATAGAATCTCTCCAACAACAGCTGAAACTTATTCAGGAGCAAAAGAATGTTACTTCACAGAAGGAACAGTCAACGAACGACAAGCCCCAAAATGCAGTCGAATATGAGACTGACGAGGAGGAACTTGCCCGAGAAACCGAGTGGGTACGACAAAAAAGTAGAAAGAAAAGGAAACTGAACACTTCGCTATCTCCTTCTTCTCAAGGAGGAAACTTAAATGAATCTCAGGCCAGCACGAAACCCGAGAAACCAAAAGAAAAGAGGGCACCACAACCCCCACCAATCATAGTCGAAAACATCAAGAACTACCAACAGTTCTACGACCTTCTTTTGACTAGTCTAAACGGTGATTCATTCATTGTAAAAATGATGAACGGGGAAACGGTTAAAATAAACGCCAAGGATGAAGACTCATATCGAGCGGTATCAAAATTATTGTTGCAAAATAACTGTCTCTGGCACTCGTATGAGAATAAACAGGACAGACCGATACGAGTTATGGTCAAAAACCTGCACTCATCATGTCTGCCGAACAGAATAGTCGAAGACCTGAATGCTAAAGGTTATAAAATTCAGGATGCCGTAAATAAACTAAGCTGGAGGACTAAGGAACCTCTTAACATGTTTATGTTATCATTCCAAAAAGATGAGGACATAAACAATATCTATGGTATTAAGGCCATATTAGGTTGTAAGGTAGACGTACAGCCATTAAAAACATCAAATTTAATTCCTCAGTGCAAAAGGTGTCAAGCATATGGCCATACACAAAAATATTGTTCAAAGGAACCAAGGTGTGTGAAGTGCACTGGTAAACACCTCACCAAGGACTGTACAAAATCCATAGCTACAAAACCTAAATGTGTTCACTGTGGCGAGCCTCACCCGGCTAACTATAGAGGATGTATTGTAGCTAAAGAACTACAACAAATGAAAAATAAAGCCTCCAAAAGAAAAGTAGCTACGCCTAACATCCCGGCCTCTGGTGCTGAGAGACAACAACCATCACGTTCTACTCACAGAAAGGTAACAAATAATGTGTCTTTTGCGCAAATGACAAAAGGACCGCAACCACAGTCACAGCCAACGGTGCTCCCAAATTCTGTAAGTACTAATACAGATGAAAATATTAATAAAATTTTAAGCATGTTAACTTCCTTTGACCAAAGGTTGAGGAACATAGAAAGTAAACAATTACCTACTCATTCAAACCAAAAATGAAAAACACACTAAAAATTATGACGTGGAATGCAAACGGACTCCTGAAGCACCGAAACGAGTTGCAGGCAGTCTTAACAACAGAGCAAATTGATGTATGCCTCATTTCAGAATCTCATTTTACGAGAGAATCTTTTATTCATATAAAAGGCTTTAACATATATCACGCACTGCATCCCAACAACAAAGCGAGTGGTGGCAGTGCCGTCATTATTAAAGAGAACATCTACCATTACTTGGAACACAAATGCGAAGAACAATTTGTACAAACTGTAGCTGTTGTGGTCAGAACCAAACATCAAGATATTACCATATCAGCTGTATATATTCCACCTAAGTATGCGCTGAAAACAGAGCAGTACAGGAATCTATTGAAAACTCTAGGAAACACATTCATATTTGGAGGTGATTTTAACGCAAAGAACACACATTGGGGGTCTAGGCTAACGAATACGAAGGGTAAGGAATTGCTATGTGCTATCAGAGAAATCAAGTGCAATGTGATTTCAACGGGAAAACCCACTTACTGGCCTACCGATATTCGAAAAACACCAGATTTGATAGACTTCTTCATTTATAAGAATCTGTCAGCTGCATACCTTAACATAGAAGAAGGATATGATATGCATTCCCTAGTAGCATTTTTGTTGGCATTTGTTGGCATTTAGTTGGGCCACATACATTTTTGTTGGCATTTAGTTGGGCCACATACCTCTGTATGTGGCCCAACTAAATGCCAACAAAAAATGCTACTAGGGTTCTGATCATTCACCCATTATCTTAACTCTAAGCGAGACAATAATACAAAAAGAAAGCGGTCCAACATTAGTGAACAAAAACACTGACTGGGAGAGCTTTCAATTTGATTTAGACCACTGTATAGACCTCAAAGTATCCCTCAAAGACGAACAGCAAGTAGATGACGAAGTAGCAAAATTTATTACCGACATCCAACGTTGTGCCTGGCGAAATACACCTGATAAGAAAATAAAAGTTGCAACTCAAAGATATCCACTGGAAATTAGAAATCTAATAGCCATAAAGCGAGTCCAGCGACAAAAGTGGCAACAATTTAGATATCCGCCTGATAAAACTCTGCTAAATAAACTCACAAAAAGGTTAAGTAGAGCAATTCAGGAATTTCACGATGAGACAACAAATGATTACCTTAGTCAACTGTCAAGTAATGGCACATCTGATTACTCACTATGGAAAGTGACTAAAAGCTTAAAAAAGCCTATCAGTCACGTTTCACCTATTCAAAAACTAGATGGCGAATGGGCCAAAAATAATGAACAGAAAGCGACTATATTTGCAGAACATCTAGAGCAAACTTTTCAACCGAACAGCGAGGAAAGCTCTGAAAATATAGCATTGGACGCAACTCACCATGACAACATAGAAATAAAACTTGTTACTCCAAAAGAAGTTAAGAACATGATCAACAATTTGGCCAAAAGGAAATCACCGGGATACGACTTAATCACTGGAGAACTCCTACAAAATCTGCCACGTAAAGCAATTGTGAAACTAACAACCCTCATCAATGCCACATTTCGGTTAAAACATGTGCCTAGCATGTGGAAAGTTGCTGAAGTTATCATGATTCCTAAACCTGGAAAACCACCTCGAGAAATAACATCATACAGGCCCATATCACTGTTACCAATTATATCCAAATTGTTCGAAAAACTACTACTCAGGCGTTTAAAACCCATTATAGAAGACAGAGAACTGATTCCCAACTACCAATTCGGCTTTAGAGAAAAACACTCCACAATAGACCAAATACACAGAATAACCAATGTTATTGAAAAAACATTAGAAGAGAAGAAAGTTTGTTCTACAGTATTTCTAGATGTAGCTCAGGCATTTGATAAGGTGTGGCATGGAGGCCTAATATATAAGTTAAGTAAAATGCTCCCAAAACAATTTGTGGATATTTTGGAATCCTATTTAACTGAGAGGACATTTAGAGTGAGACATGAGGATGCTTATTCAGATATCAAACAAATAAAAGCTGGTGTACCGCAAGGAAGTGTTCTTGGACCTATCCTGTACCTATTGTACACCTGCGATATCCCTGAAACCAATAACAGCGTCATTGCCACGTTTGCAGACGACACGGCTATCATGGCTACAGGTGTCACTCACACGGAAGCAGTGGAGAAGGTACAAACTGCCGTCAATGCCATCACCGATTGGACAAAAATCTGGAAAATAAAATTAAATGAGTCTAAATCGACACATATCGACTTCACAAACCAAAGACCTAATTATACACCAGTATATATTAACAATCGTGTAATACCATACGAAAATACGGCAAAATACTTGGGCATGACGCTAGACGCAAAACTTCGCTGGAAGGCTCATGTCAAAAAGAAACGCCAGGCGTTAGACCTACGCTATAAAAATATGTACTGGCTACTTAGCAGACACTCTACCTTGTCAGTGTATAACAAAGTACTTTTATACAAGCAAGTACTCATGCCTGTATGGACATACGGCATTCAACTTTGGGGATGTACAAAACGAAGTAACGTTGATATCATACAAAGATTCCAAAATAAGGTACTTCGGGCTATAGTAAATGCTCCCTGGTACGTCAGAAATGATGACATCCACCGAGACCTTGGAGTGGATCTTGTAACTGAAGTTATAAAAAAACACGCCGAAGCACACGAGCAGAGGCTTCTTCATCATGTGAACGTCGAGGCTATCCAGCTACTTGACACCACGGACATAGTGAGAAGACTAAAAAGAACTAAACCATTTGAGTTACTTTAGTAAAGTTAGTGTAATCGAGTGCAGTGCAGTGAGTGCTTCGCTACGCTTAAAGAACACAAGAACAAAGTGTCTTTCAACTATAACTATACTACTATAAGAAAAGTGCCAATGGACACATTCTTAATTTTTTAAGTTTTAGTAAATTAAGTTAAATTTAAATTACTTATTAGCCTCAAGGTCTAGATTGTAATTGTATGAGTAACCGTTTATTACGAGTACTTCATAATGAAAAAAAAAAAAAAAGAAGTACCTCAATACACATGGGTAAGAAATAAATTTTCCAGAAGGAAGCGTGGGCAAAACGTTGATGGATTCCCTGGTGTAAAAAAAGATACAGCTTTAGGCCGTGTGTACAATATCATCCGACTCAAACTGAATGCTTTTATCTGAGAATGTTGCTCCAACATGTTCGCGGTCCAACGTCATTTGAAGATCTTAGGACCGTTAATGGTATTATTTTACAGAATAATCAAGGCGCCTGCAAGAGATTAGGTTTACTGAAAGGAGATGAACATTAGGAAAATACTATGTCAGATGCTGTTTTATCAGAGTCACCCACAAAATTAAAAGAATTATTTACCATCATCCTCTATCTTGCCAGCCATCGTTATGATTTGTGTGAAGATATATTAAACAGACGGAACCGGAAGACGTTGCGCTGGAAGGCCTCCCACTAGGTGGACCGATGACCTGGTCAAGGTTGCAGGAAACTGCTGGATGAGAGACGCACGGGACCGGTAAATGTGGCGACGCCTGGGGGAGGCCTATGTTCAGCAGTGGACGTCTTTTGGCTGAAATGATGATGATGATATTAAACAGAATGCGTCATGACAATCACGATATAACATGATATGTACAATTTAGAATATAATGATGATATATATGTTATGGACCAAGTGATAAATTGGGCAGTATACATAATGCCCGGTCATTATGAAAAATGCCCAATATGAAAGTGCAATTTGATAATAATTATTCAAATAATCAAATTGACTGGGCATTATACATATTGCCCATCACCTTTTGGGCAGAGTAATACAAACACATTTAATTACTATTTTTTTATTGTTATTGTCATTTAACTTAAAATAAACTAAATATTAAACAACTTAAATAATCGGTTTGTAGGGTACCGAACACGTAACTAGGAAAACTTGGATGCAAGAGCGAGCGAAGCGAGCTCGGGACTTGGGGCACCCCGACACGGACAGGTTAGGTTAGAAGGGGATGGCAGGGTCGATTGAGCGAGCGAAGCGAGCGAATAGACCCCGCCGTCTCTGATTGGTCAAAGCGTGTCACGCCACGCGTACTTCCCTCCCCGCCCTCGCACCGCGTCAAATATAGCTTTATTATCAAATTGCCCAATTGTCATGTAGCAATATAATAATGACCGTGCAATGTGATAAATAATGACGTTAAGATAGTAATTAATCACTTAGCCCGATAAAGCTAGACATTATTCATAATGCTCGTGCATTATTAATAATGCCCGCATTAATCACCTGGTCCATAACATATACAATAAAGGACTTATAATGATCGAAGATAAGATTCATGAGATGTGTGATATTTCTGTAACTGATTTTGGATTTCCATCACTAAATAGGAATAATTCAAGTTATAATTTGGATCCATTAGAAGAAGCTTTGCGGAAGCCGTATGATTTAAATAAATTAAGTGAATATGTTACTGAAAATTAACCTAAATTAGTAATTGATCAGCTTACAGCGTACAATTGTGTGTTAAACAGTGTTCGTATCAACGAAGGAAAGATTTTTTGGATGCTTCAGGTGAGACCGGCAAGACTTATATTAATTTGATATTAGCAAAAGTTAGGTGTCAGGCAAAAGTAGCTTTGGCGCTAGCGGCGTCGGGTATCGCTGCGACTCTATTAGGAGGTGGACGCACAGCTCTTGCAACTTTTAAACTGCCTCTAACTGTTTCTTTGCAGAAAGACAGCGTGTGCTCTATCCGTAAAAATTACCCTTAAGGAAAGTTTTTGCAAGATGTCACTTTAATAATATGGGATAAATGCACCATGGTTCATGGAGCTCATGAAGAGGCTCTAGATAGGACTCTTAAGCTGCAATAAAATCATGGGTGGAATCACTGTCATGTTTGCTGGAGATTTCCGACAAACTTTACCGATGATAGTTTTGTAGTCTTGCTTGAAAAATTCCCCGTAATGGAATTTTGTTCATACCCATAAACTTTCTACTTATATGAGAGCATATTTAAGTGGAGGTAGTACACATTTTCCTTCTAAGTTACTTTTAATAGGAGACGGGAAAGTACCTAATTTTGAAAATAAAATTAAAATTGACAGCGATTTAGGTGAAAAAGTAACCAGCACAGAAGACTTAATATCGAAAGTCTACCCTGATATAGTCGAAATAGTTCAAAAAGATTATCAATGGATGTGTCAAAGTAGGTTAGTTAAAATTAGGTCGTTAATTTAATTTTTATTAATTTCAATAATTTTAGGTTCTAATTGTACCTATAATTACACAAAACTCTAAAAAATATATATACGTTGTTGTATCACACAGTTTCGCGTATTTTAACCCATCACTCTGAAGTATTAAGGAATCATGACTCAAGTTTAGAAATTTCATTCAAGTGGAGTGCTGATGGTGGAAGCCAAACCAACTTTAAACAGGCATTTCAATCAGCAGATTCGGATGATTCTTAATTATTTTAAATGAATTCCTTAGTTTCAATTCAATTAAGGGCGATAAATAATAGTGAAAAGTTATATTGCCCATATAATTTTTCACGATTATTAGATAATAATCTAAATCTTAATGTTTTATTTGTGTTATTAAGGCAAATGCAAAGTACCTGAGTTAACGAATTTATAATTATTTTATATATTAATGAAAAAGTTAAATTATGAGAAAACGATTATTCGATACTATTTTATGATATAAATATACCTTTAATTGACGATTTCACTGTTATTATTGCGTCCCTCTAACTTTGTGTAATTGATCACTGTGCGCCGCCGCCATTGCCAACTCCACCGCCTAAAGCAGCCCGAAAATGGGTCAAGAGAGACTTGCCCCAACACCATTCCCAAGATCAGTATTTACATTGTCTGATGCTTCAGAACCAGTCGAATTGTTTTTTAGCCAACGAAGTCATCATGCACATGTTTTTTTTCATCAAATTGTGTTGTCCTGTGTGAGACTAATAAATACATTTTCTTCTTCTTCTTCAAAGTCCGCCCTTTTTTTTATTTACTCAATAAGAAATTTCTGCAATATGCTGTAATGGAAAAGGACATCAGCATAGACGAATCTATGATACCTTACTATGGTAGATACGGTTGTGATAGCATCTCGAGGGAAAGCCTATTAGATTTGGCTTCAAGACATGGATTGCGGCCTTGCGCTTAGGATATTGCTTATACGCCAACCCGTATCAAGGCCGCGATGAAACATATAGTACTGGGCTAGGACAATATGTTGTCCAAAAACTGATGACTAAGATTTAAAATGTCTACGAAAAAACAAGATTTTCAGTTTTCATCGACAACTTCTTCACAGGTTTACCGTTGATAACAACAATGAAAGATAAAAGAAATGGTGACGGTACAGTTCGTGGTAATCGTACTGATAATTATCCTTTGTAAGACGACAAGTTATGCAGGAAGGAACAGTGAGGTTACCATGATAATCGGCTCGATGTAAACAGCGGCATTTGCGCAGCACGCTGGATCGATAACAGCGTAGTGACTCTTTGTTAACATCTCGTAGAGAGATTGTTCGTGGATGCAATCAAAGAATTGAATAAGTTGTACACCAGATATATTAAAATAAATATCAAATAGAAAATACATGAGCGCAGCCGTCAGGCGATCACATTGGCGAATACAAAAGTCACTCTCAATTCAAATACCTACGACAGTAGCATATAATAGAGAACTATGAATCAAACAGTGACTGCACAAAGAAGGTCAACATTCAACACTTCCCCTCAATCGCTGTTTGAACTCAGACATCACCGCTGGCTCAACTGGCCTAGAAACCTAAGCCCAAGTTCACAACACAGAACTTATGTTTAGGAGCACACAAAGACTTAGTTAGTACATCAGCCACCATTTCCTGAGTAGACAAATAATTCAACTTAATTACATGATTATTCACAGCCTCCCTAACATAGTGGTACCTGATGTCTATGTGCTTCGTCCTCCTATGAAACACTGGATTGACACCAAGTTTCTGAGCAGACTGATTGTCATTGAACATATCTATTATCAACCCAGAACTACCAGTCAATTCAGTCACCAAGTCCCTAAGACAACTTGCCTCCTTAGCAGCCTCGCTAAGAGCAATGTACTCAGCCTCAGTACTTGATAAACTAACACATGTTTGTTTTCTACATTCCCAGGAGATGGTGTTACCCCCATACTTGAAAACAAACCCCGAAAATGATTTTCGGTCACGTATGTCACCGCCCCAGTCAGCGTCTACAAACCCCTCAACCTTAACATGACCCGACCTGCTAAACACAAGGCTAACGTTTTGAGTCCCCTTAAGATACCTCAATACACGTTTCGCAGCCCTCCAGTGTTCCATAGTATGACACGTATTAAACTGGCTTAGGTACGAAACTGCATACGTAATGTCCGGCCGTGTAAATACACTCAGATACATAAGAGAACCTATCAATTCCCTATACAGAACAGTACCCTCGCCTAACACACTCGTATCAGTAAACTTAACTTTTGGGTCCAAAGGAGTCTTAACTGGTTTGCATTCTGACATACCGAAACAGTCAAGCAAGCGCTCGACATACCGCGCCTGACAAAGCTTAAGAGTTTTGTTCATCCTGTCACGCACTACCGCGACCCCGAGAACATGCCGCACCGCACCCAAGTCTGTAATCTTGAACTGCTTTCGTAAACTCTCTTTCAGCTCTTCAGCCATGCGTGCATCATTGTAACAGACAACGAAATCGTCCACATACAAAGCAATGTAAACAACCGACTTACCATTTCGTTTGTAGAAGATACATTGTTCAAGTTGGCATTGAACAAAACCTGTCGACAGAAGAACGTCCTTCACCCTCTGATACCAAGCTCGCGAAGCTTGTTTCAGTCCGTAGACTGCCTTCTTCAATCTGTAGACTTTATTTTCTCCACCAGGTGAAATGAACCCCTCCGGTTGAAACATAAATATCTCCTCATCTAAATTACCGTTGAGGAACGCTGTCTGTACGTCCAGATGGTCTATATCCAGATCCATCTCTACAGCAATCGCCAACAACAGTCGCATAGAACTGTACCGTACTACCGGTGAAAACGTTTCAAAATAATCTTCACCATACTTTTGGGTGAACCCCTTGGCTACTAACCTAGCTTTATACCGGGCTATCTTCCCCTCGGCGTCACACTTAATTTTGAAGATCCATTTATTCCGAACCACATTTTTGCCCATAGGCCGATCCACTAACTCCCAAGCTTCATGTTGATTGAATGAGTCAATCTCTTCCTGCATAGCTTGCCGCCACAAGTCGCTCTGCCCAGAACCCAGAGCTTCCTTAACAGTGTGCGGTTCAGCTGGGATCGTATCATGTACGTACAAACCCTTAGATTGTCTAGATCTAAAATTGTACCTCGGTTCTGGAGGTTCCACCACCTCCTCAACGCTATCTTCAAAATCCAAAGTGTTGTCGCCGCCATCATCACCGCTCGCTGACACAATCGGCTCAACATTCACCGTTACCGACTCTTCAGTGACAGGCTCCCGAGCTGCATCACCAGCCACCTCACTCTCAGGCACGCTTGACTTCCCCTCTCCAGTGAAATCGTCAACTATTTCCCCTGAAAGAAAGATTTCTATAGTGGCTGATCCGTGTCCAGTTCCTAGCACTTTGGCTGGGAACACACTTTCATTAAATAATACATCACGGCTTCTCTTTATAGCATGTGTCTCAGAGTCATACAACCTGTAAGATCTGCCATTGTCTTCATAACCGACAAAAATATACCTCTTACTCTTAGGTTGTAACTTATTCCGCTTAACGTCATCAATATGTACATGGGCCTCGCAACCGAAAAAACACGTAAGTGGTCATACTTTACCCTAGTACCCGACCAAACCTCTTCGGGCGTCTTCCCGCCTAATCTACTAGACGGAGACCGATTAATAAGGTACCCCGCAGTGTTAGCCGCCTCAGCCCACAGCTTGTGATCCAAACCCGCATGATACAACATACAACGTACCCGTTCCAAAAGAGTTCTGTTCAACCTCTCCGCCGCACCATTCATTTGGGGCGAATACGGAACAGTGACCTGATGCACAATGCCCTTCTGTCTGAAGAATGCGCTCAGCTCTTTGTTTACGTATTCCGTACCGTTATCACTGCGTATAGCCTTTACCTTGGATTCACATTGATTTTCCACGAGCCTAATAAAGCCTTTGGTGACGCTAGCTACTTCGCTCTTATTCTTCAAGAAGTACAAGAATACTTTCCGCGAGTGATCATCTAGAAATGTTAAAATGTACCGCTTACCTGAGTGGGACGCAACAGGAATCGAACACAAGTCCGTGTGCACCAGATCCAACCGCTTAGTCGCTACATCACGCCCAGATTTCTTGAACGGAAACCTTATTTGTTTTCCAAGAATGCAAACATCGCAATTATTTGCAATTTCTGTATTCTGAAAATCAATAACGTGTGACAGTGACTTCAAGCTGTCATAACTTAAATGACCCAATCTATGGTGCCAAGACTCCTTTGAAACCTCTTTTACACTACTTAAAGCTATCGCGTTAGTATGCAGTTTGTATACCCCACCAACAGACCTAACACTAGCTATACAAGATTTATTTCTAAAAATCTTACAAGTAGACTGAATAAATTCCACTCTAAGCCCTTTAACCGCTAAACTATTTACAGAAAGTAAATTTACACTCAGTCCCGGAACATACATCACTTCTTTAAGAGTCAAATCATAATCTCCGAGTTTTAAACACACATTACCGATACCGACGCATTTCAAAGTCTGTCCGCTCGCCACGTTTACCTCTACACTGCTTGTAGAAAAATCATGTATCCAGTCTCGCTGTCCCGTCATGTGACTCGACGCACCCGAGTCTCCCTAGTAGCATTTTTGTTGGCATTTGTTGGCATTTAGTTGGGCCACATACATTTTTGTTGGCATTTAGTTGGGCCACATACCTCTGATGTGGCCCAACTAAATGCCAACAAAAAATGCTACTAGGGCTACGTACCACGTGTCAGCCAAGAACCGAGTCGCGAGCATTGCCGCCCCTTTCTGGATACACTCCTTCTTTACGTGACCAGACTTTCCACAGTTCCAACACCTCGGCTTCTTGTCCTTGCGTCTCTTACCAGACTTATTCTCCGACTTATCAGCAATCAGGCAATCTCCACCTTTGCAATTGTCAGACCACTTCGTATCCTGAAGCAATTTAGCCTTCACGAAGTCACTGGTGAGGTCGCTCACACTACTCTCCAAGGCCATGATCATTGGATCAAACTTAGGAGGTAATCCCTGAAGAATAATCGCCGCCAAGAACTCATCGTCAATCGGTTTATTTACAGCCGTCAACTGTTGCGAAAGCGACAAACATTCGCCAACATATTTGTCCATATCGCCACCAAAGTCGTCCAACTTTACCGAGCACAGCATCCGCAACAGTTTTAATCTCCTGCCTATGCCCTTATCGTCGTACGCCTTCTCCAGGCTCAGCCAGGCATCCTTACTCGTCTTCGCAGTCATCACATGAGACACGCACGAAGCGTCCAGTGACAGGCAGATCTTAGCCAACGCCTTTTCATCCTTACGTCGTTTCAGCTCTGGAGTCGACTTATCGTCCTCCGGATACCCGTCGATAGAACACCAAAGGTCGTCATGGATAAGTAGGTTTCTCACATTAAACTTCCAGAGGAGGTAATTCTCTCGCCCCCTCAAACGCTCAATAGAAAGCCTACTCACGCTTCCGCCTTCTGCAGACACGGTTGCCATCTCTCGTCCGCTCATTGTATCTCAGTACAATTTTTTTCTTCTTTGCGCACTCTGGGCCCATAACCCTTGTTAACATCTCGTAGAGAGATTGTTCGTGGATGCAATCAAAGAATTGAATAAGTTGTACACCAGATATATTAAAAATAAATATCAAATAGAAAATACATGAGCGCAGCCGTCAGGCGATCACATTGGCGAATACAAAAGTCACTCTCAATTCAAATACCTACGACAGTAGCATATAATAGAGAACTATGAATCAAACAGTGACTGCACAAAGAAGGTCAACATTCAACACTCTTTTATCCAGTGAATACGGCGTGGAGCCTATACGAACTGCAAGGAGATACTCAGCTGTGCAAAACAAAGAGTAAATGTGCCACAACCCAACTAGGTCGGGCAAAAAGTGGTATTTCCCTTACTGTTGTGGTTGATAGACGTGTCAATAACGCTACCCTGCTAGCTCGCATTTACTCCAAGGATATAGTTACGCTCGAGTTCCAAAGTAGCATTGCCCGAACCTTACTTCAAAAGTATGGCAATGATAAGCAGGTCCGAGACCTAGCAAACGGGTATTTTCGAATGTACCCACATCAGTGCGAAATCATAACGCCGAGCACATGATCGGCACTGCCTAGTCACAAAAACTTAACCGTCACGTTTTGTCAAAAATGTGAAGTGTATAGTTGGCTATAGCCAACTATACAGGCACAAGAACAGACTCCAAATAAAACTGACAACAGACAAACAGACTGTTAAATAAATGTTTTGTTCTGCATTCTAAATAATAATAATAATAATAATATTCCACAACTATCACACAACGCCATCTAGTCCCAAGCTAAGCAGAGCTTGTGTTATGGGTACTAGACAACTGATAAACATACTTATATATTTCTAAATACATACATATTATAGATAAATGCTTCTCAGCATTTCATTCCTTATATTTTTTTAACTTTAACTTTTTGTGAATATTAATTAACCCTTTGAATGACAATGGCAATATATATGCCATCATGTTCTCATTTTCACATTTTCGACAGTACAGACGAACAAATTGTGGTTATTTGATTTTTGCAAAAGAGAACGAAGCACTAAATAAATAAAAAATATGACATGCGACCTCATTGACATCTGTCACTTGTCAGAGAAAGACTTTCGTGACCAAGTACGTATTAGCTGGTTTTCAGTTACATCTCGATTTATCGCGAAATCTGGAGTAGGTACCTTTTTGTAAGTACTTACATTTATTCTATGAGTTGTTTATGGCGAATCATTGAATATTTTTGGAAAACAATAAATATTATTTACGTAATTTTCGAAAATCATGTCGGCAATATATATGCCACTGTCTGTATGCCGTAAGGGTACGAGGGCAACATGTTGGCCAATACCAGTTTAGTTGACGGCACGGTTGGCGCAGTGGCTAAGCGATTGGACTGCTGCGCTGCGTGTCGCGGGTTCGATCCCCGCACGGAACAAATATTTGTATGGCCTACAAATAGTTGTTTCGGGTCTGGGTATTTGTGTATGTGAGTTTAAATGTTTGTGAACGCACCCACAATACAGGAGATATTCCTAGTGTGGGGCAACGTTTAAAAAAAAAAAAAAACAAAGTATTACCTTATTGTACTACATTTATTTATATTTTATTTTGTGTGTTTATAGGAACATGGATCGTCGTGGGTTGAATCTGAGACCTGATGAAGTAGAAAGTGCGTTAGAAGAATTATTTGGTTTCAGTGATGGAGCGAGATCTGAAGATGAAGCGGAGGATTCCGATGTGGAAGATTATTCTGGTATTTTGTCGTCAAATAACTATGACCAACAACACTAAGATCTTTCCAGAACTAAGCCCTCGACCAACATCATCACCCTAACCAGGGCCCTCAAATGAAAGTGTTATGCAGCCACCCCCACCAAGAAGTTCACGACACAGTCCTTCACAAATAGAACTTGAACTTCAAGAAGATTTTGATCCATCAGAAATTGAGGACTCGGACGGATCTGATGCAGATGAAGACGAATGGAAAAAAGTAGCCTGGCCACAGAAACCCGTAGTTTCTCTTTTTCATTCTATTCAGTTACAACCAGTTCGGAACATAGCCAATAGGACTTTTAAATGTTTTTTGACTCTGAAGCTATCGATATGATTGTAACCCAATCTAACCTCTACGCATCACAATGCAATGACCAACATTGGGAACAGGCGTCAGCAACAGAGATCAAAGCTTTATTGGGCATGATAATTCAAATAGGAATTCACACATTACCATGTATAGAAGATTATTGGTCCAGTGACCCATTGAAATTGCTGAGACAATGACATTGAAGCGGTTTCAAAAACTTATGAAATATTTACATCTCAATGACAATACCAATATGCCTAACAGGAACGACGATAACTACGACAAATTTTATAAAATAAGGCCGCTGCTAGATTAGATCAACTTAAAATGTCAGTCAAATGCCAAAAACACATATTCTTAGTCAATCGACGAGTGTATGAAGAAGAAACATTGAAACAATTAAAAGACAATTCCATAACAGATCTCGCAAAAGAAATAGGAATTTGCGACGAAAATATTGATAAGATTTTGCAGCAGTGGCATACAATTAATTTCGTAGATTGGAGTCCACTTAATGGAGACCCTGTTATAAACCTTTTGGGGTAAGGTACCGGCATATAAAAATGCAGCTGATGTGAACACCTTCCACGAATTGTGTGAGTTTGCTATCGCCGTCTTGTCATTGCCGCACTCAAATGCCGAAGTCGAAAGATTATTTAGTGCCATGAGTATCATCAAAAATAAACTACGTAACAAGTTGTCCGAAAAAACTTTAAATTCCCTGCCTACCATCAAAAACCAACTAAAGATTAAGGATATGAACTGCTTAACATACGAACTTCCTGATGACGTTGTTAATCAAGTCGGCAAATGGAAACCAAAAGCAACTACAGAGCAAGGAACGGCTGGAACTTCTAGCTCCAGTACGAGTATCATTGCAGCTGAAGATGCTGAATACGCAGAGGACGCAATATTTGATTTGAACATATAAATAAATTATTAATTATGTAACACCGTAAAATCGCATACGCGCGCCGCCTCACGCCTAACTTACTTCGTCCGTGCATCGCCCGCTCGAGAGGGGTAAGCCCCCCGCTCCCCGGCTCCCCGCAGCCGCGCCGCGCCGCTCGAGTCGCCAGTCGGGCTACCTCGTTACGAGAGTGCATCATGCGCAACTGTGTTGCGCCACTTTACCGCATTGTGTCCTTACGATAGACTGTATTGTAAACTGTGTGTTGTGTGCCGAGATTATATACAGTTATTACCATCCCGTGGCTTCATTTCTGTGCTCGCAACGCTACCCCCGTTATAAATTGCGCCCAACTCGTGGCACGTGCTCGAACGACGCGAGCGCGGACTGAAACCACGCAACTGAGTTCCACCTACTGGACTACCTACCTACGGTTACTTACCTTCTTGGATCGCTGCCGAGCGTCATCGAGATAATGCCGCCGAAAACCCGCCGACACGCGTCCAAAGACAACGACGATGTGTCCAGTAGTGACGAAGAAAACCACGCGGTAGCAAACCCCGCGAGCATGAGCACTACGGTGACGCCAACACCTACAACGGGTAGCAACACGATCTCCATGTCCGAAGAACAACTCACGCGGTTACTATCAAACGTGATGCGAAGCGTCATGACGCCGACGCCGAGCTCGCCAACCGGCGAATCAACAGGACCGACTCATCCCACCGCTACACACACTGGAGCGCCGACGCTGACCCTGCATAACAACTTCACCCGATGCACGGCCCGCTACGACGGAGCCGCACGTGGCGCGGAAACCTTGGAAGCTTTCGTCGAGAGCGTGCTCATCTATAAAGAGTGCGCAAACGTGTCCGACGAGCATGCGCTTCGAGGTTTGCCTATGTTGCTGACAGGAGAAGCCGCCGTGTGGTGGCAAGGCATTAAATCTACCGTGGAGACCTGGGACGACGCGATACGCCGACTTCGATTCATGTACGGACGGCGCCCCGCGCCCCGCCCACCGGATTCTTCGAGAAATCTTCGCTCAGGAACAATCTGACGGTGATAGTGTCGATTTATTTATATCGCGAGTGCGCGCCAATATGTCGCGAATACCATATGAAGTGCCTCAATTAATGCAATTAGATATTGTCTACGGTCTTTAAATCGTAAAATTCGAAAAAGTGTGTCACGCGACAGTGTAAGTAGTGTCGACTGTCTACTCGAGCGAGCAAGGTACGTAGAGGAGACGCTGGCCGAAGTCTACCTAATTAATTAATTCCACCCCGCTGTAATAACCCGAATCACGATCACGCGAATATTATTGAAAGTTCCACGAATTCTCGAAATGTAAACATTAACCCTCCGACTGCGAACGTTGATCAAAATAACCGTTCGCATGCCAACTCTAGTTCGAATAATAGTAGTGATGCGAATTCGAAACGTGTCAGACCACGCTGCGCTTTTTGTAAAAAGTTTGGCCATTCGGTAGATGGGTGTAGAAATAAAACAAAATCGAGTGATATAAAAGTTGATAACGCGCCATTGTCTTGTTACGGCTGCAGTCAAAAAGGGGTAATACGCTCTAAGTGTCCGACGTGTAAAGGTACACCGTCCGCTGATAAGGCGAGTTTCCAAAGTGCCGTCACCCATGCATCGGACCGGTCACATCCAACAGTAAAGATAAGATAGTAGTTGCATCTTTATTAGGTGTCGCAGTGTTAGACACAGGTGCCACCGAGAGTCTCGCTAGTCCTGGATTATATAAAATCCTTCTCGACAGCGGTACCACTTTCACGGAAACGCGCCGAAATCTCAGTCTCGCCGACGGAACGCAGCAGGTACGAGAATTGTTGGTATGTAACACGAACGTCACAATTCAGAAACGCGTCATTCCCGCCAATTTCCTAGTGATACCAGAAGCGAATAATAGGACGCTTCTAGGACAGGACTTCATCGCTAGAGCAGGTATATTGTTAGACCTCCAACATAACTGTTGGTATTTTCGTAATTCGCCTAGGCAAAAATTTACTTTTGTACAGTCGTACAGCCTCGAATCTACCAGTGGCGAAGGGCTGTTGAAGGTCGATTCTTCCAGTCTGTCGCTGAGAAAGGATGAAGGAACGAAGCTGTCACCTGCCCAGAGAACGCAGCTCAACCAGCTCATAGTAAGTAGAGCTGAGCGCTTCGCCACCGATGGACCCCCTACAACTTATTCAAAACTCGATTGTATTGACGAACATAAAGAACATGAAGTATATTTACTCAACAGATTACCTGTTATGGCAAAGAATATTATAGAACAACCACAGGTTGGTAGAATCATGATAGTCGCTGAAAAGGGAATATTAGCTTTCAAACTGGTGGTAGATAATTCTGGATTAATAAATAGAGTCGCAGACGATATTATAACACTTTGGGATCAAAAACCAATTGACATTAATGAGACTATATACAATATGGGTTCGCTTAACTCATTCTTCATGGGATTGGTTGAAGTGAACTCAACAGTTATAACTTATCCAATGATAGATGAAATTAATAAGTGGCTAGTTAGTTGTGCCGGTTCACTGGGAGTTGCAGCTACTTCAATCATGCCACTACCTTTTTGGACAAGTATTTTTACGTCAGCATTGTTCGATAAGATGGTACAACATCTCGGTGCATCGGGCGCATTGGCTGTGACAATAGTTGCTAGTGGGTTGCTTGTAACACCTGGAATAGTATTACCCGTTGCTTTAACTTCATTGATAACATACGGTGTGAAACGCATGATATTGGGTGGACCTATTGATGCGTTGGGGGCGCAAATACCAGCATACCCAGTTGCGTTGTTGGTGGGAACGCTGGGAGGGGCTGCAATTAACCACATGATCAACACTAACACTTACCACCCTACGATATACGGAACGGTAACAGGAAACCATATTGATGTTAACATAGGAAATGGTAGCATAGTCATAGTTGTTAAACACATAGTGTTATTGGCGAATAAAATTAACGACCTAATAAATAGCAATAAAGAAATTGACTATTCATCATTGGCGGTTAACTTCTTGGCCCTCGCTAATGAGGTGTCAAGTCTAAGCGTGCATCAGATATTAATAGTTATAGTCGCTGCCACGATCGTAGCTGTTATGATAACAGCGTGTAGGAGCAATAGTCATTATATACATACACTATTATCGGTTGTAGTAAAAGATCCCAATAAAGTCAATGAACTAATGGCTGATTACAATAAAAATCCAGAAGATCTTGTTATGGTGGGTTTGGTCATTGCCTGTTATATTGTTAGCCCTACTAGTGTTTTGTCGACCGTTCTCATTACAACTAACGAATTTATAAAGCAATGGCTAAATCAAGAAAATTTTAATGTTAAAAAGGCAGTATATAAAGGGATGATGGACGGGGCAGGCGTACCTATTTGGATGACATGTTTTCAAGTGCTTGGAGATTTAATGCTTAGATGGAAGGCTAGTGTTGGTGGAGGAGAAGGCCAAACTAATTCAATGGTGGCTATTAGTGGTGGTATAATTTCGTCAATATCAGGGCTGGTTTATCTGATTAAGAATAAGGATTGCTTAGATATAACGATGAATGCTTTTTCAACAGCTGGAAACTTGATAAAGAAATGGGCTGCGGCTGTATGGGCGATAATAAGGAAACTGATCAACTATATAATAAATTTGTTTACAACTGAGGAAATAGTTGATCCTTATTCATTAGTTCAGGACATTGACGGGTTTGACATCCTTGCTCCTGTAAGCGCAGAGAAGAGTAAGAGGATTGGCCATTTAATACACATTAAAGAACAATATTTGAATGCTATTATGAGCGATCTTAAGCCCATCATGCATATAAACACTGACAAAATTTTGGATTTTATACAAACCAAGCTTGCTTGGTTGACGGAGGCAAGTGTGAATGATGAACCTGTGTTGGTTTGCCAACATAATGGGGTTACTCAACTAGACATGTGTGCACTTATGCCACTCATCGCATTCGGGTTGACGAGAAGCAGGAGCCGACCGCTTCACTACCCTATAGAATGTCGCAAGGTAAGAAACAGCTGTTAGACGGTGAGCTTGAAAAGCTGCTACGCGCAGATGTTATAGAGGAGTGTGAGTCGCCTTGGGCGGCCAACGTAGTCTTAGTAGCGAAGAAGGACGGCGGAGTTCGCCTGTGTGTGGACTACCGGAAGTTGAACGCGGTGACAGAACCGGATCGTTACCCGCTCCCGCATGGAAGACGTACTTCATGCGGCGAAGACGACCAGCTACATGACCACGCTTGATCTCCACTCCGGCTACTTCCAAGTTTGAGTCGCAGAAGGCGATCGCGACAAAACTGCTTTTGTGACACCCTCCGGCACTTACAGGTTTAAGAGGATGCCGATGGGCCTACGCAACTCGGGTGCCTCATTTCAACGGTTGATAGACCGATTCAAATCGAACTTGAATGTTCCCATTCAAGGTCAGAAGGTATGAATGCACTGCGCCAAACTGTTATATTTTTTTACGTTTTTCTCTATCTCTATCTTTTTTTACTCAGGTTCAATATGAGTTCGAGGCCTACATGTTCAGCTTCCAGGCTTCCACATTTGTCGAATGAGGAACTGGAAAATATTTTAGTCCAATTTGAAGATAGTGAGGATGGCTTGGATTACTCAGACGACGATGATGTAGCTGATCCTTCATACATTTTGGAACAGAATGATCCGTATTTGCTTCAAGACTCGGATGAGGAACCCGAAGTAACAAACCCAGAAAATCAGGACAATGACATCTTGCCACCGATCTCTGAGACCAATACACTAGCACTACGATTCATCCATATAAGACACCGCCTACTGTTCCAGAACCCAGTACCAGTTCCATAACCATTTCATGAAGCACACGTGTTCCTAAGACGAATGCGTGGTGATAATTATCAAATAACCCCCCCCCCCCCCCCCAACCCATGTTCCTTCTTCGCCCTTGTGCCGAGGCCACGTCATCTCTTTCGATAATCCGCAGCCCCGACGGGCGTCGGCCCTTGCGGGCCCCTCCTTGCTGACATCTCTTTGAGGCGTGCGTGGAACACGAACGCGCCGTCAACACGGTCTGATGCTGTCATGACGACGGCCGGACGGCGAGCTAGCCCATTACTCACCGTCCACAGGCCCGCATCTACGGTGGCCGGAAGCCATCACGTGGCCCCCGACGCCCGGAGCGCCTTCTTCGGCAGCTGGGACGACGAGAGGTTCTCTCCCTCTATCGTTCCACCACCTCCTTCGCTAGCATCACTGCTTCGCAGAAGGAGGCGACGGCGTCCCATTCCTCTTCGCCCCGGACCATGGCTTGCACCAGGGCCGGACGCGAGAGGTCGCCGCCGCCAATCGCCGCTACGAGAACACGGCGGGGCTCCGCCCAAGCAGGGCACACCTCTACAGTGTGCTCTACCGTGTCCTCCGGTCGATCCTCGCAGTGGAAGCATCCGGGCGTTTCCTCCCGCCTGATTCGGTACAGGTACCTCCCGAAACATCCGTGTCCGGTAAGGACCAGCGTAAGACGGAAGGTGAGGGTGCCGTGGCTCCTCTCTAGCCACTCCTCAAAGAGGGGACTTACCGCCACTATCGTGGCGTGCCCTAAGTGCGGCATAGCCTTGTGTTATAACAACCGTCTTCGATCCTTTCACGTTTCGTAAGTTTCGTAAAATTTATACGTTTCAACACCATGATGCATATCTGCATCACTATGTTTTTTTTTTTCAAAAATAAATACCTTTTTAATACAGTTGCTCAAAAAGTGGCGTATTGCAGGGACGTATAGCGTTCGGGATGTGGGCTATTACGTACTCGTGCTTTTTCTTTACCTTTCCCGAACTCGTGCGTTCTCTTTCCCAACTGTCAAAATAATGTCCATTAAAAAAAACCAACCACGAAGTATTTACTAAATAAAATCATAGAAGTTTTTATGATTCATGCAAATATTTCTAAAGAAGCTACTAATTTGTTTCAATATCAGATTTAATTATTAAATAGAAATTGGTATTTACAAACTCGTGACTATGGTAAGCCCTCGACCTTCGTCTCGGGCTTACATTCGTCCACTCGTTTGTAAAAACCAATTTCTGCACGTGTATCATACAACGTTTTTCAACACATTTGCGAGAAAACAGTACAATTATGTAATGAAACAAACTTTTTCAAGACTATTTTTACGTACGTAAAAAAACTAACGTACCTTAGTTACTAAATATTTTTCATCTGGCGCGTCATTAAGAAATTTTTCTACGTTAGCTGCAGTGAATACTTTTGATTTCTTGCTTGTATAGCCATCTGACTGTCGTTTCAAAAATACATGTAGTTTTATGTATTTTGTTAAATCTATGTCATTATTGGTTTTTAGAGTGGTTTTTAACATTGAATATAATTATTGACCACATTGAGGACGGTTTATATTTCACACGTAATTCATTGAAGTAAGCTATCAAAACATTTTCAGAGAATAATTGAGTATTTCTTCGAGTCTTCCATGCTATAAACTTATTGTAGGTAATATAATAGCGCTCTCACGATTTTGGCGGCAAGAGACCGTTTTCTGCAATTTGCGCCTCATTTAAAATATCAGGTGGAGTAGATTCCATATTAATATCGGATTCGCTTGAACTCATTATTTTGTTTTTAAATATCAGTCGGAAAGTCGCAACAATCTTTGACGTTTTAAATATTAAACTGCCGCGCATTTGCAAATGGCGCTACATGCACGTGGTGAAAATTAGAACTACAACTTTCATCTCATTTACTCTTTAGTATTAAAGTGAGACAAACGTATTGAACAAAAGCGCTTCCAAGGAGGTTCGTTCAGTCAGCTTATTTATTCTAGTAATGTGAAACTCCTTGGTGGAATTCTTGTATTACTTTTTATGGAAATTAAAAAAAAAACCGTAAAGAATACGAACGGTGCTATACAACGGGGTATGGACCGTGCGGTAAAATAGGTACTTAGATGAGAGTACCTATTTTACCGCACGGTACTTAGGTAAGAGTACATATTTTACCGCACGTTCCGTTGTATAGTGCGTAATTTTTTACTTTCGAACAATGTATACAGGCTCCGTAAATGCATTTTTCGAGCAAATGTGTTGAAAATGTTCTTTGCGAGTTTAATTACGGTTTTATTATTTTATTAAATTGCTTCATTTTTTCGCAACTGTATTAAAAATAGTTGTTCAGTACACGTGCGGAACCGTCATTGCAACTTGTTCCGACTGTCAACCCTCGCCGTCGGCAGTGCCTCGGCTCGGCTAGACATTTGTCGGAACTCGTTGCAATGACAGGTTTTCCGCACTTATAATGAAATATACTATTTCTTACCTATTTTTCCCATCATTATATAGTTAGTCTGAATCTATTCTCAATTAAAAAATACAAAAACACGTTATTGCGCCGTAAAGGGTTAACTCTCCTATTGCTACCGTATATTAGTGTTTAGTTTCTTTGTAAGTCTGTGTTACTATCTAGAACAATAAATACATAAAGTTGTTTACATTGGTTTACGAGTGGTTTTCATTGAAGAACCCCCCACAAGTGGCGCCCAACGTGGGGCCGAAGATAAGATTTTTTTGTGGCCACGGCCCACTCGTGCACCAGTTCGATTTGGAAGTCCGAGTCCTCCTGAAGAAATAGCTGTCAACATGTCAGATAGTCAGTTTAAGGAGCTCATCCTCGCCATAACCACCAGCACACGAGGGAGGAGGACTTTCGCTCAATGGCCCAGCAAAGTTTAGAAGTTCAAAGGCGGATGTGGAAGTGTTTTTGGCTGCAATAACAGTATTCAAGGAAGTGGAAAAGATATCAGACGCGACCGCCCTTGAAGGCCTCCCATTGGTCCTGATCGGTGATGCAGCGATTTGGTGGCAAGGTGTGAAAGGCTGTGTGAAGACATGGGTACACTTTAAGGAACGTCTGCGCCACACCTTTGCACCAAAGAAGCTAGACTACGTCTTCTACCAAGAAATAGTAGGTGTGAAACAAGAGGACCAGACCCCCACAGAAATTTTTGTTGCAAAAAAACGGGCGCTTCTGGCCGAGATGTCGGAACCACATACAGAGCAGCAGGAAATCAGCCTCATTTTTGGCCAGATCAAGTTCGCAGTGAGGGAAAAGATCTGTAGGGAGTCGTTCAAAACGTTCGACGAACTGCTACAAAGGGCAAGAGACATTGAGAGCACACTAGTAGATAAAAATAATCAGAAAAAATTAATTGAAAAAAGGATAAAATAATATAAAACACCCACCTTAAAAAAACCCAAGAATGTCCGTCGGGTGCTGAACATTGCAAAACTAGTTCATTTAATGGCAGCCCCCGACGGACATTCTTGGGTTTTTTTAAGGTGGGTGTTTTATATTATTTTATCCTTTTTTCAATAAATTTTTAACAGTCGTGGGTTTTTCAAAATTTTTAAATTTGCTTTTTATTTTAAACTTTTTACTTCTTTTTTAATTTTTTTATCTAAAAATATGCACCAATCAAACCAAAACCCATAACTGAAAACTGAATCAAAATCGGACTTGTAGTTTTGGAGAAAAATGGCAACTTTGATTTGCACAAAAAATGTTTGCTGCAGCGCCCCCTGGTGGGTTGTCACCGTAACACCTATCTAAAAACATGCACCAATCAAACCCGAACCCATAACTGAAAACTGAATCAAAATCGGACTTGAAGTTTTGGAGAAAAATGGCAACTTTGATTTGCACAAAAGATGTTTGCTGCAGCGCCCCCTGGCGAGTTGTCACCGTAACACCTATCTAAGAACATGCACCAATCAAACCCGAACCCATAACTGAAAACTGAATCAAAATCGGACTAGTCGTTTTGGAGAAAAATGGCAACATGTGTTTGCACAAACACACAAACAAACAACCTCTCACCCCAAACGCATATACCGTCTCCGTTCCGTCGTGGGTAAAAAGGGATCAGAGCACGCACACGATAAACATACAACAATACAAGCTAAAACTAATAACAAACAAAATAAGGTACGTTGTGGTTACTGTCGTCTTCCCGGTCATGCAGCCGAGGTATGTCGAAAGAAGGCACGAGAGGAGACAGAAAAAGAAAATGTTGTTGTTAAGGCGGAAACCACCTCAAGTACCCAAAATGAAGACAAACCGAAGTTTGCCTGTTATGGTTGTGGGGAGCCAGGTGTAATACGCAGTCGCTGCCCAAAATGTAAAAACAAGCAGTCTCTAACGGCTGTTTATAGAAATATAACAAATCTTTTAACATTTCTAAGGGCCGATTTTTCAATCCCCAGATAAACAGTCAGATAGAGTTTATTCGACAGATAACAAAATATTGCATTTTTCAATCGTCAGATAGGCTCCATCTGGCCATTAACGGCCCTAACTGACGAATAAATCTATCTGCTCCTTCGACGGCCAGATAAACGTCTATTCAATAGATAAAACTAGATCCGTTGAAGTTTAGTTTGAGGTAATTTCTTCTTTTCTCAAAGAAATATTAAAATTATGGAAATTTTCGATACTATTGACGTTATGCCAATTAAAGAAGAGGCTATATTATAATTAGCGTCGTGCTCTCTTTTCTTTGATTCCATTATTATAAAAATAATAAACTCAAACTCTTAATTGCATCCATGTGTTAAAAAGTTGTTTCATTACATTAAGTTCCAACATGAAACCCGGATCAGCCACAAATATAATTACTATTACAGACAATATTACTAGCAATAAGTTTATATAATAACAAGTCACTGACAATAAACCAAACTACAAAAACACGGCACACGAGAAAGAGAAATAAAAGATGCACCACCAGATGTAGAGGTAATAAACTAATGTCGAAGCATTTGCTATCCTTTTCTAACACGCTTTACACCGTATGCGTGCTTCGCGCTCACACAATATTACAGTGAAGTTGGCAACAAAAATCCTCAGATAACTACTCGCCTGCTATCTTGCCATTGAAAAATGCAACAAGTTTATTTGTCTTTTTATCAGTCAGATAAGTTAATTCGCTAGGTAGTTATTCGTCGAGTTATTCGATGATTGAAAAATCGGCCCTAAGGTAAATAAATACATATTTTTCTTATTTTACTGAACCCGAAACTACATAAAACGAAACGTTCTACAAGTAGGTAGTTACTCTGTCTGTGTCTGTCAGTGACAATGTCAATTCACTTCTGTTTCGGTTACGTCTGACTCTCATTGCAGTTGTTGACTAATTTATTGTTTGCTTGTTTCTTCGAATGCGTTTTTGTTTTCATCTAACCGACCTGGCTTTGAATTACGGATTTTGGAAAGGACACCTCCCTACGACTAGACCTGGACCCTGGATACTGGACAACAACAAATCTTGCACAAACGACGACCTAAGCTAGTGAAAACGGATTTTGATTTACCTAGGATTTTACAAAGTGCACTCAATATGCCTCCCACCAAGTGCTCATATTTAAACTGTAACAATACATCGAAAGATTTTTCAATGTTTCGGTTTCCAACTGGACACGCAAGTCTTTTGGCAGTTTGGTTGAGCAATTGTGGTAAGTGTATTCACTACGTAAATATTAAGTACAATTACTTTTGAGATACTAAAAGTAAAAATCGAATAACATATTTTATGACACAGTGTTAAACGTCGCTTGAAATCACCATACACAGATTGTCAGTTTCAACTATTCATTGGAAAAACTAATTAGCCTATGAAAACATATTGTGATCAAAAATAGAGTAACATTATTACGTATTGTGTGATAAAGGCTCAATAAAATAAAGTATTTTCTAACTACAGCCACAGATAATAATATAATACCAACGCCTATAACCTATGGGAACTCTGAGTAGTTTTATAAAATGTTGATAACTGAAAAATAATCCGCCCCTAAGATGACCCACTGACCGCTTAACCATTTACATTTAAATTGTGGCCATAACATATTGTTTGTGATTTTAGGAAACATGGCGATGCACACCTTAACCATGAGAAACTGAACGAAAATAAGTCTTGTCAAAGACCATGGAGAGGAGGCTTTTGACGTCATAGTCTAGTAAAAATGAATTGATGAGTGAGTCTTCATTTTTTGTTTACATGAAAAAGAAAAAATACTTGTTCAATATTTCTTGGCAATCTATCTGACGGACTAATTAGTTTATTTTTTGTCAACTACCCTATGCTAAGCAAGCATGACAAGCTGTTCGTACAGCTCGCCAATAATTTGTAACAGAGTTTAGCTTACCTTTATACCTGTTTTTTTTAGCTCAAGAAATTTCACCTCCACTGAAGTTTTGACTCCCACCAAAGTGTACAAGAGGCAACTGACTTGTAACAGTCCAAACGTCGAAGAACCCTGTGAATCGAGACCACCTCTATGTTTTGATACACCAAAGAAAAGGAAATCAAAAATGAGCCTTCAAATGTCCTCCCAGATCATCAAAAAACAAAAAAATAAATATAACAGACTGAAAAAGAAAATGTGCACTAATACAATAATAAATTTAGAAAAACATCACTTCAAAAGTAATGCTTCAAAAACTTTGACAATTATGCAATTAAAAAAAACTAAAAGACAGTGGAGTGAAGCAGAATTTTTTTTTTGCATGTCCCTATATTATAAGTCCCCTGCTGCCTATAACCATTTAATAAATACGGGCATAGTGCTAGCATCACCAACTACAATCCAACACTGGCTCCAATCATCCAGTTGTATGCCAGGTGTTGTTAGTGAGGATGTTTTCCAAAATATAAAAAAAAAGTTTTGTGATCAACCAATAAATTATAGGGCATGTAGTCTAGTCAACAAGTGCTTTTTTGATCAACTTTTTTCAGCAGTCTCCGAAAATTATGATTGAGGTGTCATTCGATTCGGAATGGCATCCAGATGATTTTTGAAAAAAATGAAGTTCCGCTTGCAAAAATTGCAAAAGTTATTAACAATTAACTAAAAAATTGAAAATGGGTTTTGTGTTTTGCAAATATCTCAAAACCTTATTAAAATATTTCCAATTCGAAATAAGATTCAAAAAGAGGAGGAAATTTCATAAATAATGTTTTAACTTTCGGAATTGTAGGACCAATATTAATAACTTTTCCATCGGGTTGAAAATACGCCCGAAAACTGGTACTCCGTCTTGCGCAAGCTACGCTCCATTCGGACCTTTCATGAATAAATATAATTTAAACTTATTAAATATGAAAATTAAAAGTTGAAAAAATTCGGGTGTTTCCGTTTTCATCCCAAGTTTTCATCCCACGAATATTTTATTCCGTTTTCTACCCAAATCTTGCAGCCTGCAGAATGAATCAATAAACAATAATCCGTGGTTCAAAAGTTTTTATCGCGAATTTTCAATAAGTTATCCATTAATTAATTAACAGTTTTTTATAGCACGAACATTGACATAGCAAGTACGATAATTATTAAACTATTAATCTGAGATTTTTTTCCTTTCGTGGAGCTATTTCTCAAAGGTCTTAAAATAGGCTCTCGTTGGAAAAATTTAAAAAATGTTAATTTTCGTTTTTTTATTAACAATTTACCGAGATGAAAAATTTCAAAGCTTCATTAGACATTCAAAAATTCTTTTTTTTTATTACATTATTATTGAACCGTTTTTGTATGATCAGAAGCTACTTAAAAATGATTTTTAATATTTTTTATCTCACCACACCAGCAAACACCAGCTTAGATGAAATGAGTATAATGGCTGATTCCTGAACCCTTCAATCAAATCATATTTTTTTTGCATATTCTAATTAAAAAAAAATATGATTTGATTGAAGGGTTCGAAGATTTTGGGGATGGTGAGCGTTCTCCTAAGGAAGCAAAATATGCTTTAGTGTTTGTTGCCAGAGGCATTTATGCCAATTGGTAAATGCCTCTGGCATATTTTTTTTCTCACAAAAATGTTAATGCTAAAAAATTAGTTTCAATTATAAAAAAAATTATAAACAATTTTTTTGAAAGTGGTTTGTTGCCAAAAGTAATCATATGTGATCAAGCTACAACAAACCAGAAAGCAATAAAATCCTTAGGAGGTACCAAAGATGATCCTTTCTTTTTTATTGATGATCGTAAAATTTATTCAATTTTCGATGTACCTCATTTGATTAAAAATATTAGAAACAATTTGCTTGAGCACAATTACTACTTAAATGGTAATGAAATTTCATTCAATGATGTAATCAATGTTTATAATATCGATAAAAATAATCAAAGCAAATCATTACGAAAACTGACCCCAGTGCACTTAAAACCTAATAATTTCCAAAAAATTAAAGTTAAATTTGCAACCCAAATTTTTAGCAACTCAGTAGCAGCAGCAATTGAGACTGTATTAGCAAGTGGAGAGCTAAAGAGTAATAGGTACTGCACAACATACGGCTGATTTTATAAAAAATATTAATAATTTGTTTGATTCAATCAATTCAAAAATTAAATTTGATAAAAATCCATTTAAATGTGCAATAACGAAAAATAGAAATTCTTACGTCAATAAAACATTAATAAGGGGTTTGGAGATCTTCAGTGATTTAAAAAAAAAGATTATTAAAAATAATGAATCAAAATTCACGCGTCCTCCCTGCTTCGATGGAATACTGCAAACTATTAATGCTATACTTCAGCTCTCCACTGAAGAATTTTCTGAAGGCACTGAGGTCAGATTTATTATGACTTACCGGTTAAATCAGGATGTGCTTGAAAATTTATTTGGAATTTTTAGAATAAGAGGTCGTTGTAATCGGAACCCGACATCTAGAAACTTAAGAACTATGTTCCAGTCCAATCTATTGAATAATTTGATTAAATTGGATAATACTAATTGTGAATCAGATCAAGACACCTTTTTGTCTACACCGGTCGAGAATCAGCAGCAAAATACACAATCATCAACAGCATCATTGGAGGATGCAGTAGCAATTGCTGGCCCATCGAGCGCCGAGCCCTTAAGGCGACATTAGCTGCCCGCGACCTTGAGCGCGCGTTTAACTCATCGCCTAAACAAATAAGGTTGAAAATGGCGATGCGTTTGATGCTCGTGACTGCCAAAATGAACGATAGTTCGCAGATTTAATTTATTTTAAAAAAAAATACGCTGTAATGTTAAAATATTTTTACATATGTCTTTAGTTGGTTAAATTTCCTTTCTGATAGTAAAAAAATAAATAACAGTTGTCACTCAAAATATTGAGCATTTCGAGACGAAAAAGTTTTTTCGTGTGATTTTTTTGTGATTTTGTGATTTTTTTTTTCGAGGTTCTTGATTACTTTTAGAAAATATTTTTGCATAAGTCTTTTACCTATACATTTGACTATACACTGTATTTTTTTTGGAATTGTAATAAGTAGCAATACGGCTAACTCTGCGACGAAAAACAGGTCGTTTTTACGGTTTCCCCGTTAACTGCGCCTTAAGAGTTGTAGCTGATTTCCAACTTGAGGGCTCGGATGCCCGTCGGGGCCGTGAATTTTTGTACTAGATGACGTGGCCTCGGCGCAAGGGCAAAGAAGGAACATGGGTTCGGTTTTTAGTCAGTAGAAGTCTGACATTCCCCTTCGCTCTGCCCAAGAGCGGGGGGGGGGGGGGGTCATTTGATGATTTTCAACCCACCAAAAAAAAAAAAGGCTCGGATAAAGGAAATGCTCAAGTTTCGAATGTAATTTCGGGTGGGACACCATCCGAAATTACTTTGTTCCATTGTGTATTTTGCTGGCTGGTTAGGTAAAGTGTGTGTAGAACATTTTGATTGTAATGCATGCAAAAGTATTTTGATTAATAATGAAGTTGATTTAACTGATAAAAAACAATTATTGTTGATTAACAAAACTTATTCTAATTTGATCACACTAAGTCTTAAATCTCCCAGTGATTTTTTATATGATTTAGTAAAAAAAATACTTGATTTATTTAATGATAGCATTAACGTAATACAAAAAATCAATTTGTTGTCTGATTTAGCGAAATTAATTCAAATAACTCTTCCCAATGATTACCATGAAGTGAAAATCTGTGATTACTGTAAATCAAGAAAGAAATCGTTTGACCCAAAATAAAAAATAAGAATTCTCCAAAATAAATAATTAAATGGCCTGATACTGATTGTTTAGTATTGTCATAATAATTTATATATCTACACATCAATCTGTTCCTTTCTCACACTCTCTCTCTCTCTCTCTCTCTCTCTCGGTGACTGTCATTCGTGACACACGCGCTCTGTATATTATTTTCAAAAACTGTGATTTTAACAATTTGGATTCCGGACAAACCGATCGACGACCCTAGCAGTTTATAAATACACACAAGAAATACTAACATACATCAGAGACAAAAACTATGCAATAGGTCTCCTGCTCGACATGACTAAAGCCTACGACAAAGTTTCACACTCAATCTTATTAACGAAATTAAATGGAGTTGGCATCAGGGGAGATGTACTTGAGTGGTTAAAATCGTATCTTGCTGACAGGCAACAGTACGTTCAGATAGAACACCTAGACAACGACACCTGCGAGTTACAAAACGTCCGCTCGAATATAATTACCACAAACTGGTCAATTCCACAGGGTACTGTAATAGGATGTATACTTTTCCTCATCTACATCAATGACCTGCCAAAAATATGTGACCATCTGTGTGTATTGTTCGCTGATGACATCTCTGTACTCTTTAAAAGCCCTTCTAACAACCTAAATTATAACTCCCAGATTGTTGAAACTTTTAACCTAATTAAACGATGGCTTCAGAATCACAATCTCGAAGTAAACAATAAAAAAACTAAAATCATACAATTTAAACCCTACCAAAAAGCAAAAATTAACCTTAAAAACATAACAAATACTATCCAAATTGAAGAAGTAGAAGAATTTAAACTATTAGGTATTACATTAGACTCTCATTTAAATTGGAAAAATCATGTCGAAAAAACTAAAATAAAACTGTCCCAATTCTCATACGGACTTAGTGTGCTAAAATCAAACACAAAAACTCACTGTGCCCTCTCTGCATACCACGCATATGCTTACGCGTGGCTACGTTACGGTATCATAATGTGGGGACACAGTGTAGACGCGAACGACCTATTCATTGCTCAAAAGAAATGCATGCGGATACTATTCCAAATAAAACCTAGAGATAGCTGCAGACCCCACTTTAAAAAAGAAAAAATGTTAACTCTGCCCTGTATTTATATATTAGAAATAGCAACTTTTGTGAAGAAAAACATAAATCTATTTAATTTCGATAAAAATGAGCGACGCAAAACTAAATTAACTTTACCATCACCTAGGATAACAATGTACAAAAATAGCCCAGAATACCGGAGTATACAAGTATATAATAAATTACCTGAAACTATACGATCCACAAAAACACTTTCTTTATTTAAAGCCAAATTAAAATCATTGCTCTTAGATAAGTGCTATTATAGTATCCCAGAATTTCTAGAAGATAAAACGCTAAAATAGAGTGTATGAAATATAATTATGTATGTTAAATTTGCTTGTATGTTAAATTTTAATAAATATTTTTTTATTTTTTGTTTGTATAAAGCTAGATATAAGTTTTGATTAATATAATGTTTTAATTTAACAATTTGAAAGTTCCTAATTTACATTACATAAGACAAACTGCAATATTGTTAGTTTTAAGTTATGTTGCTGCGCCCTAACAGGGTCATGTACTCACTAGTTTCTAAGCCTAGCGTGTAACTATGCTGTGTACATTATGCATTAAATAAATAAATAAATAAGTAAATACGGTTGTGCAGAATGTGCAGTGCTTATATATTTTTAACAATAAACAGTTCATGTTGGTGCATATTAGTTTTCACTCAAAGAACCCTCAGACATCAGTAATCTTCAACATAAAGTTGGTCCTTCGTTCGCCATTTTTTGCGTGGTTCGCGGACGTGATCACGTGGCTTGCGCCAAACCGGCAGGAAGTCATCGACAAGATCGACGAAAGTCGCCTATCTTCGGGTCGCATCGTGCCACCTCGGCATACATCGCCAGCGCCACAAGCTTACGAAGATTTAAGTACTGTTTTACCGACAGGGCCGGAGAGAAGCAGCCAATAGGCAATCGACATTTTTAAGTTGTCGATAAAACAGAAATACATACATGGATTCAACCAATCCCGCTGCTATAACAAATCTGTGGAGTGTTTCCGGGTGTTTTGCTACTTTTTCCGGAAATAAAGTTTTTATCGACTGACGGCTACGTCGTAAAACGTAAAAACGTGAATCGAAATTAGTTACAACAGCATCTACAGGAAACATCTTTTCAGCATTACAGCTCACAAGATCTTACAAAGTTACAATTGTACATTAAGGGCCGGTTTCACCACTTGCTGATAAGTCCCTGATAGCCTATCCGGAACTTATCTGCCAGATAAACTACAACTTTTGATAGCATTATCTGTCAGATAACTATCTGACACTTTATCCGTAACCGGTGAAACCGGCCCTAAGTATATTATATTTTATAATCTCGTGGTTCCATACAACACAAGATGGAAGAAATAGAAAACTTGCGCACGACCCGTGCCGCCATAAAAGGTAAAATTACAAGAATTACCAACTACGTGCAGAACTACGATCCTGCAAGATCTACTAAACGCGACCTACAGGTCAGATCAGAGGAATTAAATAAACTGATGGATCGATACGACGAAATCCAAATCAATATTGAGAGGTTGGACTTGCCCGACCGGCAACAAGTCAACGAACAGTATCGGGAGACAACCGAAGCGAAATATTATGCTACTAAAGCACAAATTGCGTCATTTACCGGAGGCTCGCAACAAACTATGGAGCAATCCCATTTAAATTCTACGACATTACATGATTGCACGACAAGGAAGCCACGTGTCAAGCTGCCATTATTGGAGCTTCCAAAGTTCGACGGTGATATCCGTGAGTGGCCTGCATTCAAGAATATATTCTAATAGACTGATAGATATTCTTGTAGTAGACCTTAGAATAGTAGAATTAGAATAGACTGTAGTAGACCTTCCGACAGTGAACAAGCTTCAATATCTGAAGTCAGCCCTATCAGGAGAAGCGGCTGGGCTTATTACTGTTATGATTTTATTTGGTATTTTATAGGTTTTAGGGGTTTTTAGTAGCAGAGTATTAATTATAATCTATATACTTATAATAAATCTGTAGAGAGGTCAATTCTGTACATGATATATATTTTCAAAATAACTATCAGGGGGTAATAAGTGATCGATAGTGATGCCAAAAATGCAATCAGTAAAATTTTTGTCTGTCTGTCTGTCTGTATGTTCCTTATAGAAACAAAAACTACTCGACGGATTTTAACGAAACTTAGTACGATTATTCTTCATACTCCTGGGGAGATTATAGTATACTTTTCATCACGCTACAATCAATAGGAGCAGAGCAGTGAAGGGAAATGTTGGGAAAACGGGAGAAGTTTCTCCATTTTTTAAGCTTCCGTCGCGTGTGCAGCCTTAATGGTTAAAGCTACATAGAAATCATTTATGACGGAAATGTTCTACATAAAATTATCTAAAAAATATCCCACTACAGCATATGTCTATCTTTTATGGTTGACTCACAATAACACGTGTAACTCCCGATAGCTTAGCAGTTCGGAGCTTTCTGTTTATTCTTGTTTACTCTTACGTTTATAATACTCTCACTAATGCCTAATTAAAAGTAGTTAATATTATTACCTATTCAATAAAAAAATAATCATAGTAATCGGTATAGAAACACCAAACATAAACATGAAATACGCTCGCGCCGTCGCCGTCGCGCGTGAATACTGAATGCCATGCCATAAGGATTATTTTTGTGTAACGGTTGCCGCGCTCGACGCGGGTCGTGGCTGTTGATGCGTTCAGAGCGTTCGACCTCATTGACAGACAATAATTGATTTTAACAAACAATGCTTATCAGCGCGACTTTTAGTCTTTAAATAGTTTATTTGAATTTCTTTTGTTGTTATTTTATAAAATAGGTATTAGTTGTTTTGGTAGTGTTTAAATATTCGTTCAAATTACAAATTATTAATAGTTTGCATTTTATTTCCTTTTAGGTGAAGTAGTAGTAGAAGTAGAAGTAGTACCTACGCATAGACTTTTAGATACCGATAGGTAAGTTTTGGCTAATTTATGTTCAATTTTATTTTTGTAGTAGGTGAGTTAGGTAAGTAGGTAAAAGCGTAGATACTTTTATTAATTATAGTAGTTATAGGTATTTATTTGTTAGTGAAGTAGGTACCTATAGGTAGATGGTATTGCACAGGCGTTTCAGCTTTATTTTCATTTCTTTTTTTTTTTTTTTTTTTGTTGTAAATTGTACATATTTCTGGGTATAATTCTATTAGAATATTTTAGTTTAAATAGGCACTTAGATTTTGAGTGTAAGGTAGCTATAGTTCCCGTCGGGGCTGCGGATATCGAAAAGTTACCGCGGCTCCGACACAAGGGCGAGGAAGAGGGAACATGGGTTGGTTTTTAGTCAGTAGAAGTCTGACACTCCCCTTCGCTCTGCCCAAGAGCGGGGGGGGTTATTCGATGATTTTCCACCCACCAAAAAAAAAAAAAAAAAAAAAAAAAAAAAAGGTAGCTATAGTTAGGACCTCTATCGTAGGTTATTTTGTTAGGTAACTGACAGCCTTTCCGTTACCGTCGATTAAAAATAAAATACATAATGCCACCTAAAAAACGCCACTGAACCGTGAGGAAGGACATACCTACTATGGTACTTTTTTACGAAAAACGACGGAAACGCGGACGAAGTCGCGGGCAAAAGCTAATCCTTACATAGTATAAAACAAAGTCGCGTCTGTTTGTTTGTTTGTTTGTTTGTTTATTTGTTTGTTTGTCTGTATGCTTAAATCTTTAAAACTACGCAACGGATTTTGATGCGGTTTTTTTTAATAGATAGAGTGATTCAAGAGGAAGGTTTTAATACCTTTTTTGTACCCGTGCGAAGCCGGGGCGGGTCACTAGTTATTAATAAAATACACATTGCAGTTTTTATGATACCAGAGAGAAGAGTTTTATTTCTTAATTTCCTGCCATAGACAAAGACATAGAGTTAAACAATCAATGTCCATAGACAATTACTGTTTTTATCGATTAGTAACAATACTTTAATTATTATTTAACACACCCCCGTAATCTATAAAAACAGCATTACAATTATACATAGTGTTAGGATATTTATAGTCTGTACTCGTATTGTCTTATGTAAGTCTATGGCTAATGGCTACTGCCAGAGACAATTGTGAAAAACGTCACAGAGACACTTCCTGTAAGAATCTCGAATAAAGACATGTCATGGTCTGGAGCTCCTTATTTTCATTACATCAAAACCTCCTCGCATCCTGCATAACATGGTGTCAGAAGTTCAAGTAGAACCAAACAAAAGTCGTCGTCGTCACTCATAACCCGTCACGGAGCTTCGTCAGCGCATAGTCAAGGCAAGTCTGCTCACTTACGTCTGTCTACCAATATGCCGAACGACCCGCCAACGTACAAGCAAGCGCCGAACGCGCCGCCAGCGAAATTTCATCTGGACATTCATGCCTCAAACATGCCCCTTGCGTGGAAAAACTTCGCAACAGCTCTAAGTATTTACATGACTGCAAATAACTTAGATGACGAATCGGACACAAGGAAAGTCGCCATTTTGTTAAACACTATCGGCACAGAAGCTCTTCAAATATTCTACTCATTTGATGTTGATATGACTTCAAATCAGCTTTAAAGACCTACTCAAAAAGTTCGAGTTATATTTCCTACCGAAAGTTAATATTTCAATAGAGAGGCACAAACTATTTAACCGAAAACAGGGTCAAAACGAGGACATTGAAACATATGCCACGGACTTGAAAAATATTAGCCTACAATGCGATTTTGGTCCCCTCAACGACAGCATACTCAAAGATATTTTCTCATGGAACCTGGAATCCAGTTGTGCATATATTAAAGAAAGAATTTTATTGGAGAGACCAGATACATTTGACGCCGCGGTCGAGCTAGCAAAGACAATCAGAAATTCGAAGATTGACACACAGAAGATAAGCCAGAAAGTTAATGAAACATGCCAGGATGTTAACTCGGTACGGTCAGGAGCAAGATACCCTAAGAAAAGCTCAACCCATGGGCAGTCCAGGAGACCAAGAACAGCGAGCCAGTCAAGACCACAACGGAAGTCGTCAGAAGAGCCATGCACCAGATGTGGACAAGTCCATCGAGTTCGCTGCCCAGCAATAGGTGTAACCTGTCGCAGCTGTGGGCGCAAAGATCACTTATTATTTATATATAAAAATAGTTTGTTATCAACATAATAACCATTTTTTTTTGTATTTTTTTTTTTTTGCTTCACCCTAAGGTAGACTGGTAGAAAATGCCCAAGGCATTAAGTCCGCCTTTGTACGTTTTGTTGTGCATAAAGTTTTAATAAATAATAGCAATATTATAAGCACAGTTAAGTTTGATGAGATAAGATATTAAATAAGATAAGATAAGAGATAATTTAGATAAGATTTACACTCTATTTTCAATTAACCTTATTGCGCTCTGATTGTCAATATTTAGGTTAACTGTAATATTAGTCTCCATAAGTTCTTCAATTAATCCTTTGATAAATAAAAGTTCCTTGCAACATTCTGCTGCTGAAATACACACATCAACACGGTCTAGGGATATTTTTAAAAAAGCGAATTACTATCAATGTGTTAATTATTTATATGACATGTATATATTTAAAATATACGTTATTTAATATTCTACCATTTTTTAATAATGGTTAAGGTACTGATTCAAATTTCAGGATTTTATGGAAAAAAAATGAAGCATAGACGGAAACCGTATATGAATTAACTTTTAATTTGTGAGTAAAAACTGAAAAAAATAGAAAAATCATTTAATTTGTGTTTATAAACTTGAAGTTAGTAGTCTGAGAAAGCGCCCATGATGTTCATAACACATCGGCAACGATTCGGCATGCTCAGAACAAGGTTGTCAATGTCTTGCTGCGGAATATTGTCCCATGTCCTTCTGAGGTGCGCAAAAAGTTGATCTTCTGTAGCCAAATTTTCAGGAACTTCCTTCAGAGCTCTTCTTTACAGCATATCCCACGCATGCTCAATGGGATTTAGATCTGGCGATTGAGCAGGCCAGTCTAAGGCCCTAACATTATGTGTATGTAACCAAGCTGCTACCGTTCTCGCCGTGTGTGCCCGGGCATTGTCGTGCATGAGCAGGAAATCTTGCCCCATTTGTGTTCTGTGAGGCAAGATTACGGGCCCCAGCACCTGTTGGACGTATCGTTCTGCCGTCATATTGCCCCACACCCAAACGTGATCCGTCCGTCCTCCAAGACGAATTCCTGCCCAAACCATAATTGTTCCTCCTTGGTATGGGTGAACTTCCTGAGGGTTCTGGAGACGGCTCCATCGTCCAGGAACTCGCCAAACACGCGTCCTTCGTGAATCTGGATGGAAGCCGAACCTGGATTCATCCGTGAACAGCACATTCTACCATTGCTCACGGCCCTAGTCCACGTGGTTCCGAACCCATTCTAATCGTCGTCCACGATTGCCTCTCCGTAAAGGTGGGACCCGGAGTGGTCTACGAGAGCGTAGATTGCTTTCATGCAGTCGCTTTCTTACAGTTTGGTCACTCACAAGCACTTGGTGTTCCACTCGCAGCCTTTGGACCAATTGAGTCGCCGTTGCATTTGGTTGAGCTCGCGCAGTAATTTGCAAAAATCGGTCTTGTCTGGGGGTAGTGATGCGACTTGGCCCCCGGTGCCTCCCCGCTACTTCACCTGTGGCACGATAGCGTGTCCACAATCTTGAAATTACATTTTGATGGGTCCCTATGGCCTCAGCAACATTACGCTGAACAGATCCAGCTTCCAGCATTCCCACAGCTCGTAACATCTCCGCCCTCGTCAAATGTCGGCGTTGCATGGCTACAATACCTCAATTTTAACTTTATCTTACGTTTAAAAATGAAAAAAAAACTGTAACTAAACGTAATTCGTATTGTTTTTTAAATTTCGCACAAATGAAAATTCCCTCTCCTATACATCAAGACATTTTTATGCCACCGAAACAAAAGAATTTTCAAAAATTTGAATTTGGAATTAGTCTGAGATAAATTACAAACAAATCGGTGTATTAAAGATTCCAATGCGGCCAGTACTTTTCGAGTTATTTAATTGAGTATGAAATATCCCTAGACCGTGTTGATGTGTGTATATTCAGCATCGCAGCTTGACAGTGCTACTATTGGTTGTTTCCTTGTGCACCATTGCACTGGACCTCCACAGTACATCATTATGTAGCCACTTGTACTTTTTCTGGTCTCTTTGTCACCAGCATAATCTGCATCACAGTATGCAACTAAATTTGTTAAGTTTTCATCCTTATTATATTTTATTTTAGAATTTAAGGTTCCTTTCAAATATCTAATGGTTCTTTTGACATTGTTAAAATCTTGATTATTCTCTCATAATTGACAGCGTATGTCAAATCAGGTCTTGTTTTATTTGATAGGTACATAAGATGACCTATAGCTTCTCTGTAAGGAAAGTTTTCTTTTGTTCTTACATCATTTTGGTTGTTTTCATTGTTTTCCAGTAATGGCGTAGGACTTATTTTTGCCTCTGTCATGTTAAACGTTTTAATTATATTCTCAGCATTCTCTCTTTGTTTCAGATGTATAGAATCTTTAGTCTTACTGATTTCTATTCCTAAAAATGTTTCAGGATTCTCCGTGTATGTCATTTCAAAATCTTCTTTTAGGTTATTTATTAGTTTCATCATACATTCCTTATTTTCTCCTAATAATATTACTTATTTTCTCCTAATACTATTGCCTCACTGAACTCTTGCGTGCAACAGCACAATACTACAAATCCAAATGTACAATGCGAAACAAACTCTCAATCTAACCCATCAACGGTTCTTGTCTCAAACACTCAACATCATGTTACCTTGCTATCAACTCATAAAAATACAGGATGCTATGGGAAACTGGGTAAACGCACGAGCACTATTAGACTCGGGCAGTGAAGTTAGTGTTATTACACACAGGCTTGCAGGCGTGTTAAAGCTTCCATACACCTACCATGCATGCACAATTAAAGGAGTAGGAAACAAAGACAGCCTTGCACAATTAAGCATAAATGCTAATATATCTTCTCGATATAATGATTATACTCTAATCTAACATTTGTAGTAATGAACAACATTGCCGTGCCACTACCGCGTACTTACATAGCTACACACAACTGGGACATACCTCCCAAGCTTACATGCAAACTAGCTGACCCCACATTCTTTATACCTAGCACTATAGACATTCTCATAGGGGCAGAGCTTTTCTATTTACTCTTGCTAACAGACCGCATAAAGTTAGGTCACAACCTACCGGTCATGATTGATATAGTATTTGGTTGGATTGTATCAGGCGCACTCACAAGTGACACCTCTTTACAGACAAGTAGTCCTGACCCTCACATTAGCATGAATGTATCTTTATTGTCAACAGATCAGCTTCTACAACGCTTCTGGGAACAAGAGGAAATCACACCTCAAAAGTTAATATCTCCTCAAGATAAATATCGTGAAAAATTATATGAGTCTACAACAATACAAGATCACCAGGGTAAATACAGTTAATCTACCCCTACAGACAGACAATCTACTAGATTTAGGTAACTCATTTAATACTGCTTACCGATGTTTATTACAATTAGAGTCTAGATTTCAAAGAGATCCTGCATTATTCACTCAATATAAAGAATTTATCAATGAGTATATTGCATTGGGTCATGCATATTATGTAAAGGAATTCTCACCTACACAAAACAATACATATTACTTACCTCACTTACCTGTCATAAAATCTGAAAGTAGATCAACTAAGTTAAGAGTTGTTTTTAATGCTAGTTCCAAAACATCAACAGGCACATCCTTGAATGATATTCTACATGAAAGTCCAAACATTTACAATGACTTACTTAACATAATTTTGAAATTCAGATTATACAAATATGCCATTTCTTGTGATATAGTTAAAATGTTTAGAGGTATATTTGTGAATCCAGAGCAAAGATCATATCAGAGGATTTTATGGAGAGAATCTAAATCTGATCCACTCAAATGCATAGAATTAGCAACAGTTACATACGGCACTAAGTGTGCACCTTATCTTGCATGCCGATAAAAAAACTCATGGTCTAGCTGCGGAATGCATAGAAACTTGCAGTTATATGGATGACTATCTATCTGGTCAACAGACCATTGAACAGTGTACTGAACTCTGTTAACAATTAAAAGATCTGCTTAATAAAGCCGGGTTCAAGTTGCACAAATGGACTTCAAACAATACTCATATTTTAGCACAAATTGCAAGTCCAACTATGGACACATATATAGTGAACATAATTCACAAAATAATTCTAGTTTTCAAAACAATTCCTATGATTTTAACAAGCCAGACTCCGTTAAGACATTGGGTTTGATGTGGCAGCCTACACATGACATACTCCATACTCACATACCTGAAATCACAAGCGTTTGATAAACTAAAAGGTCTATATTATCACAGATAGCACAGATGTTTGATCCAATAGGTATTCTAGCGCCTACAGTAATTATTCCCAAAGTTTTAATGCAAGACATCTGGAAAGAAAACATTGACTGGGATAGTCCCATACCTAACCATTTACAAGATCATTGGCAACAGTTTATTGATCAATTAAATTACTTAAAGTCTATTAAGATTCCAAGATGGTATTTTACTGATATACCTATTGATATAATCCTAATTGGGTTTTGTGATGCATCTAAGAAAGCCTATGGTGCTTGCTTATATTTGAAAGCAAATTATCATAATAAAGAATCTACTTGCGTCTTGATCATGGCCAAGTCTAGAGTAGCTCCTATTAAAAGACAACAGTCAATTCCAAGACTTGAGCTATGTGGGACATTATTGTTATCACAAATATATGATAGGTTTATTAACACTACAAAAAATAATATAAAAATTGATCATAAATTTCTATTTACAGACTCATCCATTGTTCTAAGCTGGATTAAATCCCCTTACAAACATAAACATGACACTTATGTCTCTCATCGTATAATGCAGGTTATCGATTTAACTGCCACGGATGATTGGTATTATATAAATACCAAACAAAATCCAGCAGATTTAATAACTAGAGGGGTTATGCCCAAACAATTGTCCACTTGTGAGTTATGGTGGCGAGGCCCTACCTGGATTAAACAGGATAAATCTACATGGCCTATTTCAGTGCCCCAAGTAGTTACTTCTCAAGTAATAACTCCTGTCTACAACACATGTACACAACTATACCATACAACATCCACAGATACATTTAATAAAATTCCTATAAATTATGAATATTTTTATGACTTGTTTCTTAAAGTTTCTGACTTCACAAAGTTAACAAGAATTATTGCATTCATGTTTAGATTCTTAAATAAACTTAAAAACAAGGGTCAAAACTATTCTCCTTATTTAACGGTAGAAGAACTCAACAGAGCTACGAATTTCATTGTTCAAATAACACAACTTAAATCATTTTCAAGAGAATATTTAGAATTATCATCACTCAGTCAATCAAATAATGCAGACTTGCCTAAACGAAAACTATATACATTTCAATCCAGTCCTATAAGGAAACTAAATCCCTTCCTAGATCAAGACCAGCTCATCAGAGTTGGAGGTCGTATCCAGTATTCAGACATCATACAGTCAAGCTCACCCCATTATACTACCCGCTAAAGATTACATAACATCATTAATTGTTCATCACCAAAGGTTGCTACACTCTGGAATACAAAACACTTTATATAATATTAGATTAAAATACTGGATTATGCATGGTAGGAATGAAGTCAAAAAGATAGTTCATTCTTGTGTTAAGTGCATCAGATTTAGAGCACAAACCTGTGGTCAGCAAATGGCTAGTCTCCCTTCTCCCCGAGTAACCCTAACAAGAGCGTTCCTTCATGTAGGCATTGATTTCAGTGGTGCAATAGCTATCCGGAGTTCAATGACTCGAAACTGTAAATACACAAAGGGATACATATATGTCTATTTGTATGTATGGCGACTCGAGCTATACACTTAGAGCTTGTTACTGATTTGAGTTCCCAGGCATTTATTTGTGCTTTGAAAAGGTTTGTATCTCGAAGAGGTACTCCAACATGTTTGTATACTGATAATGCTACTAATTTTAGAGGTTCTAAAACTGAACTACATGAGCTTTATAAAATGTTTAAGTCAGATAAGTCATACAGCCAAATAATTGATTTATGCACTTCTAATTCTATTGACTATAAATTTACAATACCCCTTGCCAGTCATATGGGTGGTATTTATGAAGCTGGAATAAAGTCAGTAAAGTCTTTACTTAAAAGACATTAAAGTTTCTACTAAATTAACTTACGAATTATTATATACTACTTTAGTCCAAATAGAAGGCATATTAAACTCTAGACCGTTATGTACAATAATGCTGATGTTCCAGATAATGTTATCTGTTTAACTCCAGCCCATTTTATTATAGGAGCTTCTATAACAGACATCCCAGAGCCTAGTGTGTTAGATTTAAATGAATCTAGATTAAGTATATTCCAAAAAATAATGTTAATAAAACAAAGATTTTGGAAACAATTTTATTTTACATATATTTCTGAGTTACAAAATAGAAATAAGTGGTTAGACATTAAGAAAAACTTAAGAATAGGAGACATTGTAATAATTAAAGATGAATGTACACCTCCTGCCTTGTGGCCTTTAGGCAAAGTTATATCAACTTATGTAAATAAAAATGACAAATTGATAAGATCTGTAACCATTCATACATCTAAGGGTGATTATACTAGGCCCATACATAAGTTGATTTTGTTACAACAGTGTAACCACAGTAGCTAGTTTAAGAATTTTTACTGTATAAGATTTGTTTGTACTTATATGTTAAGTATAGTGATATGGAACCTGTAACTTAATGGATAACTTAGCTTAACATAATAACTTACCTTACATTGTGAAATTATATACCTGTTCTCTAAAATAACTTGCATTGCCAGCATTGTCATCCTATCAAGTAGTGCAGCTTTGTTAAAAGAAGGCGTGAGAATGTTTAGTATTATCATACTAATTTATATATCTACACATCAATCTGTTCCTTTCTCACTCACACTCACTCTCTCTCTCTCTCGGTGGGTGACTGTCATTCGTGTCACACGCGCTCTGTATATTAAATTCTAAAACTGTGATTTTAATAAGTAAATACGGTTGTGCAGTGCTTATATATGTTTAACAATAAACAGTTCGTGTTGGTGCATATTAGTTTTTCAATTAAGAACCCTCAGACATCAAGAATCTTCAACAAATGCAATGATACATTTACTTTGACAGATAGACAAAACATTTATTAGACTTTAAAAGAAGATACAGCCAAATGGGCTTTTGTTAACAATTCAGTTAGTAAAAGAGCTACCGAATAGAAGGCACAAGTCGAAAGACACAACGGCAACGATACAACGGTACAACGGCAGTTGATGTCCCTGATAAGAGAAACTATACTCATTGTTACACATTAAATAACCTTACACATTAAATAACAAAGTTCATCATGTACGTAGGATGTTTTTTCTTGGTACTTTAGATGTCATATCAGCTAAAAAAGTTGAAACTGCTCTCAAAAAGAAAGTGGATAGTGAACTCTGCACCAAATAAAATTACAGAAGAATAAAGAATATTGTTCATGATCGTAACAAGTCCTTCCCTGTAGTACACTCTCACTACTGCCGAAGTTCATCTACGCGAAATTAAATAAAAATTTAATCTTATTATTATAAACATATTTTTACTACCGAGTTCAATAAGTTATGGATTCCATAGGCCAAAAAAAGACCAATGTGATTATTGCGCTCAATTTAAAAACGAATCACCAGAAGAGAAAATCCTAGAACAAAGTAATTACGACTTAAAGGTCATCGCCCATCAAAGTATGAAAACCATACCCACGGCGTACAGAGAAAAAAAGTGCTGGATATACAGAATAATAATATAAACTTCAACTCTAGCGATTTACGGATCCATTCGTTTCCGTTGAGGGTTTTGTTGGGTGGGCCTGATGAAACATCAGATGACCAACCAACATAAGCTTTCTTCTCGGTTTCGGGTGAGTTTGTCGGTTCAATTTTGCCGTTGAATTCTTCATATGTTTTAAAATTACAATCGGAACATAATGTCATATGCGGACTTAATAATACAATAGTGGAAGTGTTAGGAATGAGAACATTTGACATCAAACTCTACCAATATATGGCCACATATCAACCTGTGTGCCATTGTAACAATCCGATGAGATCTGCAGTGACAGAAATGTATTCACATTCTTTGATTCTTTTTGGTATTGTTAGTGGTACGACCTCATCAAGGTGGTCCACTCTATGTAATAAGTTACCAGGACAGGTTATCTCAAGCACAAACATAAACGAATTTAAAAGAAAACTGTTCTATCTGCTAAATAACAAGGTCTATTATTCTGTTGACGAATATTTATTAAATGACAAATTTTAATTCCTTAATTTTATTTAATCGAATCCTTTTTATATTATGCGATAATTGTTTTATGAATTTGTGACTTTATTATTTTTATTTTTGTATTCTTTGTGACATTTTATGAATAATCCTTACATAGTATAAAACAAAGTCGCTATTTTTGTCTGTTTGTCTGTATGCTAAAATCTTTGAAACTACGCAACGGATTTCGATGCGTTTTTTTTAATAGATAGAGTGATTCAAGAGGAAGGTTTTAGTATATAATTTGAACGACATCCACGCGGGTGAAGCCGCGGGCATCAGCTAGTTTTATTGCATATGTATTTTATTTGTTTATGTATCTTAGCATTATGTAGGTATTTATTTAAGTATATATCTATATTTATATGTGTATTTTATTATTTTTGGTTAAGTTAGTTAAGGCACGTATACACGTTATTCTTTTCCGATTTTCACACACTATCGTCTACATTTCTTCATCATTTCTCCTTTAGCAGGTCTGCTGGCAGAAATTTCTAAAGAAATAAGCAGTACCTTTGTACTCAATTATTTTTTATGTTAATTTCCTGTGATGTCTTCTGTGTGTACATAAATTGTTAAATAAATAATTTTGATATGTTTTATATTATAATTATTGTGATTGTACCTACCTATTTACTTTGAATTTTTCTAATAAATGTTTGTTCGGGCACCTTCGACCACTCGGCGGTCTTCGGCTGCTGTCGGATGGCGGCGGCGGGCGACGGCGGGTGGCGGAGAGAGGTGCGGCGCGCGACGTGCGGGACGCGGGCCCCCGGCCCACTTCGCTACCGATCTCCCTAGACGACGCGCGCGCATATTTTCTTTGTTAACCAACCATTTTATTGTACCTATTTTTGGATTATACCATTGCAAATTACAGTCCACTGCTTTTAAATTCAGTCCTTAGTTAGGTCCCTAACAATGTTTCAAAAATCTTTGATATTTTGTATGCCTTTTGGTGGGACACAGCACGGCTCTAATTTATTGTAACAACTTATGTATATGTACCCTGTGTTCACGAAATAAATGAATTTGAATTTAGAACCAAAAAATTCGAAGACGTGACATCTGCCAATCCGCACTGGGCCCGCGTGTTGGATTATAGCCCATCCCTCTCCTAGAGAGGAGGCCTAAGTCCCTGCAGTGGGAACATTATAGGCTGATGATGACGCAATTACAAGGTTTAGATGACTTTAAAGAAAAACATATTTTGTTATAAGTTTGTTTTTCATAGTGTTTGTATGAATGACAAAGTTATATTTGCGGTTTTTTAAATGAGCTATATTACACAGAACACAATTTTTCTTACAGGCTCATTTACGCAGACAGGAACTGGACTTATTTTTATCATTTCACTGAATCAATTTAGGGATTTATTCAATTACTAGATTTGTTTAGGGAAATGATAAAATCGTGTTGTTATTTTAACGTCCTCCGTGATTTGATCAAATCCCTTAGGGAATTGACCAAATCCCTGTTTTTATCATATCCCTGCGACATATATAAGGTCCCATTAAAATAGGTGGACTAATTTTAACACAGCGTTCAGTAGGTCTAACCAAACATATCTGAACAAAAAAAAAAATTAAATAAACTGTTTTGTTTTTAACTTAGAATAATAAATTGCCGGCACTCTAGAACAAACTCATACTCTATAAGTAGGTACTTAAATGCGTTTTTCTTATTATTTTTTTTACCATCATGAGCCATCATCCTTATTTTGGTGGTCTGAATGATTTCTGAAATTTTGTCCACCTATTTTAATGGGACCTTATATATCTCAAAAACCATTTACTTTACATCGTTCAAACCAACTTTCGTTGTGATCTATAGCATTTTTATTGTTCACGCTCTTGGGGGGGGGGGGGGGGATGGGGGAATGATAGACTTTAAGAAGAAATGGTTTTAGGAAACTCAATGTCATTTCTGTAGACCTAAATAGGTTTGATGAAAAGGTTTTTTTAGTTTCAGTTCCATGTATGGGTAGACCCACTTAATCTTTAATTTTAATACGAAAATCGTAAAGCTGTTCCTGAACCTAAAGTTTCAACTGTGTAGTCTTAATAGCTTCCGAATAAAGTGGCTGTGATATACGGATGGACAGACAGACAGACATGACGAATCTATAAGGGTTCCATTTTTTGTCATTCGGCTACGGAACCCTAAAAACTGCGACTTGAAGGTAAAGAACATTTATTTCTCAGTCAGGTAAAAAAGTGAGAGCAAAAGCAGTTAAATTAGTACCCTGTTGTAAGTGTGATTATACATGCAATGATACATTTACTTTGAAAGATAGACAAAACATTTTTTAGACTTTAAAAGAAGATACAGCCAAATGGGCTTTTATTAACAATTCAGTTCATCAATACGCTCACAAAAGCACCCATAGACACTTATACGCACTATCACACACAACACACTACACATTATCACACACAACACACTATCATACCCCACACCAAACACATTCTACGAGTATACTCCCATATCTAGATTCTCAATTAATTTATTCGCATGCTTTTTTTTCTCTTAGCCTGTTTTATTATTTGTTTTGTATAAAGTTTTAAATATATAGTCTAATTACTACCAGCGTTGGAATTGTAACGTTTTTCTTTCTCCATTTCATTTTGTCCATGGAAGTGAACTGATTTCCAAGATACAGGTTTTTTACCTAGTTTGGAAGTCAGGCGTCCGTATAGTTTACTCAGTCCTTTTTCGTATAGAATCCCCGATAATGAAATTGTATTAGGCTATATTTTAATTGAGACCAATAAACGATTATTATTATTAATATTATTATTAGTTAGTAAAAGAGCTACCGAATAGAAGGCACAAGTCGAAAGACACAACGGCAACGATACAACGGTACAACGGCAGTTGATGTCCCTGATAAGAGAAACTATACTCATTGTTACACTATGACATTAAATAACAAAGTTCATCATGTACGTAGGATGTTTTTTTCTTGGTACTTTAGATGTCATATCAGCTAAAAAAGTTGAAACTGCTCTCAAAAAGAAAGTGGATAGTGAACTCTGCACCAAATAAAATTTCTGAAGAATAAAGAATATTGTTCATGATCATATCAAGTCCTTCCCTGTAGTACACTCTCACTACTGCCGAAGTTCATCTACGCGAAATTAAATAAAAAATTAATCTTATTATTATAAACATATTTTTACTACCGAGTTCAATAAGTTATGGATTCCATAGGCCAAAAAAAGACCAATGTGATTATTGCGCTCAATTTAAAAACGAATCACCAGAAGAGAAAATCCTAGAACAAAGTAATTACGACTTAAAGGTCATGGCCCATCAAAGTATGAAAACCATACCCACGGCGTACAGAGAAAAAAGTGCTGGATATACAGAGAAATGTGTACAACTGTAAAGTTTCCAATGGTATGTATGTGTCGCATTACTGTGCAATTTTTTTTTAAAGAATTTTAATAAAAATTGCACTCACAAAATGCCACACCGTGGAAATAAAAGTATGTAGTGTCATTAACATTTGATGGTGGACATGGTCACTGACACTACTATTAGTATCATAAACCATTATTTACCATGTTTGATTATTGTTTCTGTTGATTATTATGGGTATAAAGAAATCAGTGGCCGATATATCTTGACAGCCGGTAAAAGAAAAGTCGCCGCACAACGAATTTTGGAGGGAAGCAATAGAAAAACTAAAACTAATTAAATACGTCGACAAACACGGTAAGGAAAAATCTGTGCCATCGTTAAAAAATTGGATAACAACCTTGAAAAGTTACCAGAGAGTGTGGCAATACTTACAACCTGCCTGAGTGTGGCTTACTTACTGCCGTGACAACATTTAATATTGCGTACCTACCTACCTATACGTGTTTTGTATTTACTTTTATGAGTTTTTTTTTGTTGTGTGATATTTGTGAACAAAAAAAAAGTATTAAGACGAGCGCTAATCCCGCCGACAAACTGCTGCGCAGTTTGGTGGGTACATAAAATGTTGAAAATGTTTGGTCCTCAATAAATGATTTATTTATTTTATTTTTTTTTTTAAAGAAAAAAATATGAAAATTATGCGCCCGCGATATTTAAATTCTGATCGCATAGAAAACTTTTTTGGACAAATGCGGGCGTATAATTTTAGGAATACAAATCCTGATTGCCATGCTTTCAAAAGTACCTTTAAATCACTGTTGATCACGAGGTTTATAAAGTTTCACTCAGATAGCTACAATTGTGAAGAGGATTCAGGTAAACAGTAAAAACTGGGTGGGTCATAAGAAAAATTTTACAAAAAATAAAGTGTCAGAATTGCGAAGAAAATTTAACTAGTAGGGAATCCAATTATGATAAAAATACTGTAAACAATTGGATTTCCTTTCGAGAGTTCAAGAGCATAAAAGAAAAGAAATTGACCTACCCTTCATAACATGCTGTGAGATTTTTTGGAATCATAATAGAAGAAGCAAACAAATACTTAGAAAATCAACCTGAACGGAGTCCTATAATAAAAAGTATTAAAAATCATATTAAATCTAAGTATTTCTTTGACTTCTTAAATTGTTAATTGCATAGGGATGCTGTTTCTGAATGCTTTCTCGCATTAACCTTAAGATTGGCAGTATTTAATTGGTGCAATGTTATTAATAAAATATTAAAAGGTACAGATGTCTTCAGACTGGCAAATAAACCTTCGTTACCTCAGATGCAATTTTTAAAAAGCTTTAAATAAATTTAAAACAAAAATAAAAACAAATGAAAGTCTAAAAGAAGTTTTTTTTTCCCTAACATTCCCTTTCTAACATAATCTTAGAACATATTGCAATATTTGCAATAGCATTGCAATTATTGCAATATGTTCATAAAATGAAACTAAAAAAATTACCAATTCCTAGCAAGAAAACCGTGTAGGCTGAATCCGTACCACGCCATTGCATAAAGTTTCGCGCCGGAATTAAAAAAAAAAGCTGTCAAACATGATATCGCTCATTTGGAGAAACATCGACGTAAATGTAATCAGTTAAATATGACAAAGCACTTAGAAAGTGTATTGACGTTAGGAGAAACAAAGACGTAAATCAATTTCAGTCTATTTATCGGTAGGCGACGCTAGCGTCGTTGTTGCATTTATGCTAACTCGCAAAGATCTCGCGGAAACAACGACGCATCGGTCAGTTGCGCGGGGAGCTCCGCGAAGTGTATTTGTGTTTGGGTGCTGCATTGACGTAACGGTAACTAAGACATTATTTTGTGTTCTTTTTGGGGCTACAACGACGGAATGTACATTTTCGTCATTGTTGTCCCAAAATTATATTGGTTTTTGCAGAAGCAACGGCATAATTTGTAATTTCCTATTATTAATGTCGTTGTTGCTACAAAAATATTATTATTTGGTTCAAATACGCTTAAACATTGCTTTGTGAAATTATTTATATACATTTTAAAAAGAGCAACCTAGACTAATAATTAAAATTTTACGTTATTTTCACAATATCTGGCCTACTTGGCCAGATATCGTGAAAATAACTAAAATGTTTGTTGTGTTGTAGGTATTACATGAAATGTATGTATTCTAAATTCCACGTAGGATTATTTTAGTCTTTTTGAAGTTGGATTTGTATATTTAAAGTTGGCTTTATGTTGTGGTATGTATAGTTGTTGCATTTCACGAGCGCGCGTCAATCGTTGTAATTTAAACCTTATGTCAATGGAAACAAAAGTCACATGACGCGCGCTGGCGATTTACAATTTTGTTTTGATTTCCTATTTATTTTTAGGTTATTTACAGTAATGGAAGGACGTGGTAGAAAGTTGGTTAATTTAGTAATGGATAGGCAAGAACCACCATCTTTTGGCACAATGACTGATTTAAATAATGTCAATATTGTTGGTGTTGCTGATCAGAGTGGGAATGGTAGGTGTAAAATAAGCAGACAACTAGATTTTGTTTTTAATTTTGGTATTGTTTTTTTAATTTTTGTTTTGTTTTGCAATAATTATGAATTTTCTTTTAGCCAATACAAATGAACAATCATTTTCATTAGTTGAGAGTATGTATCCTGCTGACTTGCCAAGTTCGCGAAAGTCTGCGTATCGCAATGAAGATATTTCAAGCGTTTTTAATAACGTCGCAGAGTATGACACAAGTAAACACCAATCGGAAACTTTTGAATTCCAACCTGTTCGTGATCTGAAATCTACATCAACTTTATCCTCATCTAGCTCTGATTCTGAAGGCTCGACTGCAAGTAAGTCGATTTTGACACAAGAGAACGTTTCCACATTAGAACAAGACAACTATGTCGTTCCTCTTGTGTCAAACTACACGATAGAAAGTTCTGAATTCCAGCTCCATTTACCAGCCAATAATAATTCATCAAATTCGCAACCAGAAACATCTGCATTAGTTTTACCAAAACCTATCGACAATAGTGCAAATGCAGATAGCAAATATTTAAAATCAGATGCTGAAGATTTTTCTCCAGACGACAGTGGTGATGAATATCGGCCAGCAAAACGCAATCGCAAAATGTCTTCATCTAGTTCAAGCAGTTCCACTTCATCGTCATCAAGCTCATCATCAAGTTCATCATCAAGCAGCTCCACTTCTATTCACTCTACTACACGCAGCTCTAATTTAATGCAATCTGGCGAGACTCTCGAGGTTATATCACAGCAAAATAATCATTCCAGGAACATTGTGATGCCAAATGATGGATCATCCCAAAATACAGATGATGTTGTTCAATCTCCTAATGCAAATAAAAAGAAAAAGATGAGGAATGAAGCCCAATGGATTAAGAACAAAAAAAAACAATTAAAGAATTCGGGAAAACAATATACATCTCGTACTGGTAAAACTGTTCCTGCCAAAGCAATGAAACCGCCTTGTTCAGACAAGTGTCGATATTTGTGCTCGAACAAATTTTCAGAGGAGCAAAGGCGTGAAATATTTAATATGTACTGGACTTTAGCAACATTTCAGAGACAACGTGATTTTTCAGTTCATCATCCATTTGCTTCAACATATTTCTTCCTCCAGATAAACGGAAATGACACTTTGTTGCAATGTGACCTGGTCTGTTACAGTGAAAACACACCCAATTCTTCTTAAAACACTTGTCTGACATATGCTTGCCACCACAACGAGTGCACTCTCCATGATTTCGGGCATTAGATACATTGCCTCTTACACCATCCCCATTACTCATTTGGCTACGTCCCTGCACTTGAAATGGAGCGCGTTTCTGTACAGAAACCTGCTTTTGGAGGGTCTGTACACTCGCATCTGGCTGAATGTTCCTTGTCTCGTTTTCTGCCGTTTCATATGCAGTTGCTATCTTCACTGCTTCTTCAAAAGAGAGACTGTCACCAACTGTCAAGAGCTTCTTGATGAGTTGCTCTCTAGATAACCCACACACCAAACGATCTCTTAGGGCTTCATTGAGAAAAGTGCCAAAATTACACGGAGCAGCTTTTCTTTTTATTTCCACTACATAATCGTTTACGCTTTGCTGTTCTTTTTGGTTACACTTGTAAAACTCATACCGGCCGGCTACTGCGGATTTCTTTACCACATAGTGTCGAGTCAGAGTCTCGATCAGTTCCGCATAGGTTTTGGTCGCTGGTGCGTCTGGAGATACTAGATTTTTCAATACGTTGTATGTTTCTGGTCCAATAAGTGTAATTAACATGGGCACCTTCATGGCTTCCTTCACCTGGTTTACTATGAAAAACTGTTCCATCCGCTCACTATAATCTTTGAAATCTTGTTTCTCTGCATTAAAATGTTCAATGCTACCGATTAACGCCATGTTAATCCTCGTCGCCAATAATATATTTCAATAAAAACCAGTGTCGTTACTGCCTTAATATTTTGTTTTATTGTTTACTTTTCTAAGCAGAACACCTTATCTTTAAACGGAAAACGGAAATCCTCGTCTCCTGACAGCTAGCTGTCGAAACATACATTATTTATTTGGGCTCTGTGTTGCCATGAATATGTAACAAATTTAAGTATGATACTATTAGATTAACAGAATTGCGTTCCTCTTGAATGAATATCAGGAGTTAAATGTTTCAGGCGCATCACGCACAATTTGACTGGCCTGTTGGTCTAGTGGTTAGTGACCCTAACTGCTATGCCGGAGGTCGTGGGTTCGATTCCCACCCAGGACAAATGTTTGTGTGATGAGCACGATCATTTGTTCTGTGTCTGGGTGTAATTTATCTATAATATGTATGTATTTAGAAATATATAAGTATGTTTATCAGTTGTCTAGTACCCATAACACAAGCTCTGCTTAGCTTGGGACTAGATGGCGTTGTGTGAAAAAAAAAAAAAAAAAAAAAAAAAAAAAAAAAAAAAAAAAAAATTTGCTCCATGAGCAGAACCAATAATAATATAAACTTCAACTCTAGCGATTTACGGATCCATTCGTTTCCGTTGAGGGTTTTGTTGGGTGGGCCTGATGAAACATCGGATGACCAACCAACAGAAGCTTTCTTCTCGGTTTCGGGTGAGTTTGTCGGTTCAATTTTGCCGTTGAATTCTTCATATGTTTTAAAATTACAATCGGGACATAATGTCATATGCGGACTTAATAATACAATAGTGGAAGTGTTAGGAATGAGAACATTTGACATCAAACTCTACCAATATATGGCCACATATCAACCTGTGTGCCATTGTAACAATCCGATGAGATCTGCAGTGACAGAAATGTATTCACATTCTTTGATTCTTTTTGGTATTGTTAGTGGTACGACCTCATCAAGGTGGTCCACTCGAAAAGTTCATAAACATTTTGAAATGGACGAAACTTCTAGACTTTCAGTTCATCAACTTCACGACCAGGACTTAATCCACTATATTAAGTGTTTAAATCTGGAATTGTGCCTTATAGCATATAATTATACTGAAAGAGTTGTACCATTATCAACAAATGTAACCATTGTAGCAGAGTATGCAACCGACCCTAAGTTGGTTGATCTAGCTACTTTGGAGGTTGATTGAGTATAGTTAGATAAATTCTCAATCGAGGTATAATCTCTGTATACAAAATGTTTATTAAAATTACTTTTTTACCTTCGATATTCTTTAGTTGTACAATGGCTACTACGTTAGAAAATTTTAATTCTACAATAACTTCAGTCCTTCAGACTCAATTGCTTAATTACAAAGTTTCTGGTTGTGCCGAACTTGAGGAGTTAACCGGTCCACTATTTTATAGTGCAAGTTTGGTTCCTCCAATATCGGAAATAAGCCACAATCTTCAACATTTTGTCAATAAGTTTAAGGATCTACCAGTTTCTGGTTTTCAATTTGTTAAGTTGGGAAAGTTAACCTTCCTAACTACTTTACCATTACCAGATCCAAAATTTAGAGTCCAAGTAATGTACACTAGAGAATAATCCCTTCATAATTAAGATAAAATTTGGAATTTGTATCTTAGAATTAGTGTGTGAATTGTGATTGTAAATCGAGAAATTTCAGACAGACATACTATTAAATACTCCGCAAATGCGAGAAACGGACTTCCGTATTCTCTGGTTACTCCAGAAATGGCCGTGGCACTTCGGAACTCCGAAAAATCAGTTCAAGCAGCGACATCTAGGTATGATCAATTTAAATCTACCACAGAAGCTCGCAACAACTGGTTAAAACAAAATCCTGGAAAAGTCCACCCACAAGAGAGTAGAGTAGTTGGAATATAGGGTATTCAGATCACATTAATCGTGATCTAAATAACCCTATATTCCACAGTTTAACCATTCAAGTATTCCTATATTTCACTATTCGAAATGAGACTTTGACTAAATTAATTGAAAGTAGTTTCATGTGAATGATAATGAGAGATTAGTTTTTACTAACTTACCGTTATTATGAAGATAGAGTCACTTCATATCTATCAATAGATCATTCAGTAGGAATGGTCTATTCAGAATGAAAAGAGCAGTCACTTCATACCTATCAATGGATCATTCAGTAGGAATAGTCTATTCAGTCATCAACGAGTTTGGAGTGGAATGTGCACAGATGTGTTCCTCCGACACCTTATATAGGTAGCATCTAGTTACCTATGTAAAATGCAGGCTTCATGTATAGTTATTGTGTAGTTATAATTATATTGTGTTCGAATTAACACACACTTCGTTGTGAAATGGCTCTTGTTCTCAAATCTTATTTGTTTATATAACATACTAGATTGCGTCCTAGTTTTGGTATAAGAAGTATTTAATTAAATGCGTGATCATAATGAACTACTGAACTAAAGTTATAATGTAGGTACCTACCTATGTTATATTAAGATCATGCAGACCAAATCGAGGTATGTTGTGTAAATGAAACAATAAATATCGTAGAACATAATTTATTAGAGGATATTTACATTGTTTTGGTCAATTTGCTGCAGAACGCACTACACAACATTTAGCCTATCTTTGACAGCTGGTATCAGGTTTTTTTTTTTTTGTCTAACTGTTACACTTTTACAGTGAAGATAAAACGGTTTAAAAGAAAAAAAGTTCATTTCCTGAAGTTTATTCACTGTCCTTGTCCCACAAATTTTATTGAGAAGATATGGTAGGCAAAGTCATCGTATGCTAGTAGTTTACCATTAATCATGATTTTTGCAATGTAAGTAATTCTTTATAAGGAGACCGATCAAAACAAAATAGCAACATAGACGCAAAGTAAATAGGTACAGGACGTTACAGCTCCTACAGCGTGCGCAAACGGGCGCACGCACACATTGATGTGTACATAAAGGGATCTCAGCAATGCATGCCAGCCGCAACGAACAATCTCCACTCGCGCAAGTGCATGCGTCCCACATCTATGTGTGCGTGAGGTATCGCTCGTTATAGGAAGCTGGCGTTCTGTGTCTAATTATCATACTATTGCTACGCTCGGTTTTACTTACTATTTTATATCTAAGTAGTATTATAATGTCAATTAAAATACATAAATTCGTTATAACTGTTTATTATCTAGGTTTATATTAATACCTAATTAATTACATTTGATTTAGAATGATACTCAATACTCAAACTTTATTTGCATTCCACAATGTGTACTTAGGTGGTAAATTAAAAAAATTAGATCATTATGGACCCTGTCGGGCACAGCAAAAGGCAAAGATATAGGTAGTAGGAGAGAGGAAGCTTTAAAAACACAAAAAACTATATCTAAATAATACATAGTTTATACATTACAACCTTTATGTCTAATGTAAATTGTACATACCCAACTACATTTTCTTTTGAATTTTATTTATCATATCTTTAGCACAGTCGTATATATCATCAGTAAATATATTATCAACAATATGTTGAGCACATATTTTAGCTTTACAAGTGCATAATTTAGAACCATTGAGTTCTTCACCCTCAAAGATTTGAATACGTATTATTTTACGGTGTGGGCCCTTTACATACTTTCTAACATACGAATACATCATTTTGCTCCCTCGTCTTTTATCGTTGACGGTTTTCCTGGTGGTATTGGCGCTGTTCAACCTTTCTTCTAACTGGGATGGTGTTTCTCTCTCCCGATTTTGATTCAATGGTGGGGAAATTGGAGAGTACGATATAAACGGTCTCTCTCTTTCCAAATAGTTCATCACATTTTGACGTAATTGTTGTGATGCTGGATTCGGTGAGTATGACGGGGTTGAAATGAAAAGTTGCTCGGATTCCTGAAACATAAGAATGAATAAGATAAGTTAATATACAATTATGATTATTTATTAATATCAGCGGCCCAACTTCATTATTCATAAAAACTAAAATTATATTTCTATGTAAGTTATCATAGTAATTGCGAAAAAATAATTAATTTAATAAAAGTGTCGCTAATTTACTTACCGACATTATTGGTGAAGAAACGCTAGCGATGATGTGATTATTTTTTTCGAGATTGTACTGATTTTATACTTGTTCAGATTTATTTGATTTTTGTAATAAGGCTCAAAATTATAAGATAAAAAACCGGCCAAGAGCGTGTCAGGCCACGCTCAGTGTAGGGTTCCGTAGTAATAATTCTTTTTTTGTTTGAAATACGGGCCAATGAAACTTGACCTCTGGATTGTATAGGCGCTCATACGATTCAGGGACCAAATTATATTGGTTAACTGCAGTTTCCATCTGTTGTTTCCATCCAAGTTCAAAATAATTTTCCTAGAAAGTCCTTATAAAGTTCTACTTTTCAGATTTTTTTCGTATTTTCTAAACTTATGGTTCAAAAGTTAGAGGGGGGGGGACGCTTTGTTTTTTACTTTTGGAGCGATTATTTCCGAAATTATTGACATTATCAAAAAATGATTTTAGTAAACCCCTATTCATTTTTAAATACCTTTCCAACAATATCACACGTTAGGGTTAAAATTAAAAAAAAAAATCACTTCCCACTTTACATAAATAGGGGGGCTACCCTAATAAAACAATTTTTTCCAATTTTTATTTTAGCACTTTGTCGGCGTGATTGATACACATATTGGTACCAAATTTCAGCTTTCTAGTGCTAACGGTCACAGAGATTAAGCGAGGACGGACAGACGGACAGACAGACAGACAGACATGGCGAAACTATAAGGGTTCCTAGTTGACTACGGAACCCTAAAAAACAAGATTATTCTTGTATACCGAATATGAGATTCTGACTCGTCATATCTCCACTTCTCCACGTGTCTAAGAGTTGCATGCGAGCGTGCAAACCGCAGCGTTTGTACCGTCACCGTCATCGACGTCGAAAACATTCAGCAAAAAAACAACAACCTACAAACATTTTTTATAATTGTAAGTAGGTATGAGATTCCCCTATTGTTGATTTAAGTGAGTACCTACACAAGACTCAAAATCGCTTTTTTATTTGTCTTATATAAAACGCTGTAAACTTAAAACCTTAACCGCTACGATAAATAAGCTCGTGTACTCAATTGTCAATTTTTGCAAGTATGCAGTTTTACAAATTTGGACTGAATGACGTGATTTTAGGCCTATAAAAAACGCTTCACAAATTAGTCTCCGGCACATTTCCTCTCTGGAACGAAACCTGTCTGCAAGGAATCAACGCTCCGAGCTCCTCATCAAACCTACCTGTCTAAGCATCAATCAAGAATGTAAGTATTTATTCAATAATTCATTATCGTATCTAAATATTGAATGGTCAGAATAATGTATTAATTGTATTTTGAATGGTTAGATATATTGAATGGTCAGAGTAATGTGTGAATAGAACCAAGTACCTATTACAATGCTTGGCTCAGAGACTGAGTGATGCTTTTCTGTGCTGCAGGTTCGATTCCTGCACAGATGCTATGTATTATATTCATCGGTCGGTGGTTGACTGATCGACTTTTCAGATTCGATTTCAGCACAAATCAAACGATATTTATATCTGTTAACTATTTATCTTCCTCACGATCAGTTCCTTTTTACAAATGTAGGAATTTTGAAGAATTTTTTTTTATTGCAATGCACTAATATGTACATTTATATTTTTGTTGACAGGTCGACACTACTTAGCAACGACCTTTTCCTCTCTAGCGATGACTCTGAGCAAGAGGCGAAGCCGAAGAGGAAGACAGAGGAAAGAAAAAAGAAGCGGGAAAGGTCCATCAAATCGAGTGAAGAGTCAACAAGTGCAAAAAAATCGAAGCAGGTCGTTTCGCCAGTAACACCATCAGCTCGAGTTACGGCCAGTGAATTATTCGGTGAAGACAGTGATAACGAAGAAAACGTCACCCCAACACAGAGACCCCACAAAACTGGTAATATACCCCCGCTGTACTCATATTTTACTAGAAGGATGGCTAAGGGATATTCACGACAAATAAGCAAGACTAAAGAAGGAAAATATTATGTAGAAGTGAAAATTTACAACACGGTAGAAATTAAAAAAGTAATGCCCATAAATAGATGGCGCTCGGCCATAACTACCATCAAGACGAAATTAGATGAAAATAAAGAATCTTGGCCCCACTTAAAGGAGTTTGTTAAAGCAACTCAAAATGATTTTAAAAATTGTCCTATCACCTGCATAGGTGCTTATGATACTTAAAGACTTTATTTGTTTAACTAGGTGTTCGCCAATATTTGTTTAACTAGGTGTTCATCAATATTTTCTTCTATAATATAGGTACTTACTTTAAATTGTATCTTGTTTTAATTGTGTTTACCTACATGAAATGTCTTATTATTATTATTATTTTGTACTGTATTTTATAAGTATGATATTGTAGTATTAATTAATATAATATAAGTAAGTAATCTAATAATTGGTTTTCTTATTTACAGTTACACACCTCAACAGCAAATCGAGACCTAGAAAGTCAATAACCTGTCATAAATGTAAAATTGAAATACCAGAAAATCAGTATTCCTATCATATGAGAACGAATATACACAAAGCAAACTGTTTATTGAATACCAAGTTCACAGATATTCATATTATTGCAACAGCATTCAAAAACAGATTAATGATATACAGATTGAATGTCACTCAGGAAGACGAGTACCTCGGTTTAGAGGCGTTCCTGGGTGATCATCTAATAAATATAACAGAATTGATAAAAATGTCACTTAATGAACACAATTGCATAAAATTGAATTTCGAATTGTTTGCCTTTTTTATGTTATCAAAATCAGACGAACAACAATTAAAGTCGTTTAATACCAAATATGAAATTATTTATAAGAACACTGATTTGAATGAATTATTAATCAAAGTAATAAATAAACTAAATAATAAATTAACCGAGTTCCAGCACTGTCAATCTGGTTGGACATTTGTTTCTATGAGTCATCTCGAAATTAATGTAAACAAGTATTCCCCTATGAGAGGTGGGTCTTATATACAACTGCCGTCAGCTATTAAGCAGTCTAAAAGTTGTATAAAATATATTAAAAATAAAGATAATAGTTGTTTATTATGGAGTATAGTTGCTGGATTATACCCAGCTGAAATGAATGTATGCAGAACAAGTTCATACCCCCATTATACCTCTGTTTTAAATATTGAGGGAATGTCATTTCCTCCTACGATAAATGATATTAAAACGTTAGAAAAAAATAATCCTAACATCAGTTTAAATATATATGGTCTACAAAATAATACTGTGACCGGACCTCTTTATGCAACGCAAAATAGAAGAAAAAATCATTTTAATTTACTTTATATCGAAAAAAATTATATCGGACACTACTGTCTAATTAAAGATTTAGTACGTCTGGTGCGACGTCAAGTGACTCGTTCTAAAGGAAAACATTATTTATGTGATGCATGTCTACAACTATTTAGTAACGAAAATAGACACAAGACTCATAACTGCTCTAAGATTTTGACTATATTACCTGAAAATAATTCTGTACTAAAGTTCAAACATTACGAGAGGCAGCAAAAAATCAATTTCATAATTTATGCTGATTTTGAATGTATGCTAATAGACTGTAATGAAAGTAGCTCTTTGAATACACATAAACTAAAAACACATCAACCTTCATGTTTCGCTTATTATATTTGTTGTGCACATAACGATCAATTAAACAGGTATATTACATATCGAGGTACAGATTGTGTGGAAATATTTGTTAAATATTTAATAAAAGACATTAAAAATATACATAAGATTTTAAGTAGTAAAAAGCCAATGACCCCATTATCGGCGGAGCAAGAGATGGACTATCGAAATTCGACTACATGTCACATATGCAAACTATTATTATTGAATGATAAAGTCCGAGATCATGATCATATTACATCTGAGTATCGTGGGGCAGCGCACTCCCATTGTAATTTGATGTATAGAGTTTGTTCATTCATTCCTGTTGTCTTTCATAATCTGTCTGGATATGACTCACATTTATTCATTGAAGAGTTAGCAAAGTATGAAGGTTCTATTAATATAATACCGAAAACTAAAGAAAAATATCTTTCAATAATAAAAGTAATTAATACGAAAAAACACAATCACCCTATACAAATAAAATTTATTGATTCCTTTCACTTTCTTAGTTCTAGTCTAGATGCACTAAGTAAAAGTTTGTCAGAAAACGATTTTTTGAACTTATCGAGAGAGTTTACTGATAAAAGACAATTTGATTTAATGAGAAAAAAAGGTGTTTATCCATATGATTACGTTGATTCTTGGTCTAAATATGATGAGACGAAACTTCCCTCGAAGGATCATTTTTATAATAGTCTGTGTGAAAAACATATAACTAAAGAAGAATATTTACACGCTCAAACAGTTTGGAATATTTTCGAAATAAAATCTCTTGGTGAATATACAGATTTATACATAAAATGTGATGTGCTTTTACTATGCGACATATTTGAAAAATTTAGAAAAACAAGCTTACATTTCTATAAGTTGGATCCGGCTTATTATGTAACGTCACCGAGCTTAAGTTGGGATGCAATGCTTCTATATACCGGCACTGAACTTGAGTTGATAAGTGATTTACGAATGTACGAGTTATTAGAAAAAGGAATTCGTGGTGGGCTTGCACAGTGTTCTCTACGTCATGCTGTAGCAAACAATAAATATTTACCACATTTTAATGAGTCTGAATCAAGTAGTTATTTAATATATCTTGATTGTAATAATCTATATGGCTATGCTATGATGAAGAAACTTCCTATTAAAGAATTTAAGTTCTTGAGTCTGAAAGAAATTAGCAAGTTTGATGTAAATGATGTGTCAGATGATAATGATTACGGTTATATTTTGGAAGTAGACTTAAATTATCCAGATTATTTACATAATAAGCATAAAGACTTGCCTTTTGCAGTTGAAAAAATAGTACCTCCTTATGGAAAATCAGTGAAATTGGTTGCGAATCTTTATGATAAGCAAAATTATGTAATTCATTATGTTCACTTGAAAGAATGTTTGAAAAACGGTTTGATTTTAAAAAAGATTCATCGTATACTTAGCTTCAGACAAGAATTCTTTCTCAAAAAATACATTGATCTGAATACTAGTCTTCGTCAAAATTCCAAAACTGCGTTTGAGAAGGACTTTTTTTAAATTATTGAATAATGCCATATTCGGAAAAACTATCGAAAATAAACGGAAGCAAGCAGATGTAAAATTAGTAACAAAATGGACAGATACCAGAAATAAAACAAATAAACATCTTGGCGCTGAAAAATTGATATGTAAACCAAATTTAAAAAGTATATAAATTTTTTCGGAAAATTTCGTAGCTGTCGAATTATACCGTGAAAAGGTCGTTTTAGATAGACCTATTTATATTGGATTTACCGTTTTGGAATATTCGAAGCAACATTTGTACCAATTTCATTATGACGTTATGAAAAATAAATACGGAAACAATGCTGAGTTGTGCTATACAGACACTGATAGCCTATTATATTTTATTAACAGTGTGAAGACTGAAATTAGAAAAGCCAAAGGTGTTTCTAAGTCTGTAACTTGTAACCTAAAATTGAATGATTACAACAATGTACTGTGGACAAATAAAGCGCATAGATGTAAAATGAATATGATAAAATCAATTAAACATGTTTTATACACTCAGCAAGTAGACAAACAAGTTTTAGAAAGAAACGATGACAAAGTTCAAGTATTACAGGATCAAATTCATACATTACCCTGGGGGCATTGTGATTCTATGTTTGTAGATTATTCCAGTGATGTGTAATCTGTAAATGTGTTATTATTATTATTACTACTACTACTAATGCATTTTACGGTGATTGTACACAAATTAGATTTAAATTTTATTTTGTTGTAAGTACCTACTAAAATAAAAAATACTGTTAAATAAATGCTTAATGTGTAGTAACTATGAGCTTTTTATTTTAATTTTCATTTACACAATATTCTTCATACTTTACTTACAAGTTAAGAATTAGTTAAAAATAAAACATAGCACCTTTTAGTAAAATAAGAAGTATATATACTCGGGACATGTCTTATTACCTCACATTTCACAATGAATTTCGTTAAGCAATCACATACTTTTAAAATAAATAATATAAAATTAGAAAATCATTCACAAAAAGTGAGACATAGCACACTCTTACCTAACACTATAAGATGCATTATATGCGGTCCATCTAACTGTGGAAAAACTAATATAATGCTTAATTTACTATTACATGAAAATGGAGTAAAATTCAAGCATATTTATTTATACTCGAAGACAGCTTTCCAGCCAAAATATTGTTTTTTAAAACAGGTCATCCGTTGCATACCCAATGCAAAGTTATTTATCTTCCATGATAATAAAGAAGTTATACATCCTAATGATGCCTTAACCAATTCAATAATGATTTTCGACGATGTCGCATGTGAAAATCAAATAAATATTCGTAACTACTTCGCAATGGGGAGACACAAACAGATAGATTGTTTTTACTTATCACAAACCTATTCCAAAATACCTAAACAACTAATACGAGATAATGTTAATCTTTTGTTAATCTTTAAACAAGACGACATAAACTTAAAACATATTTATAATGAACATGTAAATACGGATATGGAGTGGCTTCAATTTAAAAAACTTTGCTCTTCTATATGGCAAGATCGGTTTGACTTTGTATTGATAAATAAAGATTGTTCTCTAAATGAAGGTAGATATAGACAGGGGTTTGACATATTCGTAACTTTTGAGCAAACATTTTAAAAACCATAATACTGTAAAAAAAGTATCAATCGCAGTCTACAATCTGTAAATAACGGTCGGATATTGTCGGGAATCATTATGGAGGTCAATATAAAAGAACAATTGATAAAATCCGTAGATAGTATAAAAAATAAAATTAAAACAATACAAAATGCAGAAGATGTCGATAATTTGAAATTTAAGAAGCTTTTTAAGCCAATAACAGATCCTCTAGAGACTTTAATTAAAGTTAATGATAAGAATAGAACTATATTGGATACGAGTGAAGGTGATAATAATATAATGAGAAGATGTAGCTCACCCATAGATTTTGAAAATTTCAAAGGATTTATAGAGAAACATTCAAATGATGATTCTTCATCCTTTAGCTGCACAGGTGATGATAGCGAGAACGATACATTTATGTCACTTAATAAAGAAGATATGATTGAAATCTATGATAATAACATGAATGTACCTTTCGGGATTCGAAGTGAAAACAAAAAATTGATGATGGGTAACTCTAAAGTATCATTTTCTTTTACAAACAACGTTAACAATTCCCTAAAATCAATTATAGCCAAAGTTAATGACAAACATTATGAAATAACTCCTGGACTTAAAGAACTTTTACTACGTAATAGACCTGACCTCAGTCTGGTAACTGAAACTGATAAAATTGTTTACAAAGACATGCTCCATAATACAAATGCTCACAAACGTGACTTTAATCCAAACGGTCAATTAAAAGGTGATAAAGGTTTGAAATACCGTCAAATCATAAAACCTTTGTTTTCTGAACAAAATTACATTCAACATGCGGAACAAGTCATTAAGTCAAAAAGTGGTGGCTACTTACCTAAATTGAAAAAAAAGTATAAGAGTAATACAGATTATGTTTATTGGGATGACCCTAATGAATTAATCGATAGATTAAGACTATTAATGGCTTCAAAAAACGCTGGCAATACTAATCATGACAATGAAATTATATCAATTGTTGAAGAGTTAAAAGAAGCTGGTATAATAAAATAATAAAAAGCATTGTATCTAATTTTATATTTAGTTATTTAAAGAGTCTAAACCATGAAGGTTCATACAAAACAAACGTCGCTGTCTTTTAACGAAATAAGCTCTGAGCATATTGAGATCTTAGACAAATCAACCGAAACTGAATGCTGCAAAGATATTAATAAATTCAAAGTTGAAATATTAATTAAAATAGAACAATTGAACAAATTAATTAGTGGTTTAAATAGCAGATTAAATAACATTGAAAATACCATTGATTTAAAAGAAATAGCAGGGAAGTTAAGCAAGCATTATGAGCAAAATAGACGTCATAAATGAAATCCATAAAAACGCTAGAGTTAATTTCCCAAGAAGAAGTGTAATACTTAAAGATATAGATGACCTTTGGCAAGCAGATTTGATGGATATGCAAGCAATATCAAAAGTGAATGCAGGTTATAAATACATACTGGTGATTATAGACACTTTTTCAAAATATGCTTGGGCGATTCCACTTAAACAAAAAAATAAGCAACAGGTATCAGAGGCGTTTAAAACAGTAATAGAAAAAGGACGAGTTCCAAAAAATTTGCAAACCGATCTTGGGAAAGAGTTTTACAATGATCAATTTAAAAGTGTTGTTAATAAGTATAAAATTAATCATTATTCTACTAAAAAGGCCTCAATTGTTGAAAGATTAATAAGAACGTTAAAGAATAAACTATACAAGGAATTTAGTTTGAATGGAAATTATAAATGGTTTAACGGTATGTTAGAAAAAAAGTTACATGAGTACAACAATGATGTTCATAGAACTGTCGGTCAGGCACCTGTTTCAATAAATCAAAGGAATAAAACAAATATACTACAAAGATACTTAGACGCAGCTCAGTCTCGAAAAAAATTGAAATGTAAGAAATTTAGTTTAGTGTGGATGTTTTGATAAAGGTTATTATCCCAACTGGTCCACCGAAATATTTAAACAAAAATTCAAGGAACAAAGCCAACAACTTATTTAATAGAAGATGGTAGATGTCGACCAATACTAGGCGCATTTTATGCACAAGAACTTCAGAAAACCAATCATCCGGACATATACCTCGTTGAAAAAGTTTTGAAACGAGAAGGAAAGCGAGTATATGTTAAATGGTTGGGGCTGCCGACCAGTGAAAATAGCTGGATTGATAAATCAAATGTATTATAACTCCTGAACAATATTTAAGCATTTTACAAACAATTATCTATTCACTTCCACTTTATTCTTAATGCAATAAAGACATACTTTATAATTCAGGTTTATGTAAAATAATTATTTAAAAAAAAAAAAATATAATAACAATGAAAAAAGCACGAGGACTATGTACAAGCAATAAAGAAATGGCTGGTTTATCATCTTTCAAAATGGATAAAGTAAGATCTGGAGCGGGGTTTAGAAAAACCCTTAAAAATATTGTATCACATACCAAAAAACACATCAAGAAACTAAAACCTACCTGTAAGAAAGCGTTAATGGAATTAGCCTGCGCTGCAGCTCATGAATTTGCATCTGATTTACCCATAAAATTACCCAGAATTATACCAGTACCTAAAACTGGAGGATTTCTTCCTTTAGTACCAATATTTGCTGGTTTATCTGCCGCTGGAAGTTTGACTGGGGGTGCTGCTGGGATTGCGAAAGCTATTAATTCATATAAAACAGCTAAGAAACAGTTGCTTGAATCGGAACGTCACAACAAGCAAATAGAAGCTTTAATTATTGGAAAAGGATTACATCTTAAGCCTTACAAAGAAGGTTTAGGAATTTTTGTTACAAAGAAAAAAAACTAAATTGTCGGCTACCCAATAGAGCTTTAACTAATATTGATATATTGAAGCATTCAAATAGTATCCCATTCTTTTGAGGTGTATTTATGAGAGATGAATTACCAGATAACCCATTACCATTAGAATGTGGAGTGATTAATCTTGATATTTCTCAAAACTCTGGCACTCATTGGGTAGCCTATACCAAAATATACGATCACATTGAATACTTTGACAGTTATGGTAACTTAAAACCACCTAAAGAATTAATAAAATATTTAGGAAAAAATATTCAGTACAATTATGAAAATGTACAACATGATCACTTGTATAATTGTGGACACTTATGTTTAAAATTTCTTAAGTTATTTTGGAAAAGTAATAAAGGAATTTATTAATTAAATGAGTGATTTTTATTTCTTACGTCTCCAAATTTCGTTAAACTAAAAAAATATAAATGACATTGCTAGTTCATACGCATGCATTCTTTGGTTGTTGGTGATTGGTTACGCTTCGTAACTTATAGTTTTTCTTATATTTTTCTACATCACCTAATGATGATTGAAAGGCATTGGTTTACTGTTCTAGTTTATTTAATCTGTGCCATATATCGTTGATTCGGTGATTTCCTTGTGCGATGCAGCGCGCGCCCATGCCGCGCCGCGCCGTCATCGGCAGTCTCGCTCTAACCTTGGGATCGTGTAGGTGCGCATGCTATGTGTGACACTAATTAGTCCCATCGCGCCCTAAAACCCCTGAACTGAACCTATATAAACTGTTATCAGCCTACCCCAGACCTATGATAGTGTGTTGTGTACTGCTGGCCAGCATAGTGTATCCAGCAAAAGACCTGTGAGCTGTTCATCCCGAAAGCGGACACGTTGCCGTCGCCTGCGCGCGCTTGGGATCGCTGGTCAAGGTATGTGGTACAATTAATGAATTGGACGATCTCCTGTGCCTTTCTTCCCGATTGCGTATTTTTTGCCTTCAACTTCTTATGACAGAATCAGCAATTATAGCCTAGATTGCTCTAATAATCTAGGCTCAATCCGCGTGTGATTTTAGCAGAAATTTACAACTTCTGCAGGTTATACGCACCATTTTGGTCCTTCGTCCCGGACATATTAATTTTGGGCCTTTTTACGGCCTATTTTTAAGTCCTAAAAGTCTGATTTTGAGCAAAAAACTTAGGAATTTTCAATGTTAATTGCATATCATCACACAACTCTCAACTCTATTGCTATAGTAATAAGGTTCAAACTGCCTTGCGTTTGCAATAGGTCAACCGTCAAATTAATTCTTAATTTAAATCTTTAAATTCACTATTTAATGCTCCGAAGAATACATTTAATTGAATATCAACGTTAATTCATATCGCTTAATACGTTTATTTAATAAATCAGTTAGTTTTCGGCGTAATACATATTTTTTTGTTCGGTTGTAAAAATTGTGGGTAGTGGGTATACATAATTATATCGTCGTACGTTGACTGTGGAATGTTCTAGTTCTGAACTTTGTTCGCGTACCCACCACGGTTATATTTAGTTACGCATTAGAAACTTTTACATACTTGTTATGTTGTTACTAATCGAAATTGCTAAATGAATAACATTGATTGTTATTGTATGATACACTTGTTAGGTTCGTTAGGTTTACGCCTGTTATATTCGTATTGCACGAGCAGGTATGCTTTATATAGCGAGACTCAACCGCATATGATTAATTATTGCAATTAACCATATTATCATCGCGTCGCTTGTTGTTTTGTTTTGTAAGGTAACTTGATTTCTTGACAGAAACCTTCAGGTAAAATAACAGATGTGTATAAACTTTACGCGTTAATTCTCCTCAATGGAAACAGCCGTATAATTATACATATCACACCCGCACTTCACGTTTGCAAACGTAGTATGTACTTACTAGATAACTTATTTCAAACAGTCATCTACGCGTCTACTCGTGAGGAAATTTACTGTTTCTTACGAAGTTATTTCGTTATGAATACACTCGCATCGCTTACGAAAATAACTTTATACTTTTTCTAAGTTCAACACTTAACTTATTGTTAGTTAAGAATCTGTACCTTCATATTACTTGTATTGAGTAAGTTAATCTCATTCAAGTAGAAGTTAGTGCAGACAAGTTAATCGCGTCGCATCCGACATAAATGCTATTATCGGGTTGTAGGTATATCTGAGCTAATCATAAATAGTATATAGATGGGTACGTTCATAAGATATTTGGCGTGCTTACTATTTTAATTTATATTAGGTTTTGTTACGTGCACTCGGTTAAAGCGTTGGTAGTTTATATTTGTTTACCTTTCAATTTAATATTGTTAGGGTTTCGCGTGTACGGAAAGTTCGTTCCGTACTATTATCTTAAGTTATAATATCTTTAATTGAGTTATCGGTTTAATTTGCCCCTAACCTCACTCACTGGGGTTCCGTAGAAGATAAAGGTTGATTTATTATTATTATTTTTGTGTCATATTTAACTTCTGTTCACAATGAGTGACAAGGTTAAACTTAGGTTATTAGAAAGTAAACGTGACGCATATTTTGCACGGGTTCAAAGGATTTTGGATTCAACTAAATCTTTAACTACCGAAAGATTACGCAACGCTTTCATCGCTCAGGCAAAACAAATTGATGGATTGCGTAGTGAATTCAATGGACTAAAATGGACGAGATAAATATGCTCAATTTGACATTGAATCCAACCTGTGAAGTAAGCTATGGCGCATTGCATTCATTTGATGAGTTGGTCGGCGAAATAAAGTTTAGTTTATCTTTATTAACTGAGTCAAGTGATTTCCAGAAACCTAGCCCGTCAGCGAGCCCTAATGCTCACCATATACAGGTTCCTAAAATCGAGCTGCCTACCTTTGACGGTGATATTCAGAGCTTTCCGTTCTTTTATGAGACGTTCAAACGTATTATACATACTAACGCAGATCTATCAGATTCGGATCGCATTCATTATCTGTTGAGTTGTTTGAAGGGAAAGGCTAGGAATGTGGCCGAAGGTATTGTACCTTCTGGCGATAATTACCTTGTTGTTTGGGAGGCGCTTATCGCCAAGTACCTAGACACTCGCGCGCTCGCTACTAATTATCTAAATCAGCTGTTCTCATTGAAATCGTTCGGATCGACTCCCGCTAATATTGAAAAGGGTTTCGATAAATTAACTTCTACGGTTGCGGGACTCAAACAATTGAAAATACATAACTTAGATGATTTTATATTTATTCATTGGGGTCTTAAGTTAATAGACTCTGATACCGCAAAACATTTTGAAATGTCGCTTCGTAATCAACAGGAGTTAGATTATGATTATTTCGTAAAGTTTGTTCGTGAACAAGTTAAAATCTTGTATCGTTCCTCTCCGGCGGCTAGTAAGTCCGCCACCGCAGGTAGCCCCCGCGCCTCATCTAAGGAATCGCAGGTGTTTGTGGCTACTGAATCTAAATGTTCACTTTGTCACTCCACGCATAAAAACTTGTTTATGTGCAAAGCGTTTCAAAAGTTGAGCGTTGATAATAGATTTAAGTTTATAAAAGACAATAACAGATGTGGTAATTGTCTAAGTAGCCAACATACTGTCTCTAAGTGCCTATCGAAGTCAACATGTAGGAAATGCAACGGTAAGCATCATTCCTTATTGCATTTCGAGCAATCGACGCAAGCCCCTGCGCCGACGCCCGCTAGCGCCCCCGCCTCCGCTTCTGCGTCCAACCCAGCTACTTCCGATGGTGTGGCTTTGTGTACGCATTCTTCTGCTCAAGTCCAGGCCACACGTAGTACGGAGGTGCTGGCTACTGCCAAGGTGTTGGTGGCGGGTAGGAAGGGTAAGGCCGTGGTGGTTAGATGTCTCTTGGACCCTGGGTCGCAAAAGAATTATATGACATCGCGTTGCTGCCGTATGCTCGGTCTAACTATACATACTGACTCGATAACTACCGTTCGTGGTATTGGTGGCACGTCGCAGCCCGTTCGCGGCTCGGTGAATCTTACGTTCAGCTCCCGGTTTTGCTCGCAGCCTAGGTATGAAATAGACGCTTTAGTTTTGGATCAAATAACCGGACAGCTTCCACTGGGTGCTATAGATACGTCCGTATTAAATCATATTGATCCTAAACTACTAGCGGATGACAGCTGGGGTGTGCCAGGTAATATTGATATGTTACTTGGGGTCAAGCTGTTCGCTAAGTTATTGCGACCTGATCACGTGACCAGCGTACCCGGTTGTCCCGACGCATTGGAGACTGTGCTCGGCTACATACTTCTCGGAGAAGCACCTATCATCGAACCTCCAACTGACACTCTGTCTTTCTTTGCGAGTTCTGTCGATAACTTCGATCTTCGTAAGTTTTGGGAGATTGAAGATGTTACTGCTTCATCCATTGGGAGTGTGGATGATAAACATTGTGAAGAGTTTTATTGTAGCACAATTACCCGCGCTCCAAATGGCAAGTATGTTGCAGCTTTACCACTGAAAACAGACGCGTCAGCTTTAGGAAATTCTTTTAATATGGCTCGCAAGAGATTCTATAGTCTTGAACGTAAACTTAAATCACTTCCTAACGTCAAACTTCTTTATGATGACGTCATACGGGATTATCTTAAAAACAATTATAGTTCTTTGGTGCAGAATATCGTACCTGAATGTATGTTGCCCAAAGAGAATTGTAAGGAGCGAGAAATGGAATACTATATTCCTCACCATGCTGTCATTCGAGAGGATAAGGTGACCACCAAATTGCGTGTGGTCCTAGACGCCAGTGCATGTACAGATAACGGTACCTCGCTCAATGATATCCTGTACGCAGGTCCAGTCCTTCAGGCTGACCTTTTCAACATTTTATTAAATTTTAGGCTGTTTAGTGTCGCTATTTCCGCAGATGTCAAATCTATGTACCTACGTATAGGTATACGTTCACAAGATCGTTCACTACAACGTATCTTATATCGGTTTAACGAGGAAGAAGAACTTCAAATTTATCAGTTTTCAGTGCTTCCCTTTGGTTTAAAGTGTAGTCCTTTTATAGCTATTCGCACTATCCAACAGTTATGTCAGGATGAAGGAACACAGTTACCTCTCGCCAGGGACATTTTGCAGCGAGATATTTATATGGATGACATAGTTAGTTCTATACCTAGCACTGCGCTAGCTATAGACTCGGCTCGTGAACTAATAGAAATATTCTCTCGCGGCGATTTTCAACTGACGAAGTGGTCTAGCAACAGTGTCGATGTTCTTCGGACTATTCCAGAGTCATTACGACTTTCACAGAGCGTGGACCTAAGTAAAGATCCGAACCAAAAAATACTGGGACTTCGTTGGTTCCCTGACGAGGATTGTTTCGTATTCCAGGTTAACCCTGATGTCCGCACTTGCACTAAACGGAATATTCTTTCTTCCATCGCACGTCTTTTCGACGTTTTAGGTCTCGTTGCACCGATAATTTTATATGCCAAGCTTCTTATAAAAGAGCTTTGGCTTGTCAAACTTGGATGGGATGACGTCCCACCACGTCGCATTGTTCGTCTGTGGGAACAGTTTCAATCTGAACTGCCAATCATCTCTGAATTGAGATTTTTGCGACATGTCGGCGTCGTAGAACGCTGTAGACTCTCACTCGTCGGTTTTGCCGACGCTAGTGAGAAGGCTTACGGTGGTTCGGTTTATGCCCACGTTGTCAGACCTGACGGTAGTGTCGTGGTCTCGCTGGTGTGTGCGAAATCTAAAGTCGCGCCACTGAAAGTCGTTTCGCTAGCTCGTCTCGAGTTATGCGCCGCACTCCTCTTATCGACTGTGATAAAGCGAGTATATAATCTTTTTGCAGCTCGACACGCCATTGAGGTAGTCGTAGCTTTTTCGGATTCAACTGTAACTTTGAGTTGGATTCATTCCGCACCGCATCGATGGCACACCTTCGTAGCCAATCGTATTGCTAAGATTCATGAGAATCTTTCGGCAGATCACTTCTTCCATGTGAAAGGGTCTGAAAATCCCAGTGACTGCCTCTCTCGCGGTTTAACGCCTGCCCAATTAGTGCATCATCCGTTGTGGCTAAATGGGCCGCCATGGCTTAAACTTCCCCGCGCTGAATGGCCGATAAAACCATTCGTTTCAGGCGAGTCGCAAGAGCTTCCAGAAATGAAGCCCGTGGCTTTACCTGCTCTCTCGCACGAATGTTCTGACAGAAGTCCTCCTTCTGACAACATTTTGTACGTTCGCTCTACCAGGTTCTCGTCCTGGTTTAAATATTTAAAAACTATTTGCTTAGTTTATAAGTTCATCAAACGGCTTCCTCGAGGGCCCGTTACCGCGTCTGATTTAGAGTTCGCTGAATCCATTGTGTGGCGATCTGTGCAGAGGATTTACTTTGAATCTGATCTCGATCGTTTAGCCCGCAATGAGTTGTGCTCTAAGCCAGTACAACGGTTAAGTCCCTTCCTACACGAAGGACTTATCCACGTTGGAGGTCGCCTAGCAAACTCTGAGCTAGATTTTGACTCTCGTCATCAGATCCTCCTTCCGCGTCAAGATCACATAGTGGAACTTTTAGTTTCCCACTATCATGTGACAAATTTCCACACAGGTCCAACCTTGCTCGTATCGCTCTTACGACAAAAGTATTGGATCTTGTCCGCGCGACGTATTGCACGTCACATTACCTTTAAATGTAACATTTGCTTTCGAGCAAAGCCACGACCTACCTTTCCTATAATGGCGGATTTACCACGTTGTCGCGTTGAGTCGGCTCCTAAGGCTTTCTCTCATACAGGTTGCGACTACACTGCGAGCTTTCTGTCTGCGTTGAAACGCTTCCTGGCGCGTAGAGGTCCGGTTCAGTGTCTGTACACGGATAATGCTACCAATTTTATTGGAGTCAAATCCTATTTCCGAGATCTCTACCAATTCTTGGCTAAAGAGTATCACCCCTTGTGGGAAAGAGAACTTGCAGAGCATCGAATCACACTCAAAAACATCCCCTGTAGAGCTCCACATTTTGGTGGTTGTTGGGAAAGTGAAGTGAAGAGTGTCAAAACGCATCTCTACAAAGTCATCGGTCAGCAAATTCTTAGCTTTGACGAGTTTAACACTATGCTAACTCAAGTAGAAGCTTTACTAAACTCGAGGCCTCTGTATGCGATCAGCTCAGATCCGTCAGAGCCCACTTCATTATCACCGGCGCACTTCTTGCATACGAAACCTCTTTTATTTCTGCCCGCTCGCGAAGTCAATGAAACGCGGTTACATCTTATTTCGCGATATGAATTGACTGATCAGATGGTTCAATCTTTTTGGAAGCGGTGGCGCCAAGAGTACTTGCACACCCTACAATCCAAACAGAAATGGAACACTCCTGCCAATCCAATACGGGTCGGTATGGTTGTCGTCTCCATGCAGGACAATGTGATGCCTCTGCATTGGCCGTTAGGAGTAATTCATGAAATATTTCCAGATAAAAACGGACGTTTGTAGAGTCGCATCTGTCAAGACTCAAAGCGGGATCATTCAGAGTCGCCCGGTAGTAAAGTTGTGCCCTTTGCCAACGCAATAAGTTTAGTTACCTTAATATTAATTCTTACCTTGCACCAATGTGCAGTATTAGATTTAGTTACCGCATAGAATAGTTAGTTAAGTATTCTTATTTGTTATATAGAGTCGCAACTCTAGAGTTCTTATAGCTTTTGTGGAGTTGTGATGATATGCAATTTTATTTACTTCTCCTTTGTGTTTCGAAAGCAGGAACTTTCAAGCCGGGGAAAATGGTTACGCTTCGTAACTTATAGTTTTTCTTATATTTTTCTACATCACCTAATGATGATTGAAAGGCATTGGTTTACTGTTCTAGTTTATTTAATCTGTGCCATATATCGTTGATTCGGTGATTTCCTTGTGCGATGCAGCGCGCGCCCATGCCGCGCCGCGCCGTCATCGGCAGTCTTGCTCTAACCTTGGGATCGTGTAGGTGCGCATGCTATGTGTGACACTAATTAGTCCCATCGCGCCCTAAAACCCCTGAACTGAACCTATATAAACTGTTATCAGCCTACCCCAGACCTATGATAGTGTGTTGTGTACTGCTGGCCAGCATAGTGTATCCAGCAAAAGACCTGTGAGCTGTTCATCCCGAAAGCGGACACGTTGCCGTCGCCTGCGCGCGCTTGGGATCGCTGGTCAAGGTATGTGGTACAATTAATGAATTGGACGATCTCCTGTGCCTTTCTTCCCGATTGCGTATTTTTTGCCTTCAACTTCTTATGACAGAATCAGCAATTATAGCCTAGATTGCTCTAATAATCTAGGCTCAATCCGCGTGTGATTTTAGCAGAAATTTACAACTTCTGCAGGTTATACGCACCAGTGATTAAAGTCACTAGTGTTGAAAAAGGATTTTTTTATTATTTAAAGTAACCTCCTTCGTTTTATTCATACCAACATCATGCTTGTTCTTAATAAAACTCCTAATGAGAGAGGGAAATATAACATAAGACTGCCAATATCCAAAGAAGTGAGACGTGTCAGTGCAGTGAGAATTAATAAAGTTTCAAAGGAAAACAAAAGATTTCTTCAAGATATCGGTTTTAAAATATAATATGCTTCAAATTACAGATTTACCACAATATGATACCTCTATTGAGGGTTATGAGATCCACAGTTACAATCCATACAATAATAGCTTTAAAGAAAATGATGAAATTAGAATACCCATACAACAGCAAGATTTATATGTATTGCCATCAGGTAGTTCCATTTACATAGAAGGATATGCAAATGTGTCAACTAAAGATGCAGCGGGGAAATTAGTAAAGAAAGATGTTGATTTTAATAATTTTAATCCCATTTCATATTTGTTTCAAGATATTAGATACGAAATAAATGGTGTTGAAATCGATCGGATTAAAAATGTTGGTATTACAACCACCTTAAAATCGTATATCTCAATGAATAAAGGTGAAAGTAAAGCTGCAGCAGTCTGGGGATGGAACTTAGGTGGTACGAAATTAAGAAACGAATATTTTAGTGTTATCGTGCCATTGAACAGAATACTGGGATTTGCAGAAGATTACAACAAAATAATAATCAATTGTAAACATGAACTTATTTTACAACGAAGCAGCTCAGCATTGAACTGTGTGCTTATAGACAAAAATGATAACGTAGAAATAGATATACAAAAAATACAATGGCGTGTACCGCATATTAAAGTTTCTGATCGTAATAAATTGTTATTGCTCAAAAGCTTGGAGAGAGATCGTTCTATACAGATAGCATTTAGAAATTGGGATTTGTATGAATATCCATTACTTCCAAGAACAACAAAACATTCCTGGTCAGTAAAGACAACTTCCCAGCTAGAAAAACCGAGGTTTGTAATATTTGGTTTGCAAACAGCTCGAAAAAATAATAAAACTAGAAGTTCTTCTATATTTGATCACTGCAATGTAAGCAATATTAAATTATATTTGAATTCTCAATACTATCCGTATGACTCACTCAATCTGAAATTTGATGAAGGTAAATACAGTATATTATATGAAATGTATGCTAATTGTCGTCAGTCGTATTACAACTTGGGCATTGATCCATTGCTTAGCTTAGACCAGTTTAAAGAAATTGCTCCACTTTTTGTGATTGACTGTTCAAGACAAAACGATTCACTTAAAACTGGACCAGTTGACGTGCGACTAGAAATTGAATGCTCTGAAGATATTCAAAATAATACATCTGCCTATTGTTTAATAATAAACGATCGACTGTTCGAATACAAGCCGTTGAGTAATATTGTGAGAAAACTATCATGAATGTCATCGTAGATGTTCAAGGGTTTAAAAGTGAAGAAAATGAGTTTATTCCAAAAGAAATAGCAATAATGTACAAAGGACGCGTACAAGTACTGTTGATAAAACCACCACGACCATTTTATGACTTGACGAGGAAAGAACGGTTACAAGTAGCTTGGGTTGAAAAAAACAGAGGGATAAACTGGAACGAAGGCTTTGTACCATATTTTAATTATCAAGTAAACTTTGGGGATTTTTTTAAAAATAAATCTATATTAACGAAAGGAAACGAAAAAGTGTTATGGATAAAAGATATATTCCGTATTAATAATGTATACAATTTAGAAAGTAAGAACTGCCCAAGTTTGTTGACATTATATAACAATTATTCAGATTCATCTGACATTATAAGTTGTATGTATCATACCAATATATGTGCCTTAAAAAATGTGTTTTGCTTAAATAAATGGTGTAAAGAAAATCAAGTGTTTTGTCAGTAAGATAAAATAAGAACGATCTTAGTTTTACGAATAAATAATTATAGAATGTTAAACCTACTTATAATTCGAAGTGTGAATATCTAATCTACAAACTTACTTACACATATTCTATTATTTAGGTTAGTGAAAATGTAAGTAATAGCAATGTAAGAAATGTATCATTGCTTATAAAACAATATTTGAATAATATAATAATATAGAAATAAATATTTAAACTTGACCTACTTGTGAGTTTTATTTCTTTAACACTAAAAATATTAATATAGTTAACCACCTGCCAACCCATATTATAGTTCGACATCGAAAGCAAAAACAGCTTGTTATAATGAGCAGTTCATACTGAACAGCTTGTTAAAGGTAATGAGCAGTTCATACTGAACAGCTTGTTATAATGAGCTGATCATACTGAACCGCTTCTTATAATCAAATTCATATTGAAGTTCATATTGAACTGCTCTGTTTATTTACACACTCGATCAGATGCTGCTGATGAGTATGCGACTACTATACAGGACTTTAATTTTAAAAAGATATGTTTGAATAGGAAACTATAAAATGTTATTAGTAGACCATTTTATGACTTGACGAAGAAAGAATGGTTACAAGTGGCTTGGATTCAAAAACAGAGGTATAAACTGAGAGAAAATTTTGAATAATTAAGTATATTATGGGGTTACAGAGAAATAATCTGATACTCGAATGGTTAAACTGTGGAATATAGGGTTATTCAGATCACGATTAATGTGATCTGAATACCCTATATTCCAACTACTGAGTAGATATCAACACTAAAAGAAAGGCATGAACTCGGTTTGTGATTACAATTCTAGGTTTAAGTGGAGTAGCGTCCAAAACTCAATTCGTATTTAGTTACGAAGGAGTCTGAGCTAATTTAATTTTCCCTATGGTTTGGGAATATTTTTATTTCTTTCTTTAATTAATTCTTTATATTTTTAATAAAATTAAAAAAAAAGAAAGTCAGGTTAGAAATTACATGTGTGTCACACAAATTACAGATCCAGTAACTGTTGAGGAAGCATTGTCAAGCCCTGATGCAAGTTCCTGGAGAGCAGCCATGGATGATGAATATAAGTCTCTGATGACAAACGGTACCTGGGAACTCACTGATTTACCAAGTAAGAAACGTGCTATACCATGTAAATGGGTTTTTAAAACAAAACTCAATGAAAAGGGTGAAATTTCTAAATACAAGGCACGCCTTGTAATTAAAGGCTGTGCACAGAAGAAAGGCTTGGAATACCAAGAAGTATATTCTCCAGTTGTGAGACTAACCTCACTTAGATACTTATTTGCTCTGGCAGCCAAGTATGACTTAGAAATCCATCAAATGGATGCTGTATCTGCATTTCTACAGGGATACATAGAGGAGGAAATATACATGATCCAACCACCAATGTATGAGGTCGATAACCGGGTTTGTTTATTGAAAAAAACACCGTATGGACTAAAACAAGCGAGTCGACAATGGAATAAAAGGTTAGACTCTACATTGAAAGAGTTGGGATTGACTCGTTCAAATCTAGATCCCTGCATTTACTACAGAATAACTGATAGTAAGGATATACTATTTATAGCTGTTTATGTGGATGATCTTATTATTTTCAATAACTGTAAAAATACATGTGAAGACATTATGAAGAAATTATGTGAAAAATTGAGAATGAAAGTTATTGGAGAATTAAAATATTGTATTGGTTTGCATATGGAAAGGGACAGACAAAATGGTATTATTTACTTGGATCAGAAAAAATACATACAAGAAGTTTTGACCAAGTTTGGTATGATGGAATGTAAATCAGTAAAAACACCAATAGATGTAAATGAAAAGCTACTACCCACTGAAGATGAGTCACAAATATTAGAAAACCTACCCTATCAAGAAGTTATTGGATGTTTATTGTATTTGTCTCAAGGGACGAGACCAGATATCAGTTTTGTTGTCAACATGCTCAGTAAATACAACAACAAGCCACAGTTACAACACTGGAATGCTGTAAAGCGAGTCATGAGATATTTAAATGGAACACAGAACTACAGATTATGTTACAAGAAAAATCCAGATGAAGATATGGCTCACGGATACTGTGACTCTGATTGGGCAAGCTCAGTAGATGACCGGCGCTCTTGTACCGGCTATGTCTTTCTTTTTCAGGGGGGCTCCATATGCTGGAACTCAAGAAGGCAACCAACTGTTGCTTTATCAACAACAGAGGCAGAATACATGTCTCTGTCCTCTTGGTTGCAAGAGGCAATGTGGCTCAAACAATATCATGAAGAGTTTTGGCCAGTGTTAAAAAGTATAAAAATGTAATTGTATTGTGATAATCAGAGTTGCATAAAACTTTCAGGTACTGATGGTTATCACAGCAGAACAAAGCACATTGATGTACGGCACCACTATGTCCGTGGAAAAGTGTCAGAAGGTGTCATAGAAGTACACTACATACAAACCGGAGAAATGGTTGCTGACATACTAACCAAGGCTACTCCATACTCAAAGCTGAAGTACTGTGCCACAAAAATGGGTTTATGTTTAAGGGACGATGTTGAAGATAAATAAACAACACTGTGTCACGAGCAAAAAGACCTGCAGCTAAACAATGCATCTTATGTCAACGTCAAGAATTTGATTATGACAGTTCTCACATACGTCACTTGCTTCCGCCCGTTATGTTCGTAGCCTACTACATTAATGTTGCATATTTTGTTATATCTTTAATTATTAAACTAATATATACTGCAAAGTGGTTTCCGGGTTTTTATTTCTACAATTAATCTCAAATATGACATGCCTACCTATAACTAGCGCATAGGTTTCAAAATAGTTTACACCTAATCTCTGCTCAAAACCACGAGCAACTAACCTAGCCTTATGAATATTATTCCTTTTTATACATAACACCCATTTACAGGTCATTGACCTTTCACCTTCAGGTAGTTCAACAAGCTCCCACACCTTATTCTTATTCGAAGGCCTCAATCTCTTGATCCATGGCCTATTTCCATAAAACTTGCTCATTTGCAGGCAATTCCTGTAGTTGTTCATATGAGATGGATTCAAGACTTTCTACAGTCACTTCATAGACATAATGATCCTTAAATCTAGCTGGTAGCTTAGTCTCTCTTTTAGATTGTCTAGGCCTATTATTCTCCTCTTCATTTTCTGCACAATCCAAGAATTTATCTTGACCACCATCAGCTATCCCTTGTTCTTTAGCTGCCTCAGGAAACACATCAGACTCAGGAACAATCTTCTCTCTCATTATATTATCAACAGAATCAGAAATACTCATCGTCTTCTCTTCATTGAATATTACATTACGTGAAACAGTTATACGATTAGATCCAACAAACGATAGCCCATATCGGAGTATCCTACAAAAATCATCTTTCTAAATTTGGGATCCAGCTTCTTCCTAAGTTTATCAGGTACTCTCATATAGGCATCACATCCAAAAACCTTGATGTTATTCAAATCAGGTGCCTTTCCAAACTCAAGTTCAAAAGGAGTCTTACCCACTGTATGATTCGGAATCCGGTTCTTCAGATAAGCAGCAGTCTGCACCGCATAGCCCCAAAAACTCTTGGGCAGGTTTGCATCAAAGATGAGAGCTCGAGCCTTCTCCAACAAATACCTATTTGCTCTCTCCGCAACACCGTTAAAGGGAGGTGTGTATGATGGGGCAGGATCTAGCAAAATATTCTTCAATTTACAATAGCGTGCAAGCTCACCTGATACATATTCCTTGGCATTGTCACATCTAATTTTATATACTTCTGGATTCTGCCTGAAAAACTGCTTGAATATATCAACAATGTCACTTTTATTTTTCAATAGATGTACTTCACAAAATCTTGAACAATCATCTATTATGGTAACAAAGTACCTCTCATTATCACTGGTAGGTGAGTCAAGCGGACCACAAATATCAGTATGAATCATTCTCATGGGTTTATCTTCCCTCTCTCTCGGACCTTTGCCCATTGGCGCATTGGCTTGTTTAGTAGTCACACATTCTTCACAAAAATTTAAAGATTCTAATACTGGCAATCCCAACTCTTTCATAACATTGTTGCTAGAATGTCCCATACGCCTGTGCCATAACTTTGCATCTTGCTCAACAAAGTGCGTTACAGTAGATGTACTAATAGGATCAAACTGACTTAAATACTGACCCTTTTCATTTAATCTGGCAATAACAAATTTTTCTTTATTCATCTCAACTATTGCAACATTATTTGTGAAGATAACACTGTAACCAGCTCTCTGTATGTTTTTCACAGATATCAATTGATCATTCAACTCTGGAATATACAAAACATCTTCAAGGGTTATCTTTCGACCATTCAACATTCCAACAATTGTTCCAATACCTTTGACTTCCAGAACTTCAACTTTAGATGCACATGTCACAGTACCACAGTGAGGCCTCATGTCCTTAAACCATTCCTGTTTGCTGCACATGTGCGCGGATGCACCAGAGTCCACCATAAAATATTCACTTGTTTGATTGACCATAAAAGTTACCGCAGCAGACTCACTGTTATTAGACTTTGACTTAGTACGACAATCCCTTTTCAAGTGGCCGGGACGTCCACAGTTAAAACATGTTGATTTTCTTGGACAATACTTTGCAACGTGACCAGTAGGTATAAATTGGGGGTTCTGGATCACTTGCTCTCGCATCGCTCGAGCGCGTGATCCAGAACTCCCCAATTTATACCTACTATCATGATGGGAGTTCTGGATCATTGTACGATCATTAACTAATCGATGTCTTTTTATCCACGGCGGTTTTTTTTAATTATTGATTTTTTGTATAAATGTTAACGAATAGTTTTATGTTTTTGTTTCTTTTTTAAATAGACATCTTGATTTGTCGACATAGTATTTTCCTTTCACAGCATTTAAATAAAAGCAATCAGGAAAGTTTTGAACATGCTGCAACCAAGGATCATCGTGAATCTCCCAATCTTCTATAACACCTCCACATGAGAAACAAGCTGCTTTATCATTTACACTATTTCCACAATAAAAAAATCCTGCGTCAGCCATTTCCATCACTAATCTTCTCCTCGAATCAACCGTTGCCCAATAATGATTAAATGATAATTCACGCATTTTATACATGTTATACATGTCATAGCGCGGATTGTATTTATTTTGCGACATGTTCTGTTTACTTATTTTCTACTTCTTACTGTAGATAATTATAAAAGCATAATGGGGTTGTATAGTTGTTGCTAGCAACTTATAAAGATTAACATTTATGGGTTTGGGAGGGATAAGAAAAAATAAACAAGGAAATATTTATATCAAAATTTTATTATCTATACACCATCTATTTAAACATAAAACATTTTTTAAAGCACATACTGAATCATGATAAATACAACTATACAAATCATGACAATCTTCATATTTTTTGTACAAGCTTATCAAACTAGGACAATCTTTATCTTCTAAATTATTTACATTATTATTATTTGAAATATCTTTTAACCATAATACTTTTTCTATACCTTTGGTGTAAACACATTTATCTTTTAAAATATTTTCAATCAAATTCTGATAATTTACGTAAGACACAAATCCTTCATCCCAGTATATCTTCCTATTACGTTCAATCCAAGTAACTTGACGTTTTTCTGACTCCGTCAAACCGCGAAATGGAAATGGGGGCTTAATTAAAAACACCTGAATTTTATTATTACATAATATAGAAATTTCTTTAATGATAAATAAATTTGATTCTGTTTTGAAACCTTGAACATCTACAATGGCAGTCATGATAACCTGCGCACTATGTTACTCAAAGGTTTGTATTCCACAAGTCGATCGTTAATAATTAAACAATAACCAGTTGTGTTATCTGGTATTGGTGCTGAACATTCGATCTCCAAACGCACATCGACGGGACCTTTTTTTAAACTATCGTTTTGCCTCGAACAGTCTATAATAAAGAGAGGAGCTTTCTCCTTGAAACCGGTTAAGTCAAGCAAGGGGTCTGCAGGACAGTTGTAATATGACTGACGAAATTTCACATACATTTCATATAATATACTGTATTTGTTCTCGGAAAAATTTAAGCATAGAGGTTCGTAAGGATAATATTGTGAATTCAAAAACAAAGTTACGTTAGTTACCCCACAGTGATCGAAAAGAGAACTGTCTTTGGTTTTACTATTTTTTCTACTGGTTTGCAAGCAAAAAATTACATACCGAGGTTTCTCTAATTGTGAGGCAGTCTTAACAGACCAGCAATGTTTTGTAGTTTTAGGGAGCAAAGGATACTCGTATAAATCCCAATTTCTAAAGGCTATCTGAATAGATTTATCTCTTTCTAAATGTTTAAGTAGTGTCAGTCGTTCCCGATCTGATACTTTTATATGCGGCACACGCCATTGCACTTTTTGCATATCTATTTGAAAATGTGCAACATCGTCAGTTAATATAAAACTGTTTAAGTTAGAGTTACTTCTATTCAGAATAAGTTCATGTTTACAATTTATTACAATTTTATTGTAATCCTCAGCAAATCCTAAAATCTTATTAAGAGGAACAATAGCACTAAAATAACCATCGCTTTTAAATCCAACCATGTTCCAACCCCACAGACAGCGACTTTATTTTCTCCATCATTCATTGAAACGTATGACTTTATTGTTGATGTTATTCCAGAATTTTTAATTCGATCTATTTCTATACCATTTATTTCGTATCTGATATCTTGAAACAAAAACATAACAGGGTTGTTACTGAACGTAATAGTTTTCTTAATAGGATTTCCATCTTTACCGAAGAACCTTGCTTGCCCTTCGACGTAAATTGAGCTGGCTGATGGAAACACATAAACGTCTTGCTGGTGTATGGGAATTCTGATTTCATCGTTTTCTCGAAAGCTGTTGTTGTAGGGATTGTACGAATGGACTTCATAACTTTCAATCGAAGTATCGAAGTGTGGTAATTCAGTAATCTGTAGCATATTCATACTTTTAAACCTAGGGCTTTAAGAAAATCTTTATTTGCTTTAGTTAAATTTATAACTTTTTTCTTACGTCTTTGCACCTTAGTGGTTGTACAAGAAATAGGACGCTTTTTGTTAACTACAGGGTTTTTATAATATAATATCATTTTATTTTTCTTATAATAATATGAAGGCGTAGTTCAATATTTTTGTGTTCTTCTCTAAAGTTAATACAGAACCCAAATTGATCAACTATCTTAATAGATATCGATGTAATAGTATTTTTGTTCACTGGAAAGTAAATAAGGTTTTGCGGTATTTCTATGATTTGCTGACCTGTAGCAGCATTAGATACAAATTCATGAATTATATGAGTTGGTAACCCGTTAGAGTATGAGCCGTGTATAAGATCGCATTCGATTCTGATCACCGGAATAATGTCGTGATTAATACGCACATTTGGTATTGAATTTAATACTGAAAAGTATAACAAACCACACTCATATTGACCAGATAAATACAGAGGTGGTTGAAAAAATGTATCCAATTCTGATTTATTTCCAGAGATGGTTACCGTTATAGACATGCTAGTAGACTGAACACTTTTAGGAGATCCTGGTCATTTTATTCCTGGACTACACCAAAAATTATTTAAAAAATGTAAACATAGGTGTCCGCAATTGTAAGGGTGATCGCGCTGTATATTATCAAAATTATAGTGTATTTTAGCACCGATGTATTTTATAAACTCCTTTGGTGGTTTAAGATTTCCATAACTATCAAAATATTCAATATAATCATTGTTTTTTGCATAGGCTACCCAATGAGAACCTGGATTATTAGAACTATCTAAATTAACAACTCCACACTCTTTTTTAAAAGGTTTTTTAGGGAGCTCATCTCTCATAAATACACCTCGAAAATAAGGAATATTATTTCCATACTTCAAAATGTCAAAGTTAGTTAAGGCTCGTTTGGGTAGCCGATATCTTAGTTTTTTTCTTTTGATATAAAAATTCCAAGCCCATGTTTATGCGGTTTAAGGTGTAAACCTTTTCCAATGCAAAGAGCTTCCATTTTTTCATTGTGTCTCTTCGATTCAGTCAATTGCTTTTTAGCTATCTTGAATTCATTTATAGTTTTGGCAATACCAGCTGCACCGCCTGCTAATGCTCCCACCGCCGATAATCCAGCAAAAATAGGAATCAAAGGTAATACACCACCACTTTTCGGTATAGGAATAACCCGAGGAAGTTTAATGGATGAATCGTCAGCTAATTCTCTGGCGGCCGCCATAGCTAATTCTATCGCCACTTTTTTGCATTTTGGCTTTAATTTTTTAAAGCGTCTTTTCGTTTTACTAACAATATTTTTAAATTTATTTTTTAACCCTTTTCCCGATGTAACTTTCCGAGAGCGCTTTTTGTTGCTTATTTTTATGCCACAGCCAGTTTTAATTTTGGCAGACATTGCCTTGCTTACTAAACGTGCCATGATTTTTTCGCATACACTCGCATCCGAGGCAACTGCTCGCTCTTTTGACCTTTTTAACAAAATTAAATCAGCTTTGTGACGATCCTTTAAGTTTGATGATTTGTGATAGGCAATATCGTGTTCTTTGCAATATTCGTCTAATTTATTAATACCTTTATCTCTATTTGCAAGCCTTTTAATTAATTTTGTACCAGGGCCGCAATAATTGTATCCGGGTAAGTGTAATTCAAATGGTAAATTGTTTATAAGCCAATTGAGAAGACTACTCTCTCCAATACACATCATAAGACTAATAAAACTGAATCGAGCTATAATAAATACTTATACGCTTCATCAATCAAATGACTAACTTGGGAGTTTTTTTTTTTTAAATTTATAATACTATATTCGATTTATCAATCCAACTGTTTTCGGCAGAAGACAAACCCAGCCATTTTACTAAAACCCTGTTTCCTTTTCTTTTAAGAACTTTCTCGACTAGATAAACATTATGATGTTTTGTCTTTTGAAGCTCTTGCGCATAAAATGCTCCTAAAATAGGCTGACCTCTGATTGTATCTTCAATTAAGTAGGTGATAGGAGTTGTATTTTGTATTTTTCTAATTTTAAATATTTCCGTTGACCAGTTAGGGGTATATCCTTTTTCAAATGTTCCTTTGTACTTACTGATACGTACATAATCATCTACTTTAAACTTGCTTCTTATACTGTCATTTTTTACCAACCTTAAGTATCTTTCTAATATTCGTTGTTTATTACTGTTATCCACGTTAGCGGGGATTTCATCAATTGTCCGATGGTAAGTGTGATTGTATTTGTAAATAACGTCATTAAGGGTATTATCTACCCAATTATAGTTGCCTTTTAAACTGAATTCCTTATAAAGTTTAGATTTCAATGTTCTGATAAATCGTTCAACTATCGAAGCCTTTTTTGTTGAGAATGTTGAATAGTGATTAATTTGATTAGACTTCATAAGCTTTTGGAATTTATTATTATAAAATTCTGTCCCATTATCTGTTTGCAGATTTTTAGGAACACGTCCTATAGCTAGGAAAATTTTGAAACAGTTACACACATCATCTTTGGTTTTAGTTTTCAGAGGAAAGGCCCAAGCGTACTTTGAAAATGTATCAATAACAGCAAGAATAAATCTACAATTTTTATTTTCTTTTGAAGTTGATTGCATATCAATTAAATCTGCTTGCCACAGGTCGTCTATATCTTTCAAAATAACATGTCTTCGAGGAAAGTTTATCCTTACATTTTTATGAATTTCGTTTACCACATCGGCTTTGCTCATGTTCAGAATTTAGTACATTTGTCTTGAATTCATGTATAATACTGAATGTAAAGCATATTATTACTACTATTTATTCTTTAATTATGCCGGCTTCTTTTAATTCTTCAATTATTGATAAAATTTCATTATCATGGTTCGTATTGCCAGCATCTCTTGAAGCTACTAATAGTTTCAATCTCTCGAATAATTCGTTAGGATCATCCCAATATACCAAGTCGGTGTTGTTTTTGTATTTTTTTAGCGTTGGCAAGTTTCCACCAAGTTTAGTGTGAGAAAGTTTATCATCGTTTGACGATTCAGAAAATAGGGGTTTAATTATTTTACAATATTTTATACCTTTGTCACCTCTTATTTGACCTTTAGGATTAAAATCTCTTTTATGTGCATTTGTATAATGTAACATATCTTTATAGACAATTTTATCTTCGCTCGATATTACCTTTAAATCAGGTTTTCTTCGAAGTAAATAGTATATTTCATTATAAGTGCGGAAAGCCTGTCATTGCAAAGAGTTCCGACAAATGTCTAACCGAGCCGAGGCACAGCCGACGGCGAGGGTTGACAGTCGGAACAAGTTGCAATGACGGTTCCGCACGTGTACTGAACAACTATTTTTAATACAGTTGCGAAAAAATGAAGCAATTTAATAAAATAATAAAACCGTAATTAAACTCGCAAAGAACATTTTTGGAAAATGGCGCCAACCGTAAAATAATATAAGCAGAGATTTTTTTTGTTTTCTTTACCCATTCTGGGTAGGCAAAGGGAACTATGCCCATACAGCCAAGTCTTCAGTAGATTTTTTTTATTGATATGAAATAAAAATTAAAAATGAGATGAAATGGAATGAAACCTTTAACTCATTGAATCAAATAATTAAATCTGATATTGAAACAAATTAGTAGCTTCTTTAGAAATATTTGCATGAATCATAAAAACTTCTATGATTTTATTTAGTAAATACTTCGTGGTTGGTTTTTTTTAATGGACATTATTTTGACAGTTGGGAAAGAGAACGCACGAGTTCGGGAAAGGTAAAGAAAAAGCACGAGTACGTAATAGCCCACATCCCGAACGCTATACGTCCCTGCAATACGCCACTTTTTGAGCAACTGTATTAAAAAGTTCTTTTAGACCAGCCGTTAAATTGTAAGCTTTGTCGCCAATTTTGATCAAAATGATAGTATCGTTATTCAAACTATCAATTTTAAAAAATGATACCGCTGAGTTACCCATCATTAATGTTTTGTTTTCACTTCTAATTCCAAATGGTATACTAACACCATCATAAATACCAAAGATATCATCACCCTCTAACGACATTTCTAAATGATCTATAGATTCCTTTTTATCATTTTCTTCAATGAATTGGACAGAATTTAGATTTGCATCGTAATAGTCATCGATCTTTGTAGATGAACTAGTATTATTTTCATCGGATTCGATTCCTTCAGAGTTATTTAGAGTTGTATTTTCAATTTGATTCATTTTTTCTTTAGATCTATTGGAATTAACTAGAGTTTTTAGAGGATCTGTGACAGGTTTTAGCATTTTATCAAGTGACAAGTTCATTGTATGTTCCTGATTTTTCATTTGTTTTATTTTGTTCTTTATGGAGTCGACAGACTTCACTAATTCCATTTTAATATTTGTCTCCATCTTTCAATAAAAATAACAACTGTGTTCAGCTAAGAAAGAAATAATACTAACGGCATTCATGCGTGTAATTCATATTTAAGTATGAACCTTTATTCAAAGTTTAAAAAAATATCAAAATTCTGTCTATACCTTCCATTGTTTAATGGTGACTCTTTGTTAATAAGAAGAAAGTTAAAAGGGTTACTCCAAATAGCTTTACAAATGTTTTTAAACTGATGCCATAGTAGATCAGAATTTACATGTTCTTCATAGATATGCTTTAAGTTCACATCATCTTGTTTAAATATTATAAGAAAGTTGGCATTATCGCGTAACAACTGTTTCGGAATTTTTGAGTAGGTTTGCGATAAGTAAAAGCAATCAATTTGCTTATGTCTACCCATACAGAAATAATTCCGGATGTTTATTTGATTTTCACACACGACATCATCAAATATAAACACAGAATTTGGTAAAGCTTCACTCGGAGATATGACATCTTTATCGTCATTGAACTCATTGAATTTTATCTGAGGTACTCTTCTTAATACTTCTCGTAAAAAACAATATTTTGGCTGAAAATTAGTCTTCGAGTAAAGGTAAAGGTTTTTAAATTTGAGCCCATTTTCATGCAATAACAAACTGATCACAACGTTTGTTTTACCGCAATTAGAGGGACCGCAAATTATACAACGAATCGTATTTGGCAACAAAGCACTATGTCTAATCTCTTGAGGAGACTCGCCAAAATGTATATTTTTAACGTTTAGTGATATGGGTTGTTTGATCAACTTCATCTTGTCAATTAATTTAATTATTACCTAACATATACATATATAGTTTATTTTGCACTATCTTTAGACTTGTCACTACAGGAACGGTTCTATTCTCATCTTACAAGATAGGTATGTACAGTTGAGGTCTTTAATTGAAGAGCCACTTGCCACTATTCGTATTTTATTAAGCCAAGTAATGCAAAACGGGTTTAGTCGTTAATATTCTCGTAAATGTTTATAAGTGTAAAATTGGGAAGTAGTGAAAAGTGGCTTATCTCTCTCTCTCTCTACAAATAGTAATAGTAATAGTAGTAATAGTAATGTTTATTCAAAGAAAACTTAGACATAGCTTACATAATATTTTAACAGGCAGGTTGAACTTATTGTAAGTGGTGCAGTCATCTGTAGCCGAACTAGGCAGAGCCTGTATTTCGACTATCAGCGCCAAACCCCTCGAGTATTAAACATAATTATAATATAAGTGCCAGTATCATTTCATACCATATTGTTCAAAATAATTTTAAACATTTTTTATTTTTATTTATGTTTGTTTAATTAACATTGTAAAAGAAAAGAAAAACAGTTTGTGTAGAATTTGCGTGTGGGACCTCTTATTTGTGTTAGATGAGAATGTGCGTGACTGATGTGTAAGAGGATGTGTATGAGGTGTGTGTTGAGGTGTGTGTTGTGTGTTGTGGTGTGTGTTGTGTTGTGAGTGAGCGTGCGCGCGTTTGTGTGTATGTGATAAGAGATGCTTGTTGTTATTATTACATTACAATGGTTAGGACGCTATGTACAGAAGAAGTTCAGTGCGTTCATAGGTTAGACTTTTTAGGTATTCAGTTAGTTTCTTCTTGCATTGCATTTTTGTTAACGGGTATAAATTAAGGATTCTGTTCAGCCTATTGTACAGGAATGGACCAATGGAGTGGGCAAAGCGTTGACCAAATTTAGTTTTAAACAACTGAGTTCTTTCGCACACTATGTCCTTTCTTCGTTTTTGGAGGAGTAGTGGGTTGTAGATTAGTTTGCTGTGCTGTAGGAGGACAACGCTCAGTATGTATAACTGTCTCACGGTCAAGACCTCCCATTCCGCGTATAACTCTGTGGTAGAGAAACGGATAGGCTTGCACGTCGCAACCTTCAGTACTGCACGCTGGGCGATCTCGATAGACTTCAGAGTTGCCTTTGATGTGCCTCCCCAGGATGATAGACAATATGTTAGAAGCGATTGACAAAGAGCATAGTATATCTGCTTTAGCAACTTAAAGTCCGCTATATGCCTCAGGTTTTTAAAGATATAGATGAGCTTTCGTATTCTTCCGCATAGCAGCCTAACGTGTTCCTTAAAATTGAGATTGCTGTCTATGTTAACGCCTAGATATTTCACTGCGTGCACGGCTTCCAGTGAAGGACACTTACAATTTTTTCCAGAGTGGCACTCGTGTGATATGATATTTCGCGTGATGCCATCTCCAGGATTTTTTTTTATGCTAAAGCAGATGTACTTGGTCTTGTCCACATTTAATGTAAGAATATTACTCTGAAGCCACTTTCCCACAGTATCAAAACCCCGCTGTGCAGCACCGAAAGCCTCCTCCCATGTATTGGCAGCAAAAGTAAGGGCAGTATCGTCCGCAAAGGAAATGATTTCACCATTTGTGAGGTCAAGACTCGTGAGACCATTTATGTACACAAGGAACAAACTGGGTCCCAGTATGCATAGGTAATGACTCGTGTTACACATCGTGTGCCAAATAACTTATGTATGTACCTATCATAAAATAAGCGATTCTTTGCATTAGCAGGTCATTTTGTTTACGATTTTATATTTTCAAGGTAAGTTTTTTTTTTTAATTTGTTAAATTAATTATTTAAAGTAATAGTAATAATTAAGTAATGCATCTTTTTTGTTATGCAGAATCATGTCACACTCACCATCCTACAGCCCCGTCGACCCGCAACATTTAAGGGTATGTAATTTTTAGTATTATCTTAAATCAAACATTAAATCCATAGTTAATGCTGTTTAGTTATAATAATAATAATAATAATAATAAGCCCCCTAAACAACCACACGTCCTGATTGACCATCTAATCACGTGGGGGGCGGACACATGATTGAGAAATTACTGGCGTGGCTAACGTGGCTCTGGAAACCCACTAAAAATGGAGACTCGCTCAAAGAGAATACGTATAGGACCGCTACCCGGGGGCGATCGTCGGGGCGCATCTGGAGCTGACGCTGGGTGCCACAGCATGCGAACCGTCAGCGGTGAGGAGTTGAACAGGCGGGCTCCCACCGACAAAGATACTACAGCCGAAATCATTGACGATGGGGACAGACTGACGGACAGGACAGACACCCCTGTAGAACCGTACAGTCCAAGCACAGTCTCATACGCACCTTCTGGGCGATCATCACCATCCATACCATCGTCACCAATACTTTCATCACCCCCCATCATTAGTTTAAACACAGTTTCACCCACTCCGACCTTGAATGCTGCGCGGGGGGTATCTACCTTTTTACCCGCGTCCACCAAGGCTGGAAAAGCAAGAGTTCGCATGAAATGGAGCAAAGAAGTTAACCTATTTATCATGCGAACTTACCTACACATCACTAAATTAGAGACAGATATGACCACATATAGACAACAAATGCATGAACTTTTTACACGTCGTTATCCAGAGGTTGCCGTTTCAGAACAAAGGATTTCAGATCAAAGGAGAGCCATAATTAGGAATAAACTCTTGTCAATACAAGAAATAGATCAGTTAAAAGTAGAAGTGCGTTTACAATTAGAATCAGAAAGCTTTGAAGATACGAACAATACCACAATAACTCAAAACCCACTTGAAAATACTCTACAAGAACAGCCATCGGAACCTAACACACAATCTCAAACACACTATCAGTCACAAATATTTTCTCAAACCACACATACATCCACACAAACCGAAAGTGTAACAATAATGTTAGAAAATGATGTTGAAATTCTAGCAGATACTCATCAAATTCAATCTACAGAAACGCGCACTAGAGAAATTCATGACAAATTTAAAACAGCTCTAACTCAATACTCTGGCATGGATCCGACAGCTCGACCAAAACTGCCGAAACTTAGGTACTCACCAAAACTTTGTCAGCTTGTTAATGTATTTAATAAAAATATCCTAAATCAATATATTAGTGAAGAAACACAACTTATAGACGTGCATACTCTCATATACTGCACAGCACTAGTAATTTCAGAAGAACTTAATTATAAAATCACAGACTACACGGGCAATACAAGACATAAAAACATTAACAAACCAGCATGGCAGCAGAGGCTTGAACAAGACATCGAGAAACTTAGAGCAGACTGCGGTAGACTTACCCAATATATAAATAACAATAGGTCCAACAAAGTAGTTAAAAGAGTGGAAGTAATATTTAAAAACATGACTGTTCACACCAGACATGAAAGAGAAAATAGAAAACCGGAAGACTTTTTAGATACGCTAAAACAGAAGTTAGCTGTAAAAGTACACAGGTTAAGAAGGTACAAAAAAGCACAAGAACGAAAAGATGATAACTCCTTATTTGCTATGAACGAAAAGAATTTCTATAGAAAGTTACAGACTAAACCACGCTCTGACACAACAACCGAAAATAGTATAGAATTACCAACAGCAGAACAACTCGAATCATTTTGGTCTGGAATATGGGAAGAGCAAGTGCAACATAATGATAAATCCGAATGGGTAGCCGAGGAAAAAACAAGATGGATTTCGTTAGAGGAAATGGACTTCGTTGAGTTAACGGAATCTGATATTACTGGTATCACAGCCAGACTTCACAACTGGAAATCCCCCGGCATTGATAAAATTCATAATTACTGGTATAAAAAATTAGAATCACTACACAAAGCTTTAGCCAAAAATTTTACAGATATTATATTAGGGAAACAACATGTGCCCGAATTTTTTGCTACTGGTATAACCTACATGTTGCCAAAAACCCAATATTCTCCACAGCCTTCTCAATACAGACCAATTACTTGCCTACCTACTATATACAAGATCCTAACATCAGCAATCACTACAAAAATCAATAAACACATAGAACACCACAACATAATAGCAGAGGAACAAAAGGGTTGCAGACGAGGCCACATGGGATGTAAGGAGCAACTAGTAATAGATTCGATAATACACAAACATGCTGCAACAAAAAATAGAAATTTACATTGCACCTACATAGACTATAAAAAAGCTTTTGATAGCATTCCACATTCCTGGCTTATCCAAATTTTACAGATATATAAAATTAATCCAAATATAATTAACTTTTTACAAAATATTATGTCCCATTGGAAAACTACACTTCAGTTAAACTATCATGATAATACTGTCACAACTAGGCAGATAGCCATAAAAAAGGGTATTTATCAAGGAGATTCCTTGAGCCCTTTATGGTTCTGTCTCGCTCTAAATCCTCTATCTCACTTACTGCAGCGTTGCCAGGCCGGGTATTGCCTTAAACATACAACAGAAGAAACCAATATTTCACACCTTATCTATATGGACGATATTAAATTATACTCAAAAACTGAAAAAGGCATGAAAAAATTAATAGAAACCACAACAGAATTTAGCAAAGACATAAACATGCAGTTTGGATTAGACAAATGTAAAACAGTACATATAATAAGAGGCAAAATTAAACCTGGTGACTATGCAATTGACACTTACGACACAATTACTGCTATGGAACCCACTGATTTATATAAATATTTAGGATACAAACAGATTAAAGGATTAGATCACACAACAATTAAACAAACACTTAACACAGAATACAAGAGAAGAGTGGTCGCAGTATGTAAAACCCAGCTCTCCGGAAAACATTTAATTAAAGCTTTGAACACATACGCTATTCCAGTTTTAACATACTCATTTGGAGTGATCAAATGGTCAAAAACGGACATCCAGCAAATAGAGAGAACAACACGCACGACACTAACTAAACATAATAACCTTCACCCTAAATCTGCAGTAGAAAGGCTAACTATAAAACGGCAACACGGAGGGAGAGGCCTAATAGATGTCCAGCACCTTTGGCAAAAACAAATAAGTAGATTAAAAACATTCTTCCATAACAAATCTAACACAAGCAACATACATAAAGCTATAGTGATGAACGACCTCAACTATACACCACTTCACCTAAACGAACGAATAGACACACGACACATTATCAATGATAACCCACAAGAGAAAAAGATAGAGGATTGGAAAAAGAAAGTGTTGCACGGCAGACATCCCCATGATTTAGAACAGTCTCACATAGATACAATCGCATCAAATAAATGGCTAATGATAGGTAGTTTATTCCCGGAAACCGAAGGATTTATTATTGCCATACAAGATCAAATTATAAACACTAGAAACTACAGGAAATATATTATTAAGGATCCCACAATAACCAACGATAAGTGCCGCAAATGCCACAGGCAACCGGAGACCATCCAGCACATCACAGGGGCATGCACAACACTCACACAAACAGACTACACTCATAGACACAATCAGGTAGCAAATATCATTCACCAAAGTCTAGCTCTCAAACATAAACTGATACAAAACACTACTCCTTACTACAAATACACACCAGCAATATCCCTTGAAAACACTACACACAAACTCTTCTACGACCGCGGTATTATGACCGACAGGACCATTCATTGCAATAGACCAGATATTATACTTCAGGATAAAATTAATAAAGTCACTTACCTCATAGACATAGCAGTTCCTAATACACATAACTTGCAAAAAACAATAGCTGAAAAAATCAGTAAGTATGTGGAACTAAAAGAAGAGGTAACCAGACTATGGGAACAGGAAAAGGTGTACGTAGTTCCTATAGTTGTCTCCACTACGGGGGTTATACCCAATCACCTCCACCATAGCCTCAAATTAATAGACCTTAAGGATTCAATATATATTACACTCCAAAAGGCTGCAATTCTAAACACCTGCAGAATAGTAAGGAAGTTCATGCAAATCGAGGAAAATGAGATTTCCTCCTACGACTCACACACACACACGCTACGTTAACTTGGTTTAGGCCCGTTAACGTAGTTAAAACTAGCTGAATAGCTAAGAAACAATATAAGTTTACAAAAATAATAATAATAATAATAATCATTTATTTGCAATGAATGTAGGTTAAATTAAAATACAGGTGTTGTAAAAAGAAGTGAGCCATGTACATTCTGCCTGGAAATAGGCACGCAAAATTTTATAAAAAATGTTAACAATTTGTCTAAAAGAAAGCTACTTGAAATTAAAATGTCACAGTTAGAATTATTACAATTGCATACATACAGCATGCCTTACAACCATGAAAATAATTAAAATTAAGATGTCAAATTAAACAGTAAAATTAGAATGTCAAAATAAAATGTCAAATTAAAGAGTAAAATTAGAATGTCACTGAAAATATATAAAGGTACTTGTGTTCAAAATTATATTAAATAAAGGTACACATTGCTATTTAAAACGTTTTGTCCATTAAAAAATCATTAATTGAATAATAGCATTTTTCGATTAGGAAGGCCATAAGTTTCTTTTTAAAGTTTTTATTAATTGTATCATTTTTCATTATGTCTGGCAATTTATTAAATATAGTAGGAGCCATACAAATAACACTTTTCTGCATTAGTGCTGTGTTACAAGAATCAATATGCAATAAATTTTTGTACTGATTTCTGACAGGTCGTTTTCTAGTTTCTGTCATCGTGGGAAATAGGTTTTTATTGGTCTTTACAAACATGGCCATTTCCAGAATATACAATGATGGAAATGTAAGCACTTTTAAGGACTTAAACTTTGGTTCACAACTGTCTGTGGTCTTTAAACCACACATTGATCTAATGCAACGCTTTTGCGCCTTGAATATGTACTCCCTTGAGCTGCAATTGCCCCAGAAAATAATGCCGAACCTTAAAACTGATGCAACCAGACCATGGTAAGCTACTAATATAGTTTGAATGTCTACTTTCTTGGACAACTTTGAAAGGACATATGCCGCTGTGTTCAACCTTTTGCAAATATCCTCTGCTTGTGTTTGCCAATTTAGTTGTCTGTCAATATAAATTCCTAAAAATTTGGCTACTTCAACTTGGTTAATTTTTTGTTTATTGTAATTAACTGATACTTCTTTTAAAATCGTGCGTTGATGGAAGTGCATTATGTTAGTTTTTTGTATATTTATCACCAAGTTGTTTTTTTCCAGCCACTGTACGATATCTTCCAAAGTCTTATTTATATCCTGTTCATAACTATCTGGATGTTTACATTTTACTACCGCGGTGCTGTCATCGGCAAATAATACCATTGGATTTTCAACATGGCGTGGTAAATCGTTGATATATGTTAAGAAAAGGGGTGGCCCAAGGACGCTACCCTGTGGCACGCCATATTTTATAGTTCTTCCTTCGGACCGGTATTTTATTTCACTTTTCAACTTAGGGCAAATTTTAGATATTTCCGTGTACTGTTTACGATCACTAAGGTATGTTTTAATAAGTTTGTGTACATTTCCCCTTATTCCATAAGCGCTTAACTTATTAAGTAGAATAGCGTGGTCGACACAATCAAAAGCCTTTGACATATCCGTGAAAATTGCGCAAATAGGTACTTTGCTATCAACACTTCTTATGATTATATTGAGCAAATCGAAAATAGCTGTATTAATACTTTTGTTTTTTCTAAAACCTTTCTGCTCATTACACAAAATGTCATATTTAGCTAAGAAATTGTTAAGCGATTCGGAAATTAACTTCTCTACTACTTTAGACAGTACCGGAATTAAGGCTACTGGTCTGTAATTAGTTATTTCATCTTTTTTATTCTTTTTGTAAAGTGGTTTAACTATAACAGTTTTTAAGCTATTTGGGAATACCCCAGAGTTAATGCCGAGATTAATAATATGGCTAAGATGTACAGCGATATTGTCCGCCACAAATTTAACAACTCTCGTTGCTATGCCGTCATATCCAACGCTGTTTTTATTTTTTAAAGATTTGACTGCTCTAATTACATCTTGGGGTATAACTGGTGCCATAAACATTGATTTTAGGTTTTTCGGAATATTATTAGTTTCATATGAAACTTGGGGTGACTGCTGAATCTGATCAATGAAATGGTTATTAAAGACATTAACAATTTTTTGGGGATTTGTAATTGTTTTATCATCAAGTCTAATTTGGGAAATTGTGTCGTAAGAGTGTGTTTTGTCATGTATGACTTGCCACGATGCTTTCGATTTATTATTTGAAGTTCGTATAAAATAGTTATTCTGCGATTTTTGAGTCAATTTAATAATTTTTCGAAATTTTTTTGAGTAGTCTTTAAATTTATTTTTATTTTCATTAGTAGACCTAAGTCTGTATTGCCATAATAAGTGACGTTGCTTTTTACTGCACACACGTATTCCTCGAGAGACCCATTTAACTTTTTTATATGGTTGTATAGTAACAAACTTAAAGGGAAAGCAAAGGTCATACAACAAACGGAATTCTTCCAAGAAACTGTCATATGCTACATTTACATTCTCCGTATTGTATATTTCGGAGAACGAAATGCAACTCAGATGACTATTAAATTTAACCAGATTTTCTAACGACAAATCTCGTTTCTTGATTCGCCAAGATTTTAACCTATATGTTTTATTTACTTTAATTTGCAGAGTTTGTGCCGTGTGATCTGAAAGAGCTAAATCGATTACTTCACATTTACATTTTTGGCGAGAGTTGTGAGCAAAGTTATCAATGCAGCTATTACTGCACAATCTAGTTGGTTGCTTAAGTTCCAGTTTAAGGTTGCAGCCCAAAAGAAAACATTCAAAGTCTAGGGACATTCTATTCTTTTTTATGATATCAATGTTGAAGTCCCCGCACAAAACAACTGTTTTACTCGAGTTTATACAATAAATTTTCATAACAGTTTCGAGTTTTTCATAGAACATATTAAGGTTATTAATTTTAGGTGGCCTGTATATACAAATAACGATTAATTTTTGCCGGACTAGTTCTATTCCGGAGCATTCAAAAATGTTTGTTATTGAGTGGCGTGATATCTCTGTTAGTTCCTTATACTCTAGGCCTATTTTAACTAGAACACAAGATCCCCCTCGTTTCTTGGTTCGCCTTGCATAACATGCAGCTAATTTATAATTTGGAATATTTAATGCCTTTTCATAGCCCTGCATAATAAAATGTTCAGTTATGCAGACCACATCCATGTCTTTTTGTTGCTTAGATAATTCTTGGAGATGGACTGTGAGCAGGTCAACCTTATTTAACAGACCAGCAATGTTTTGATGCAAGATATTTATGCTATTATAGGCGAAAAAAACAGTTTGACGACTCATTTGTCTCATTAATATTACTCGGCGAACTTTTTGATTGATTAGAATTTGAATCACTACAGTAAGAAATTTCATGTCTTAAAAGACTTAAGTTAGACGTATTTACTGCCTCTAGCTCTAGGATGAGGTCTTGCAAATCTGAAATAATCTGCTTAAAACCCTCGTTATTCAAGTGGCCATGTCGCTGATTATATGTATCCCATGTGAATGGAAGGTTTAAATTTGAGTCCAAGATGATCGCGTAATTGTACATTTCAACATTCATATACAGTAAATTATTAAAAGTATCAACTCTACTGTTAAACATAATATTGGTATTGTACATATACTTAAATGTAGGCAGACATATTACAAAGTTAGTATGAGTTAGTGTTATTAACATATCACGAATATAAGTTACTAATTCTATATAATCATTAGTTTTCCTAAAGTCTTCTTCGCCAATAAAAATAATGCAATAATCAGCACGAGTGAAGTTTTTTACTTTTTGGTCGATGTTATTTAACAAATATTTTATTCCACATTTAGGAGTACGATAGTGACACATGTTATAGTTTTTTAACTGCTCACTCATTGTATGTATTCTGTTTGATGTTTCGCTGCTCAGGACACATATTTGATGCTTTACAAGTGGGGACGATTTAGTAGGACTCTTCTGTTTGTCAAAACAATTGTTACGTTGTACTTGTGACGTGATGTATTGAGTTCCCGAGGTTCCAATATCAACATTAACTTGAGGTGTGCTTTGTGTATTACTCATGCTTTCCAAAGTCTGCGTCTGTTTTTCTTTCAGATTGTTTGTATTCTTCTTGGGAGTTTTGCATTTGCGCCTAGCTGGACTGTTATAAATGGCTTTAAAAGTTTTATTTTTTTCTAACAATTCTATATTACTTTGTTTCAATGTACTATTTTCCAAAGACAATAGATCTATTTCTTCATGTGCACTTTGTAGTTTAGTTTTAAGACTTTCTATCTCTTTCGTTAACATGCCTATTTTATCTCCATCTTCATCTTCAGACATTTCTGGCAGGGAATTTGTGGTACAATCCAACGTTTGCGAAACTACATGGCTGTTGTCATCTTTTGATTCCGACTGAGTGCGTGTTCGTCGGAATGTAATATTTTCCAAGAAATTATTCATGGTATTCTTGGTATTATGGTATTATTGAATATTCTTGGTATTCTTTCAGAATTTGATAGACGACTCAGACCCAGTTACCAATCCTTTTTATTATGCTCAAGATAGGGAGACTTGGTACGCTGAAGTAGCAGCAAAGGCCTGTGAGGAGAGTCGGATAAATAAACAAAAGGAACAAACTTTAAAGAAAAAAAACAAGTCAAAGTCTCTGCAAAATACATCTTATATCATGAAGAGAGATACAGGACGCATTCGTCACATAGTCAAAATTATAATACATGATTTGGATAACAGTGAAATAAACTGCAGTGATCCCGATAGTGCAAGTGTAAATGTGCAATATTTAGTAAGAAGTGACTATGATGATATCATGCAAGAGACTGAACATTTAGTTGGTAAGATAGTTAAAGGATGAAGGTTGGACTGTTTTCTATTCGCTACCCCAAACACTGTCACAAACCACGTGCCTCATCATCATATAAAAGGTTATGGGCCCAGAGAAGGGAGCATCTTGGCTGCTTTCTTAAGCTTGCTTTGCTTTGCATCTAATGAAAAGGTTCGTTGAAAAGTAATCGTCGTTTTGGAAGTGTGATTCGGTGTGTACGTGCAGTACTGCAAGCCGTGCATCATGGAACCGAAAAATCAATGGATACTGGATACTCAATGGATTCGAAAAATTGTATGGTATATCTAACTTCCATACCTGGAAGTTTTCAGTAAAGAACCTGCTTATTTTAGAAGGCTTGTGGGAAGTCGTTGTTGGAACAGACCAAGCCGAAGGTCACTTAAGGCGTGATCAAAGAGCAGTTGCACGCATTTGCTTAACATTAAAGCCGCATTTATTTCAATATGTACGAAGCTCTGACACTGCTAAAGATGCTTGGAAGGCGTTGCTTGACGTTTACGAAGATAAAGGCCTTTACCGAAGAGTTTTTCTACTGAGGAGACTGCACCGCGTTCAGTACTCTGAATTTTCTGATATGAAAGCTTGTACTTGGGGGTACTTGAAAACGGCGGTTCTTAATGGAAATTTTAACCCAATGTTGATAAATCATCTTCAACCGAAGCCCGCTGTCATGGCGAAGCGGTTCCGAATTCGTCAAAGAAGCCAGAAGGACGACGAAAACATCACAACCTAACGGAGATTAAAAAATTGTCGAAAACTTGTGAACTCGGCGGCAATCTGGAGGAGAATCTGCGGGATCAGTTTGTGTATGGAGTTAAGAGCGACGTCATCAGACAAAGGTTATTTGCAGAAGACAATCTGACGTACTCAGGGGTGGTGAAACTGGCTTGTGGCTTGGAAGCGGCGGAGCAAGATGCGGCCGTGGTTGAACAAAGAACAAACTCAGAGGTGCTCCCCGCGCTTATCACGTGGGCGGTCCCAGACACGGGCAAAGGCGCAGGGAGCTGTGCGGCTGGCGCGGACATACCGCCTACGAATGCCGCTATAAGCATTTAGTATGCAGTAAATGCAAGCAGAGTGGATATTAGAGACGCGTGTCATCGGTCAAGCACAGGAAGAGGAAAGAGGCGCGGGGTAAACCACGTCGAAGCTACCGGGAGCGAGCAGCCGCGTGAACTACAGGGCTCTTCTAGTTCAGACGAGCTAGGAGAAAAGTTACACCAACTGTATCTGATTGCATAAACTATTTCGGCTCATAAGCTTATGTTCGAAAAATAGACCCTATTATAACATTAAATAATTAAAAGCTATTTATTAAGCCTAGTCGCACTTACTCTGTTCCAAGGGGAAGTATGTTTAGGCGATCAGTTTTATTCAAAAACGTAAAATCTTACAAAAAACGTAGTTTAAATTGCTCGATGGAATGATAATGTACAACTAAAAAAACAAAGCTATCCAGTAGTCCCTACTGAACTTGTATAATGTTAAATAAAAATACAGTCCGGGGCAGTGGTCTTATTATTTGGGCCATGGGTATTTACTAGGGGCAGTTGTTCAACTTTAGAAATAGTTGGACCACAGCACCTTTTAAAAGTTTCATGGTCTACTAAATCATGTAAAAAATAACTTGCCTCAACTGCATCTATATGTGTGCATGGTACCTACTGGTTTAAGGTTATATTGAACCTCTTTACAGTAAATAGGTAGGTACTGGCTGGTTGTTTTTTGCGTCAGTAGAGTTTGTTATACTTTGACACAGGCTTTGATTGAAATAAAATCGTATAGAAATTTTATCTATTATTTACCAATATAATTTAAAAAAAAATGGATTAAGAGGTTGCGTGTGTTTATGTGAAAAGAAAAGGTGGTTGCTATGGTGTTGTCGTCATCATTACTATAAAATTCGTGTTTACAAAAATGGAAATGCATATTGGAGATGCGCAAACAAAAGGAAAATGAGTTGCAAAGGATCGGTGACCGTCAATGTACGTATTAATAGGTAATTCTATGTTACGGTATCAATTAAGGAATGGAAGATTTTCTTTAATTTTAGGTAAAGGGAGGAAGTTGTAAACACGACGACACATTGTGATAGTTGTATTCCAAATGAAGTACAAAATGCTATCAAATAGACAAGAAAAAACAAGTAAAGGTTTCCGATGAACCTATTCCAAAAACTGTATAACGATACTTTTAACTTAATATAAAAATACAATATAATAATATGATACTAAAATCTGAAGCAAAGCCTTTATAATGCTAGAAACCAATCATTGGGTGTTCAAAAACGGTAATTTCTAATACGGAAGTAATAGAAGTACCACTAAAATTTAAAGATTTTCTATTTACTGATTATTATTATGAAGGAACGCGTATAATACTTTTTTGTTCATCAAAAGCAAGAGAGTTGATGAAAAAGTTAAATGAGTATTTTGCGGATGGAACCTTTAAATGTTGCCCCAGGCCTTTCGTACAGTGGGGCTTGTGTGCCTCAATGACCCTTAGGGCTCTGCCGGTAGATATACTCATGCCGGAAAGGTCTAAGGTGAGAGACCAGACAAAGAGGGACACGCGAGGGGCGCACCGCCTGGAGACGTGAACAGTTTTGTTCGTGTTCTCGGGCGATGTGCTTGTCGGAGGAGAAGGAAACTCTACTTGCTGCTCTCTTTTTTTTTCTCTGATTCGCGTCTGCTCATCAGACGTGACTGTGAGGGCAACGAGTAGGCGGAGGGAGAGAAGTAGGTGGAGTTATCGACCGTACCCTCTAAAACCAACAAAAAATCTTGAAGGAGACAAATGTTAAGATTTTACCCCAGGGCGGTACCGGCTGCTTAGCAGCTGGAGAATCCGCCACGTCTCCACAAGAGACGTCATGCCCCACGTATTCTGGGGTTGCTTATTGGATTCATATGTTCCATTACATTTGGGCATTAATAATATCCCAAGGGCAAGCTTGTCCAGTAGAAATCTTTTGATTCCACAGGGTCTTTTTGGCACACAGGAAAGTAATCCTATAGTAATCTTTGATGGCACATATAATAGGTCTTTACCTATGAAATTGCCGTTTTGTTTGAAAAAATTTAAACGATTTTTTTTCATGTATTTTTTATTTGTATTAATCGAAGTTATCACCCATGCAATCAATGCATCTTTGCCAACGCAGTGGCAGTTTATTGATGCCCTTCTTAAAGAAATCAGCTGGTCGGGAGGCAACAAATTCTTCAAAGGCATTTTGTACTGCCTCTCGGGTATTGAATTTTTTTCCCGCCAAGAAGTTATCCAAATTCTGGAAAAAGTAGTAGTCTGTAGGCGCAAGGTCTGGTGAGTAGGGCGGATGACGGAGAGCTTCCAACCCCAGTTCTTGCAACTTGGAGACCGTCTGCTGTGCAGTATGAGGTCGCGCGTTGTCGTGCAGTAGCAGCGGAGACGAGCGATTGACCAATGCTGGTTGGAGATGTGCCAGCTTCTCCATCATTGTGTTCAGTTCTTCACAGTACACATCTGCAGTAATGCTCACCCCGTTTGGTAAGAAGCTGTGATGAATCACACCGGCGCTAGACCACCAAACAGTGACCATCACTTTTCTAGGGGTAAGTTTTCGTTTAGGGCATTGTTTAGGTGCTGAACCAGGATCCAACCAACTTGCTGAGCGCTTACGGTTATCGTACAGGATCCATTTTTCATCGCAGGTAACAATGCGGTTCAAAATTCCTTCATTTGTGTGTCTGTTGAGCAGTGCAAGGCACGTCTCGACGCGTACTTCGCGCTGGCGATCATTGAGTTCGTGGGGCACCCATTTGTCAAGCTTTTTTACCTTGCCAATTTGACGCAAATGGACCAATATTGTTTTGACGCTAACGTCGAAAGCTGCTGCTAATTCAGCCGAGATTACCCCTTACAATTTAACAAATATACAAACACACAAACTTTACTTCTTTATAATATTAGTATAGATAGTATAGATGTAAAGAAACTATGTTTATGTTTCTTTAATTTGTACTGTAATTTATTGATAGATGGCGCTAGCAGCCAACAGTTGATAAAGCAGTTTTAATGTTTGGCGTTGACACATGTCAATGAACTAAAGTATTTTCAAGATTGTTAAAATAGTAAAAAGCCTAAGAATAGTTATTTTAAGTTAATAGACTTTAAATGTCGTTTTTCTATTTCAGGTAAGCTATGTTTAAGATAAGTTTAAGATTATAATATTGTTATAGTATGTTACAAATTACTTAATTAAAAATTCTATTTCAGAACAACACAATCGTCTATTTAATTTAAAATTCCAAAGAAATTGTCATATATATATTATTATATGGTATTCGGTTGGTTTTCTTAGGTATAAATGTATAGTGTAAAGAAGAACGGTCACGTCCCATATAAAAAAAACCCAGACCCGACAGAAAAGTGACATATCTCAGTTTTTTTGTTATTATTTATCTAATCATATTATATAGTTTTTATATTCGAAATCAATGGCTAACACCAAAATATTGCCTTATGTTGTTGTTCAGGCTTTACACTAAAAAAGTACAAAATACCTACGTATCTACAAAATTCGTAATGTATGTAACTAAATGACGATAAATAGTTATGGGATGTATCCAGGAGACCTGGAGATACAGCTGTATTATATAATTTTTGAACTCCGAGTACAACATTCAACTTAGGATTTTTTTTTTTAAGGTGGTTTAAAATCATCTAATGACATCTCTCGCCCTTGGGTGGAGCGAGAGGGCGTGTCAGACTCTTACTGACAAAAAAAATCCACCCCGTTCCTTTTTGCCTCTGGTACTGGGGTCAGAGCATCTGGATTCGCCCTCAACTTAGGTTAGGTTAACGAATTAGTGGAATAATCCGATCTGAATCATCGAATATGACGATTTTAATTAATCCTAAGTTGAGGGCGAATCCAGAAGGGCATGCTCTGACCCCAGTTCCAGAGGCAAAAAGGAACGGGGTGGAATTTTTTAGTCAGTAAGAGTCTGACACGCCCTCTCGCTCCACCCAAGGGCGAGAGATGTCATTAGATGATTTTAAACCACCTTAAAAAAAAAAATCCTAAGTTGAATGTTGTACTCGGAGTTCAAAAATTATATAATACAGCTGTATCTCCAGGTCTCCTGGATACATCCCATAACTATTTATCGTCATTTAGTTACATACATTACGAATTTTGTAGATACGTAGGTATTTTGTACTTTTTTAGTGTAAAGCCTGAACAACAACATAAGGCAATATTTTGGTGTTAGCCATTGATTTCGAATATAAAAACTATATAATATGATTATATAAATAATAACAAAAAAACTGAGATATGTTACTTTTCTGTCGGGTCTGGGTTTTTTTTGCCTGTTCTTCTTTATGATATTATTCTTCTTTTTTCAACAGTTGTGAAAATAATTACATTAATTTTAAAACAAATTTTTGTGATGGTTTAATTTAAGGGCCAGCTTCGCGGACGCGCCGCGCGAAGTTTAGGTTTTTAGCGCTACACTCACAACGATCGAGGCTCGCGCACCGCACACGCACACATGTAGGTATGCACAGTGGGTCGCCACGTCAGACTTTGACTCGCCAACTAAATTGTAACTTTATTGTCACTGATTTTGATAATATGTGGTCAAATATGTGATTATTAGTGATTATTAGATTTATTAGCATAGCGAGATTAATAATGTACATATATTAAATTGTACTATATAATTTTATTATTTTAGATGCACAATACAAAATGAAATTGTTATTCCCAATTACAAAAATAATATATTGTACTGAAAATCGTGATCACATAAATCTTGCAATTGCTTAAAAACAAAGTCAACGTCGACCAATCTGCGGCCAACAACCAGTTCATGTTCATCAGGCTGCAGCTCTGGTTCCATGATTAGTGCCGGATATTCTTGATTCTGCAATAAATATAACATATCAGATACCTAATGAAATAAAATGAAGACAGACAAGCACACACACACACAATGTGCAGGGCTCCTCCACACGGCCGGACCTACAGGGCTACAACGATAAATGCCTACACAAAAACAAATTTTGTATTCACAAATAAAATTTTGATACGTTTAACCATAGTACCTATAAAAAAACCGGCCAAGAGCGTGTCGGGCCACGCTCAGTGTAGGGTTCCGTAGTTTCCCGTCCGTCCGTCCGTAAAATATTATGTAAACGAAGTTAAAAAAAAATGCTTGCATATATACGATTATACTACAAACTTAGTCCAGAAATTATTTTGTGCAACTTTTTGTCTTTTTTGTACTGTTGTTGCCATCCAAGTTCAAAATTATTTTCCTAGAAAGTCCTTATAAAGTTCTACTTTTCAGTTTTTTTTCATATTTTCTAAACTTATGGTTCACACACACATTGTTTTTTACTTTTGGAGCGATTATTTCCGAAATTATTGACATTATCAAAAAATGATTTTAGTAAACCCCTATTCATTTTTAAATACCTTTCCAACAATATATCGCACGTTAAGGTTGCACAAGCAAGTCATTCTTCCATACAAACGTAGTATGGTGATTACTCCTCTGGTTGACGGTGTAGGTTCAAAATTAAAAATTGTATGAACTAGTCTTGTCATTATCTAGGTCTCTATGGAAGCAGAATTGGAAAAAAAATATTGGTTTGAAAGTTATGAGCGTCGAAACTTTCATATTTTAGCACTAATTTTAACCATCTTTGGGCGTAAATAAGTTACGTATATAGAACGAAAATTAAAAAAGTAAAACCATACAGACATAGATTAGTTATTAAAGAATTCAAATAATTCTATTTTGAACAGATACATTCAATGGATTTTTCATGGTATCCATACTACCAAAGGTCTGCATAGAAACAATCGCGCGCCCGTTTTAGTTGTGTCTCTTTCGCTCTATGCATTTCGCTCGTGACGTCGGATGAAATAGCATGCATTTTAGCCCCGCCCACCAACTAGTTCGTGCCGTTGGCTTGTTTACCCTTAAGGTTGAAATTAAAAAAAAATACACTTCCCACTTTACATATAGGGGGGCTACCCTAATAAAACATTTTTTTCCAATTTTTATTTAACCGCTTTGTCGGCGTGATTGATACACAAATATTGGTACCAAATTTCAGCTTTCTAGTGTTAACGGTCACAGAGATTAAGCGAGGACGGACAGACGGACGGACAGACAGACATGGCGAAACTTTAAGGGTTCCTAGTTGACTACGGAACTCTAAAAAGGGGGAAGTACGGTATCTTCATACATAAAAACGCACCGCGCGTGGCTTACCTATATCTGTGCGCCATAGTAGGTATCTTTTTTGTTGGATAATTTCGAGAGCAACTTGAAAATGAGATTTTTTGTTTGTTGAGATATCTTAACGACTTTTTGTCAAATGAAAATTCTAGGTATAAAACCATTCTATCCGTTTGAATCATATAAATCGGTCCACGCGTTTATCAGATAATTAAGAATTAGTATAATGAAAATGTAAACAACCAGAATTTTTGATGTTTTTGTTCTACGAACGAAATGTAATAATGTCAAATCAGACGCACAAAAAAAAAACACAAATACACAATCAGAAACACATACCTACCAGTACATTGCCTACTATCTAATTTACGAGTAATATAATGCAAATTCACAATAATACAAAAAGTATACTTACTCAATTTCAAAACTATTATGGTATCACAAAAGTTTGTCGCGAGACCACTGTGCACTGATTTTGTGTACGTACACGGTTCGACTGCGATCTGCCGATGCGGCGCAAATCGACGTGCTCTCACGTTGGAGGCGCGTGGCAGACTGAGCCACGAGTGGGTCCGTCGAAGCTTGCTAAGAAAGCGCTCCGCTTCATAGTAATTTGTATGAAGATTTTGAGCGAAAAACATGGGCAAGTTTGTGATTTTTTTTACACAAAATGAGAGTATGTTTATTAAAAAATGAAGCTTTCAGTGACTACTTTATACTTTTAACTTTATTATTTAATAAAATTCATTTAAAAATTCTCAATAATTACGACTCAGTTGTTACAATACGGGAGTGCGATTTACTCGTTTTTAGTGATTTTCTGATTTTTTTTTACACTTATCCATAAGCATTATCTTAAATTCGAAAGTTTCAATAACAAGTTACATTCATTGGCTAGCTGTGTGATTTATTTCAAGGTTGTGGAGCATCGTTTTCTATCTATTTCTATGACATTCCCAACCTTCGATTTCCGGAGCCGGCCCTTAAGGTGAATGCTTCAGGGGGTAGCCAAGAATCGAAATCAAACCATTTATTTCAATTTTTCAAAATTATTTATTTATTTATTTTATTAAGGTGAATGCTTCTCTTGGGTTTGGGTTCTCAATTCGATTGTTAAGTGTTTTTTTTTTCTATTTATGTACACCGATTACGCCGATATTAATGATCCGAGTTACGTGATTCTTTTTTATGTACATTTTTCGTTTGTGTTCGCGAATAATTTTTTTTTTTTATTTTTTTTTTATTTATTTTTTTACGTGTTTTGTACTTTTTCTGACGCTATTCATTAGTCACATCTAGCCTCATGTTGATGAGCTGATAATGGAAGATACTACTCCTCAAATAGCTTTAGCTGCGTACTAAAGCGCGGAATCAAAGTTACGATTACATTCTAGGTCTGAAAATCAATTCTACCCTGAGGGATGTGGTGGAGGCCGTGGTAGTGCGCCGCCAGGCGAACCGTAAGTGTGCAATATTAATATTTTATTTCTTGAAAATGGAATGGTTAAAGTACTAAAATTTACTAAAATTTATTTTAGAATTACAAGTAGCGTGGGTGGTCGCGGACGTGGGCGTGGGCGTGGACGAGGGGCTGAACAAACGTACGTGTCTTTTTTGTCATAGCCACCAAATTGTTACTTCATTTGATATTCTAGTTTATAAATAGAAAAATCTTAAATATTTTACAAATAAATAATTGTTTCCAGTGCCGCTTTGCAAGATCCTCTGGCAACAGTTCGCGTCGAGAGGCAGACTACGCAAAGGCGTGTGGCCGCACTGCCACCAGCAGTCCGGCAAGAGCTCATCACGCGGAAGCGCACTGCGAATCTCGAGCGCATGCTCTTGCCGGACGCACCACCACGCAAACGCCATTCAAGGTGAATATTTCCAGCTAGGTTCTTCCAATCACGGACATCCACGTAACAATTTTCTTTGCCAACATTCTTTGAATATAAATTTAAATTAATTAAAAATATAAATTGTTTTTCAGAAAACAATCACCAGAACGGCAGCCATGTGTAATGGTTGCCGTTGCTGCGTCTGCAGCGCCGCTCTCTTCCGGTAAGATCGTTATTTGAGAGTATCGTCTTTTATTTTGTTAAAGTAGAATGGTTTATTACTTTTGTTTTATCTATGCTATATCATGACTTGCTTGTTACAGAGCTTAACGCGGGCCAAGTAGCGGCTGATGATACGTCCGCAGCGCCGCTCTCTTCCGGTAAGATCGTTAGAGTATCGTCTTTTATTTTGTTAAAGTAGAATGGTTTATTACTTTTGCTTTATCTATGCTATATCATGACTTGTTTGTTACAGAGCTTAACGCGGGCCAAGACGCGGGCAATGCGTCCGCCGCGCCAGTCTCTCCGAAAAATTTTACGATGGTTGACGCCATCATAGATTATGGTAAGTTATGGTTTTGTCGGTGTGATAATAAGTATAAAATACTTGTTTGCAATACAATTGTTTTTTTTTTTTTCAGTTGGAGTTTGGCCTACTATAGACCCTGAGATAGGTACGTCAGATACAGTTCCCAATTCGCCGTCCCCTCCCTTAGTCGATAATCGACACTTAATAATTTTCTTCTTCTTTTTTCTTCAGCTGTTGGTGCGGAGGTCGTCGTCGCCTCATCCTCGTCGGCATACGTAGGGCCATCTCAAATAGGTAATTATTAATGACTGGTATACAGAAAACTTCATACAGTACTGAATGATATCATATAAAATAATGTGTGTTGCATTTTTCGCAGGTGTCAACGACGATCGATTTGATGGAGTCCTGGAGGATTGGCTGGCTGCGTCCAGTGACGACGACGACGACGACGAAGAAACCGATGCTACGCTACAGAGCTTGACAGGGGCCCATCGTAATGCTGTGGCTGAACCCGCATGTCCGACCGACTTGTCTTTGTTCGAATCGGAAGTGTTGCAGAGGGAGGATGTGGCTAATGACTTAGCATTACGCAACATCGTGCCCGATGACAGTTACGCTTTCGATTGGAATAAAGACAGGCAGACGTTCCGGGGCAAGCGCGAAACGTTCACAGCTCTATCGGGACCGACATTTGACATCACAGACTCGACTCGACCTCTCGACATTTACGACAGACTCATAGACAATGACTTTTTAGACTTGTTGTGTCTGGAAACCAACAGATATGCGGACCAGAAGATTGGTTTGCTCCGGGAGCAAAACAAGCTAGGTCCGCATTCCAGATACAACAGATGGACTCCGACGAATAGGGCCGAAATGGGGACTTTCTTAGCAATAAATATTCTGCAGGGACTTTACCCATTACCCGAGGAAGAGGCATATTTCGGGTTTAACAGCTTCGGGACTATGCCTTATTTCTCGAGGGTGATGTCCTATAACAGGTTTTTATTGTTAAAAACGTTTCTCCATTTCGTCGACAACCAGACTACACAGGACAGGACTCGACTTAACAAAATACGACCCATAATAGACTATTTCAACCAGAAATTTTCCAGCCTGTACATGCCTTCTCAAGAGATAGCCATCGATGAATCTCTTTTGAAGTGGCACGGGCGGCTTAACTTCGCTCAAAAGATTGCAACAAAGGCCGCACAAGTTGGTGTCAAAACCTATGAGCTGTGCGAGTCATCCAGTGGCTATCTCTGGAAGTTTTTTGTATACGCTGGAAAAGCTGCTAGCTCGTCGACTGACACCCCCGATACCCAGACTGCCGATAGAGCTGTTGACGACGAGACCATTGACGAACCCGTCAATGATGGAACGGAGGAAGCTTCGAGAGTGGCTGGTAATAGCGGTGACCGTCCCACGAACGCTACTGCCAAAATAGTTTTCGACTTAATCGAGCCGCTACTTTACCGTGGGCACACAGTGATAATGGACAATTTTTATAATAGCCCATTATTGTTTCGAAGCCTGAAAAAACAACAGACAGACTGTTACGGGACACTACGACTGAATCGAGAATTTGTTCCCGATTTCGTCAAAACTATAACAAAAACTGACCTCCGACAAGGCGAAGTAGTGGCTACGTACTGTTCTGATTTATCAATTCTGGTATGGCGAGACGCTAATATAGTGAGTATGATGTCGACATACCATAATTTGTTTATCGGTACCCAAAACAAGTACAATAGAGTGACTTACAAACCCGAAATAGTACTCGACTACAACAAGAGCATGGGAGGGGTTGATAGAAAAGACCAATTCTTATCAGCTCATCCCATGGAACGTCTGAGGAACAAGGTATGGTATAAAAAACTATTCCGCCGTCTCTACAATGTGGCCATTTTTAATGCATTTGTAATATACTCCACTTCAAACCGGGGTATATCACATCGCCAATTCCGCAAAGTGCTAACAGAAGACCTGATGAAACGGTACCGTCAAATTGACCTGACAACTGAAAACCGACGTTTAAGTTATTCTTCAAACACTGGACAGGTGGCTACAGTTCAACGTCACAACACTCGGCCCAGGACGCAGGCTAGACCTGATGTTCAGAGCAATCATTTCCCAATCCGTACGGGGTCGAAAAGCACCGTTTGTTGCATGTGTATTAAAAAGACACGGACAATATGGAAGTGCGAGGAATGCAACGTCAATTTGTGCATTGAAAACTGTTTTAAAAATTATCACAAGCCGTAACAAGGCTTGTGATAATTTTTAAAGCAGTTGCTTATGTTCACTTTTTTTTGTAAGTTTAGTAAGATCTTGAAGGCTTCACCTTATAAGTCCGCAACCCTGCGGTTTTTTTTAAAGTTTTATTGTGTAATTGGCTTAGCTTCATTTTATTTGAATTCCTGCCGGAGGAAGAGGCATATTTCGGGTTTAACAGCTTCGGAACTATGCCTTATTTCTCCAGGGTGATGTCATATAACAGGTTTTTATTGGCCCTGTGCGGATTGGTAGATGTCACATGTCTTCGAATTTTTTGGAACTATGCCTTATTTCTCCAGGGTGATGTCATATAACAGGTTTTTATTGTTAAAAACCTTTCTTTACCGTGACTTTACCGAGTAATAATGATTAACATCACCAAGACAACTCTCAGTTCGTTTAACTTCCTTGAGTTGACTAGGCATTCAAGGTCAAAGTCCGCAACCCTGCGGTTTTTTAAAGTTTTATTGTATAATTGGCTTAGCTTCATTTTATTTGAATTCCTGCCGGAGGAAGGGCAATTATTTTATTTGTTGTGGCTTCATTTATGAAACGACATTTCTAGTTGAAATAAAGAAAAATGGAAAAACTAAGATTTCATTTTACAGTATTGGGGTCAGCGGATGGGAAAACAAATGTCACTTGGTTGGGTTGATTATGAGACCAAGTACTTCTTTGATTAATAAATTTATTAATCAAAGAAGTACTTGGTGAAAAAAAAAAAAAATAAGGAAGGGATGAAGTGTTTGTGAATCTTGTCAAAGTTGTCAATAAGATGACGTTGTCTTGGGCACACGGGTAGTGGGGTGGTCAGTCGCGTGAGAGCCACGAGCGAGAACGGACGTCTACTAGCATACTGGTGTGGTAACGAGCCAATTAACTTACCTCTTGTGACGCGGAGCACTACATGTGCAACTCATTTCTCTTTTTACAACCTATATTAAAAATCCTAGAAAACGCCCATCCGAAACGAGTGACGTACCTTCAACTAATAAGCGTCCTAGACCTGAACATTCAAACTCTTCCATGCCACCTACTTGCTTTCTGTGTAATAAAACTGGTCATGTTAGATCTCAGTGCTTCAAAAATAAAAACCAAGATACCCCAAATTCCGAGACGCCTAAGATTCAATGTTCTTACTGCAACAAGTAATTAAATTAAAAATTAAAAAAAACCCCAACTCAATAAAGATAAATGACATAGTAAATCAGTTAAAAACATTGATTGAAGAAGAACCTACCAACGCAAACCTACCGCTGATCCTAGAGATCAGTCCAATCAGTATGATCGTGCGGGGGAAGTGAAGCCAATAGGGAAGAAGAAGTCGAAACCGACTAATCGAGACAAGCGTCGAGCAGATGCGTATCGTGAAAGGAAAGGCGATACCGAGGGCATGGATGCAATCCAAGCCGAATTATTGAAGACGTTACATCCGAGATTAGCGTCAGTGTCAAAAGGAGTTAAAGATCTATCTATTTCAAGTGAGACAGCGCTGGAAATCCCTGTTTCGAGTATCGGAATTGGACCGCTCATCCGGGACTCAGTCCTACGAACGGAGAGCCAAATGAGAGGAGTGAATAACTTACCTCAGAACTACGATAGACAAGCTTTCTATCGAGTCGCCCTGGCAATATACGACACGAAGCTCTATACACAAACTAAGATGAGGAGCAAGACAGTGATGACACATGTACCAATGGCAGAAGAGCCGCCTGTTGACGTACGAGATCATCTTTTAGCATTCCACATCACAGCACAGTGGTATGTTCGCTACTGGAAATTGGTTTTGGTCAGTGTGTAGTCTGGGCACTATGAAAAAACGACTTTCCGCAACCAATTTTGAGGTAGGGCTCGCCGGCCGCGCCGAGGAAGAGCCTTATTAACTTTAATGATTTGACCACCAGCTTAATGTACCTTCCCCAAGGACACAGACCGAACACAGATTAATGTGTACTATGGGTATTGAACCCACTACCTCTGAGTTAGCAAGTTAGGCGAGTGTTCAACTACTCAGTCACAGAGGCAGTCATAATAATTACTGTGATCCTCCATGTCTGTATGCTTTTCATACAGACATGGAGGGATCTAAAATCAAAGGCCAAGAATGGCAACGCGAAGAGGGCTCGAGCGCTCCTTGAAACTGGCAATCCCGACAGGCCAGTGCCAGAGTTAAGAGACATAGAAATCAAAATCCTCAGTATAATTGGTCGGGTAACATCAGAGGGAATGGAGGTTCCCGAGTCATCCATATCTGGAGGTAGGTGATGTTAGTGACTATAAATTAACTAATTTATCAAAATAACCATTGTAACAGTGCCCTGTTGTCCTTTCCCTTGTCTATCTATTAATGTAATAAAATACACTTTGTAATCCTTTTTTCAGCCCAACCTCCACCTGTCATACAATCTCCTCCTCCACCTCTTTAAGATTTCTTGATGGATGAGTTTTTGGACACAGAAGAAGGTATTAATTACTTATTGTTTTTTAGTTTTATCTCATCTCTTGTTATTTTCATTTTTGCATGTATGGTATGTTGTCTTCCCAGTCTATTTCCATCCATACTGTATAGGCTGTGATATAGGAAGCCTCTATGTCATACTATGTCCTTCGTACATATATTGTAATAGGGTGTGCAATGTCATTTTACAATATAATAAGATTTTTTTTAATTATTCATTGCTTTATTGATGTCTTATTTTTCTACAAAAAAGGAAATCCTCCTCCACCATCACCACCAGCAACACCACAATTACGTACTCGTGGACCCATAAGAAGGCTGCCAGCTCGTAGACCAGTGCAGGCTGTGCAGCAGCCTGCAATATCAAGGGCTTACGAGCAATGCCAAATAGAAAATCTCTCTGTTCTCAAAGAAAGTATTTGTAAATTGTTTATTTCTGTTTTGTGACATTTTTAGGGTTCTACAGCAGATGCTGATCTGAAAATAAGGGATATAGATAGTTGCACGATGGCCAGGCTCTGTACATGACAGCACTATCTTCAACAACAGCAGAGTTCAATATCTAATGAACTCCCAACAACTAGGCAGGTGCTGTCTTTTGGGTGATCGGGGCTATGCATTAAAGAAATATTTATTAACACCAATGGCAGATCCTCAAAGCGCTGCTGAAAAGCTCTACAATGAGAGCCAAATCAGAACAAGGAATGTAGTAGAAAGAACATTTGGTGTTTGGAAGAGGAGAATTCCATGCATAGGCTCTCAATTAAGAGTTAAGTTAGATAATTTGCAGGCTATTATTGTCAGCACTGCAATACTGCATAATCTATACATTACAAATAGAGAAGATTTGCCCAGTGGTGGAAGTGCTTTAATTGAAAATGAGCAAGAAAATATTGTCTTCCCAGTGACAGAAAATGATCAGCAATACAGAAGAGATCTTATAAGTACATACTTTTCCTCATTACTAAACTCTGAAGGAACTTAATTACTATAAATATAACGAAGGTAGCTCAACTATTTCGGGTTCATCGTTGTCAGAGTCCAAGTTCGGCATGGCAGAGGTACGAAATAATAGTCTCAACACTGATTACAACCGCCTATTTATTCACTTCCGATAACAAATTAACAAAATCTCAAACGATCAAGCCGATGGAAATGGATTAAAGTACGAAAACGCGGTAAGTTCGATACAGGCGGGCAGAACGACCGTTCGCACTCGTGTCTCACCAAAAAGTAACGTCCTTCAAGTCAAATGCGTCTAACGTCAACGTCAACCGACTACTGACAATAGACATTTGACATATGACAACTGACAGCTGTCAAACCAGACCTGCCACGCTCTGTATCGACCTCACCCAAGCTCAATGCTTGGCGTTTCCGAAAAACGATGATAGATGGCGTTATTCTAAATTGTCAACTCTAAATATTGTACCTCGGTGTTGAATCTGCGACAAATATACTGTTATTACATAAACTGCATTTAATTTTCCTATTGATCAACACTAAATTAAATAAACCCCTCTCATAGAGAAGGTTTGCATCCCAGCAGTGGGAATATTACTAGGCTGATGATGATGATGAAAATAAATAAAACAAAGAGTTTAACTAGTTTAAAAGAAAAAGTTAACTAACAATGTCACCACCGACACAAGGTACCTAATCTAGGGAATGTTTTAATAATTCTTCATTCATATACCTACCAATTTTTTTTATTTTTTTCATTTGTTTTTCTTCATTTATATAATATCTTAAGCATTCGCATCCGCATCCGCGGATGTGAGCCTACAATACTCCGCATCCGCATCCGCAGATGTCAAAAAATTTGGCATCCGCAACATCCCTGGTATGAAGGCTGCGTCGGCTGCGTCTTATACCTGCACGTAACGAACCTTGAAGGTAATATATCCATTCATTTAGTATGCGCTAAGTCTAAGGTGGCTCCGCTAAAGACTGTTTCGCTGGCATGGCTTGAATTGTGTGCTGAATTGTGATCCTATAAAAGATATTTTCGCTTTCAGTGATTCTACGATCGCTCTGTCATGGATTCATTCATATCCACACCGATGGCAAGTATTTGTGGCCAACCGTGTGACTGAGATACAGGAAAATCCATCTCCTAACCGCTTTTTCCACATCAATGGGATAGAAAATCCCAGCGATTGTTTATCAAGAGGTTTATTACCCTCGCAACTCATTAACCTTCCGCTTTGGTGGTATGGTCCACCTTGGGCTTGCTATCCAACCGCTGAATGGCCAATTGTACCATTCAAACCGTATTGTGTTGAAGGTTCTATATCCGAAGCAAAGAGCTCTGTTACTCTAACAGTCATTCCTGATTTGGATTCTTCGTTACTTCTGGAGCTAGCTCTCAGAGTCTCGTCTTGGAAATAATTATTACGCATTCTGGTATGTCTTGCGCTTTCTACGTAAGTTACCTCTCGCTCCGGTAATTCAAGTCTCTGACCTTGAAACCGCAGAACTCGTGATTCTTCGCGAAATGCAAAGCAAACATTTTGCTGATAAAATAAAAAATATGAAAAAGGGTAGATTACCTTCTTCTTCTTTATGAAAGCTCGATCTGTTTGTTGATGACAACGGATTGCTCCGCGTAGGTGGTAGACTAATAAACGCACATATACCTTATGAAACTCGGCATCCATTGTTGCTTCCTCGTCGACATCACTTAGTCGATCTACTAATAGATGATTGATTGTCATCGATCCAATTGTCATACCGGTTCACATCTTCTTATGTCTTTATTAAGGCAGCGATATTGGATCATATCAGCTCTGAACATTATTCGACAACGCATACGCCAATGTAACTTCTGTTTTAAGGTTGCGCCCTCTCATCCTTCACCCATGATGTCAAGTTTGGGAAGGCATTTAGGAAAGCAACATAAAATGCATAAAAACTTATCTACATCGTTGCATTGGGCAACAATTACTGTGCTATGAGGAATTGTTGACAGTATTAACTCAAATTGAGAGTGTCTTAAACTCTCGCCCATTGTGTGCGCTGTCGGACCAGCCGCATACAATTATTACTCCTGCGGATTTTCTAAACACAACCCCTTTGCAGTCGTTGCCTGCCTATAAGGTTGACGCATCTGTAAGCCTTCATAACAGGAAAAAACTGTTAGACAGTTTAGTCCAAAGCTATTCAAAAAAATGGCATGTAGATTATTTGCATACACTCCAACTGAGGCAAAAATGGAATACTACTGATGTACCTATTCAGCCGGGTTTACTTGTTCTCATCCACCAGGATGATTCACCGCCGCTTCGCTGGCCTTTTTTTTTTTTTTTTTTTTTCATGGGACAAGCCCGCCACACTATTCCCAAACCACTGTAACTCCTGTTAGCCAGAATCAACAGTGGCGACCACAAGAAAAGCGCCGAGACAATGAAGCTCGACGAAGTCCCAGAGAAATGATTTAACTGTCTTGGATCCCGCAACGAAATTAATCAGAAAAGAATAGCGGAGGAGTAGGAAAAAACATAGTTTCCACTTCCCTCCATATCAGCACGAGACAGAACAGAACAAGGCCAATAGGCACACAGGGACGTATACAACTGAGATAAGCCCAGTTGCCTAGCACCACGGATATTATTGTCATTAATATTACTGGGTCCTAAGTTGTGAGCTGTTATATTTGATTCCAATAATAGGTATGACAAAATTGCTTGAACGCACGGAAATTTGTTCTAGTTTCTACAAGGTCCGTATAGTAAATAACTCCGGATGTAACCTGTACACTATTTAACATAATATTACGTTCATTCTGCCAAATACTACACTCCCATAAAATGTGATGTGCAGTTTGTTCAAATTCGCAGTCAGATGTAGAACATTGACAAAAAGGCGACTCAACAAGCTTGAAGGAAAATAATTTACTCTTAAAGTTACTTACCATGACCTGTGAGAAATTGGGCGACACAGTGATCCACCTCCAGCCATGTCCTGGCCAGCCGCTCACGAACGGATGGAAAGAACTGGTGAAGATGTCGGCCCTTGATGGAATTATCCCACCTACATTGCCATTCAGACAGAAGTTCCTCCCAGACGTCAGTCTGTGGTTTAAGTAATCTAGCTATTTTAGCACGGTCACGTTGCGTTAAAAAGTCTGTGTCCGCGGTCTCTCGTGCGCAGTAGTACATTGAAGCACGGCGCTGTACTTCAAGATCGACTGGAAGTACCCCTGCCAGTACCGGTAAGGCTTCAGTACTAACCGTCCTATACGCTTTACACAAGAAAATCAAAGCCAACCGCTGGCTTTGAAGTAATTTACGTCGTACCGCTCCAATGGTGGCCCTATCGGCCCAAACTGGTGCCCCGTAGCACATACACCCCAAGTAAGTAGCCCCATAGATCGTCTTTAGAGTTAAAAATGATAAACCCCATGTAGATTTGGATATTCTCGTTAAAGCATAAAAGTTCTTTTTAGCTTTTTCACCGACTGTTTTTATGTGTTCAATGAATGAAAAATTCCTCTCTAAGACAAACCCAAGGTAGCATACAGACTCTTTCTTTTTCACGGGAACGTTATTAAATTTAATACTAGGCCATGATTTAAGATTACCTTTTAAAAGAAGTTGATAAGTTTTATGTGGTGCAAAGGTCAGACGGTTACGATCACCCCACTGGGACATTAATTTTAGGCAAGTGTCAGCCAAATTTTCGAGTCCAGCCCGAGTACTTGACTGAATGAGCAGCAGGCCGTCGTCCGCGTAACCAGTTAATGAACAGCCGCATGGAAGTGGAATCGCGAGGAAGTCATCGAAGCCTACGTTCCATACATACGGACCCATAACCGAACCCTGAGGGCATCCCATGGTAAGGCACTTTGACATAGAATGATGTCCGAGTTTGAGTTTCGCGGAACCATTTAAGAAGTACGAGCAAACAAGATTGTATATGTTTTTAGGGCAACCACGAATTTTCAGTTTAAGGAGTAGCATCGGCCACCATGCGTTATCAAAAGCCCCAGAAATATCTAGAAAGATCCCAACTACGTACTTATGTTCGGATGTATTGACAATTTTTCTGACAGAAAGTGCCGCGTCTACGGTAGATTTTCCCACGGTAAAACCGAATTGGTTGTTGTGAAATTTCGGTCCGTCTGGTAGTAAACGTGGAACGATAAGACGCTCCAGGAGTTTCCCCAAAGATGGTAGCAGTGTTATAGGGCGGTAAGACTTAGGATCGTCCGGAGGCTTGTCGCCACTTTTCGGAATTATTCGTATAAAGCCGCGTCGCCATATACGAGGAAAAACGCCTTCTGCGATACAACGGTTGTAAACACTTAAAATCGCGTCGGCCGCTGTTTTACATGCTTCTATTATCATCCGATTAAATATTTTATCTTCACCTGACGATTTGTTGAGTGGGAGTTTCCTGACAACTTTAATGAATTCGTCAATGGATGGAAGGTCTGACGCTGGTGATTCAGGTGGCACAGCCGCCCACGCCCTGATCTGCTTGTGGTAGTCATTATCATTATCAGGCAAATCATCAGGTATCAACGTATTTAATAGAACTTCGGTTGTCTCCTCAATACCGGTGGTGTGTTTATTGTTTACTTTGATGTTTTCGACGAACGCAAGATCGACTGATCGATTTGCTTTGAACTCGTGATACAAAGGAGACCACGGACCATCTTTATCTAATTTTTCTACTATTTTCCGCAGTAAATTACCTTTAGATTTTTCTACTGATGCTCTGTAGCGGGACTTGGCAACTCTAAACGCATTTAAAGCAGAGGTTAGGAGGTCTCCGGTGACCTTTCGCTTTTTAAGCTTATTTAAATGTCTACGCGCTCGGCGATAACTTTTACGTTGTTCAATTAGGTAGTCACACCACCAATCACATCTGCGGATATTGGTCATAGATCCGCGACCAATGGCGATGTCAGCACAGTAAGTGAAGGCGTCTGACATAATTTCAGCACTTTCTTCAGCTGATAGCCCGTCTCGAGTGAAGTCTTTGGTGTTAGACGCAAAAAGCAAGCTAAAGAATTCCCAATTCGCGCCTTTACTTTTATACCTAAAGTTACCAATGATATGTGAATGTGACGGACCTTGAGTAAACATCGGAACAAATTCGTACACGATAAGCCGATGATCGCTACATGACGCATCAGGTAGGACACGCCACCTATCCAAGCGAACGTCTGCACTAGAAAGTGTGTCGCTGGCCTACCGGAATTATTGAATTATTGTTCCGTGCGGGGATCGAACCCGCGACACGCAGCGCAGCAGTCCAATCGCTCAGCCACTGCGCCAACCGTGCCGTCAAAACAACAACAACTTTAACTTTGCGTCAATCCATTTGACCTCGCTCCGCTTTAATTTAGGATCCTCTCCTTATCCTTTCCGTTTGTTTCGAAAATCCTAAGGATTTCCAAAGGGGGGGGAGGATGGTTGCGCCTTTCATTCATTCACCCAGCGAGGGCTGGGAATGCATTCACTCCCTCCGTTCGCGAGTGAGCCTAACGCGCGAACGAACGGTTCATTCTTGCGTACACTGCCGCTGCGACAAGACGCTAACCGACGCTGCGTCCGCGCCACCGCACCGCCCGCCATCTTTGTTCTCACGCGCTAATAAAACTGCAAAACCTCCCTCGCTTGCATGTTCGCAACCCTTCGCATCCATTCATTCCACTCGCAAAACCGGACGTTGGCTACCAAGCATTAGTGCACGCTGCTTCAAGTCAAGCTTCCAAGACGAAATCCTTAAGACCTCGTGGTCCCATCGCCAGGTGAGTGAATTGCTTTTTCTTTAGCTCTCGTCTGGTTGGATTTTTTTAAGGCACCATATTTTCTCCCGCTCATACTATAATTCGCCTTTATCTTAATAACATCGCATTTTTACCCGCAACGCTTCACCAAACTTTACCCTACGAGCCTCAGGAGTGGAGAAATGTGGGTGAAATCGCAGGGAATAACTAGTCTTAATACTATTTAAATAATACTGTAAAACTTTATAATTAATTAAATCAAATTTTGTTCTGATTTCACACTTTTCTGGTTTTAGGTCAACAGCGAAGCCCACGTCCCTACAAAGATTGATAGGGCGTGCAGGTGAAAATAAAATCAACTAAAGAAAAAATACTGCAGAAGAAATCTTAAGATTCTTAAGCAAAAAGTTTCACGACAGACTAAAAAAATCAGGACGTCGTTAAAAAACTGTTAAAAAGTATACACGTCAATCAGAAATCGAAAATATTATCCAAGGAAGTTTTGCTGATTTTAAAGAATTAAAAAAACACCGAGGAATCCACGGAGGAGGTGTTCGATATAGTGAAGAAGTGAAAGCCTTTGCTTTAACTTTGAATTTCTACTCACCAAAGGCATACGAATTTTTAACAAAATATATTACTTTGCCTCATGTAGAAACAATACGAAGATCTTTGTCTTTATTCAACTGCAATGTTGGTTTCTTATCTGAAGTACTAGAACATTTAAAAGAACAAGTAAAATTACCCGAAAAAATATAAATGTTGCTTTAAAACAATTGGTCAAAGTTGTTGGTTATGTGGCGTCAACATTCTTGACCCACAAATTTAGTAATATTAACTATGTAATTACAGCGCAAGTTCTACTTACCCCTTTTCTTCATGCTGGCGCGAAGGCGCGCACCTCGTCATCATGCGCCAGCGCCGCCCGGCCGCGGAAACCTGTTTGGCTTACCTCACCCCGGACTCCGCGCGCCGCACCGCCTCCCGCAGCCTGCTCCAGCCGCAGACGACAACGACCGCCGGCCAGTCAACTAGACGCCTTCATCGCGAATCCACGTCGCTTTGACTCGCTACCGCGTTCGTGCTAATAGTCTCGCGTAAATGTATATTTCATTCTCGCTATCGCCTAGATCTTTGATTTATATTCTGCCTTACTCTAAACCTTCTCTAGTCTCGCTATAACTTCATTTCTTCTTCATCTTCACCTCTGTAAACCTTTGCTTGCGCTTAACTTAATACAAACCTTTGTGTAAACATTGCCGAGTATTATTCCGCTCTCCCGCAATCATCCAAAAGTGGTGACCCCGACGTGATTCGCCGCGTAGCTAACATAGCGCGACCGCGTAACCGCACGACGTCATAGAAGCTTCCGGAACGTTCGCGAAGGACACGTTGACGTCGAAGAAAATTTATTCTGCAAGTATTGCGAGATGGCGGACGAATTGACCGAAGCGTTGGTTGCTGCACTAGGATCAGCAGAGATAGCAAAGGTTAGAGTACGCGTTCCTCCTTTTTGGCAAGAGAAACCAAATGTATGGTTCACTCAAATCGAAGCCCAGTTTGCCCTGTCCAATATAACGTCCGATGCGACTAAATATTATACCGTAGTGAGTAACTTGGACCCTGTCATCGCGGCCCAGCTAGAGGATGTTTTAGAAAATCCACCGGCATCCAATAGGTATGAGAAGCTTAAAGCCGAGCTAATTAAGCGTTTGTCAGTTTCCCAGGAAAAGAAGGTGCGACAACTCCTTATCCACGAGGAGCTTGGGGACCGTAAGCCGTCTGCATTTCTACGCCACCTGCAGAGCTTGGCAGGCCGTGGTGTGCCGGAGGACTTCGTGCGCACCATCTGGGCCAGCCGTCTGCCCACCAGTCTGCAGGCAATCATAGCGTCCCAGGCTGCCATGCCACTGGAAGCTGTTGCGGAGCTGGCTGACCGGGTATTGGAGATAGCACCGGTGAACCCGGTGGCCCAGGTCGCGAGTACTTCGTCCTCTGATGGGAGCTTACTTGAGGTAATGCGTACTGAAATAGCCAGTCTCACGCGGAAATTTGATGAGTTGACCACTACGGTAGAACGACGATCACGGGCAGGTAGGCCAGATAGGAGTCGTAGTCGTAACCGGCGATTTTCCCGTTCGAGAAGTAATTCGCGAGGCCGCACTTACAAAATGGCGGACAACCGTGGTTTATGTTGGTACCATGAAACATTTGGAAATAGAGCGCACCACTGCAACAAGCCTTGCGATTTCGGTTCGGAAAACGCCAACGCCAGTCGCTAGCGACGGCGAGCGATTGCTGCAGTATTTCCAGCCGTTTATTCATCACCGATCTGCAATCCAGAAAACATTTTCTTGTCGATACGGGATCCGATCTTTGCGTCTACCCGCGCAATTATTTAAATGAAAAGCGGACACGTGTAAATTATGACCTGAGCGCAGCTAATAATTCTGTTATATCTACGTACGGATATATTAATTTGCAGCTGAATTTAGGACTACGGAGGGAGTTTAGTTGGAAGTTCGTCGTCGCGGATGTCACCAAACCAATAATTGGGTATGATTTTCTATCCCATTATAATCTATTGGTGGATTGCTGCAACAATCGGCTGATTGATGGTTTGACCAATCTTTTTGTTAGCGGAGCTGTCGCGATGACCGAGTTACCCAGCGTCAAAGCAGTTACCGGTACTTCTTGGTACCACGAGCTGTTGCGAGAGTTTCCAGACATCTCACGTCCATCGGGTGCACCAAGGGAGGTACGTCATTCTACCGTTCATTTTATTAATACTACCCCCGGCCCACCTGTGTTCTGCAGGCCACGACGTTTAGCACCAGATCGTTTGAAGATCGCCAAGGCTGAATTTCAAGCAATGGTAAAGGAGGGAACAGCTCGTTGCTCCAGCGGACCTTGGGCATCACCTTTACACCTGGTGCCAAAGCATGACGACACGTGGAGACCCTGCGGCGATTACCGGGCGCTGAATGCTAGGACAGTGCCAGACAGGTACCCGGTTCGTCATATTGAAGATTTTTCACAGCACTTACATGGAAGCACCATTTTCTCTGTCATAGACTTAGTCAAAGCCTACCAACAAATACCAGTACATCCAGCGGATATTGAGAAGACAGCCATCACGACACCGTTTGGTTTGTTTGAATTCCCTTTTATGTCGTTTGGGCTGAGAAACGCTGCACAAACTTTCCAACGTTTCATCGATGGTTTGGTACGCGATCTAGATTTTTGTTTCCCGTACATCGATGATCTTCTAGTAGCTTCTAGAAATACACAGGAGCACGAAGAACATCTACGCAAACTGTTTTCCCGCCTTCAAGAATACGGCGTGGTCATGAATGTGGCTAAGTGCAAGTTCGGTCAGCCCGAGGTAACTTTTCTTGGTTACACTGTTTCAGCTGGAGGAGTACGCCCATTAGAGGAGAAAATAAAGGCCATCCAAAATTACCCACCGCCTCAGACGATCAAATGCTTGAGAAGATTTTTAGGCATGCTCAATTTTTATAGGCGGTTCTTGAAGGGCGCGGCTGAACTACAGGCCCCACTTAATGATTTGTTGGCAGGACCAGGTATGAAAGGATCGAAACCAGTGAAGTGGACTCCACAGTTACTTGAACTTTTTGAGCGTTGCAAGCGTAGCCTTTCAAAGGCAGCTCTACTGGTTCACCCAGTTACTAATGCGCAACTGGCTTTGGTAGTTGACGCGTCCAATGTTTCTCTAGGAGCCGTATTACAGCAGAAAGTAAATGACGTTTGGCAGCCCTTGGCTTTCTACTCGAAGAAGATGAGCCCCACACAGCAAAAATACAGCGCTTATGATCGTGAACTCCTTGCAATTTATGAGGCCATCAAACACTTTCGACATATGATAGAAGCACGAAATTTTACTGTGTACACCGATCATAAGCCGCTGATAAGTGCTTACAAAAAGAAAGACCAACAAGGTTCACCGCGTCAAATTAACCAACTGTATTTTATTTCACAGTTTACCACTGACATACAGCACGTTTCGGGGCAGGACAACCAGGTGGCAGATGCTTTGTCTCGAATAGAGGCAGTCACCGCGCCAGTGGACGTCATTGAGCTTGCCCTTGCGCAGCGTGATGATCCAGAGCTGCTGGAACTTCTAAAGGGTAACCACACTAACCACTCACTGCAACTGGAGTTAGCGCAAGTACCAAACTCAAAAGTAAAAATTTATTGTGATGTTTCTTTGTCCAAACACAGACCTTTTGTAACAGCAACCCATAGACGCCGCGTTTTCGAAACGTTGCACAGCCTAAGCCATCCTGGGGCAAGGCCATCCATCAAGATGGTCAGTGAGCGTTATGTTTGGCCTTCCCTTAGGAAAGATGTTCGCGCATGGGTTAGAGAGTGTATTCCATGTCAAAAGTCAAAGGTGACAAGGCATACTACATCACCTCTTGGAAAATATGAGATACCAGATGTTCGTTTTGCAGAGGTCAATATGGACCTAATTGGCCCACTTCCAGTATCATCCAATTTTAAATACTGTCTAACTATAATCGACAGGTTCACCAGATGGCCTGAGGTGATCCCGCTTCCTGACATGACAGCAGAAACTGTGGCGAGGGCGTTCGTGTCGGAGTGGATCGCCCGGTATGGTTGCCCGAAGAAGGTAATCACGGACCAAGGTAGACAATTTCAATCGCACTTATTCCAACATCTAGCAGAGACATATGGTATCCAATTGGCGAGGACGACAGCGTATCACCCAGCCTGCAATGGTATGATTGAACGCCTACACCGCACGCTCAAAGCTGCTATGATGACGCATGGTACGAAGGATTGGGTTAGCTCTCTTCCCATAGTTCTCCTAGGACTACGCACAGCATACAAAGAGGATCTGCAGTGCTCATCAGCTGAATTGGTGTTTGGAGAGCAGTTACGTGTCCCTGGCGAGTTTTTCACCATAACCAATAACAAGGTAGATTATCCAGATTTTGTCAGTCAATTACGGCAGACAATGTCCGAATTGCGACCACGACCAGCATCCGACCATTCGCAGCATAAAGTGTTTGAGCACAAAGACTTACGTACCGCTACGCACGTGTTTTTACGCCAAGATTTGCTACGAGGATCGTTAGAACCACCATATAGTGGCCCTCATAAGGTCATTTCAAGAGGTCCAAAGACAATCGATATTGTGCTCAATAATAAAACCGTCAAAGTGTCAATTGTTAAGTTAAGCCAGCGTATACCTGGCGTGAGGATATGGAGGCACAAAGTCACAATACGCAGGAGACGCAACCGATGCTTACTACCCGTTCAGGACGTAAAGTCAGGTTTCCTGAACGATATGTGTCTTAATATGACCCTTTTATTCGTAAGGGGGTCCTGTGGCGTCAACATTCTTGACCCACAAATTTAGTAATATTAATTATGTAATTACAGCGCAAGTTCTACTTACCCCTTTTCTTCATGCTGGCGCGAAGGCGCGCACCTCGTCATCATGCGCCAGCGCCGCCCGGCCGCGGAAACCTGTTTGGCTTACCTCACCCCGGACTCCGCGCGCCGCACCGCCTCCCGCAGCCTGCTCCAGCCGCAGACGACAACGACCGCCGGCCAGTCAACTAGACGCCTTCATCGCGAATCCACGTCGCTTTGACTCGCTACCGCGTTCGTGCTAATAGTCTCGCGTAAATGTATATTTCATTCTCGCTATCGCCTAGATCTTTGATTTATATTCTGCCTTACTCTAAACCTTCTCTAGTCTCGCTATAACTTCATTTCTTCTTCATCTTCACCTCTGTAAACCTTTGCTTGCGCTTAACTTAATACAAACCTTTGTGTAAACATTGCCGAGTATTATTCCGCTCTCCCGCAATCAGTTTAGTTTAGTTTAACGGGGCTTTTATCCGCACTTAGCCTCTTGATTGGGCCATTGTGCGTGATGTTTTAGTAATACCTACTCCAACCAACATAGGTCGTCCCAGAATTGCAGCAGCCTTCCCAGACTGCTGCAGGCTTCCGGGAGAGTTAATGGGGATCGTAGAGTTTGTGCCCGGTGATCTGCTACGCTCCTGCACTCTAGGAGTACGTGCCGTGGCGTTTCTTCCGCTTCCATGCATCCTCTGCACAGTGGGCTGTCTGTTACACCTATGTTATGTAGATGTTTGTTTAGGGAACAGTGACCCGTTAAAATTCCTATGATTTTACGGAGTTTGTCCCTTTTAAGTTTGATGAGATTGCGAGTAAACTTCATTGATGCCTCCGGAACTGCATCTTTTGTTTGCCTGCATCCTTCACTGTTTCTCCATTCGGTGAGGTGTTTTTCTGTGGTTCTTGAACGCAGCCATGTTTTTATTTGGGCCTGAGGTATGGGCAGTAGTGGTTCCGGTCCAAATACTGTATTGCTTGAGCCTCTCTTGGCCAGCTCATCTGCTGCGTCGTTACCCAGCGAGTTGCTATGTCCTTTTATCCATTGCAGGGTTACACTATTTGTGGTTGCAATGGATTGGAGTGCATTGTGGCATTCCAGTATTAGGACAGAGGTAATTGTGTTATTTTTTAGGGCTTGAAGCACCGATGCACTGTCTGAGATGATCTTTATTTTAAAATCACTGACGTCTCTGGCTGCAACTGCTTGTGCCGCTCTGGTGATATAGTCTAGGCAACAAGTGCCTTTTTGATGAACTTTTTTCAGCAGTCTCCGAAAATTATGATTGAGGTGTCATTCGATTCGGAATGGCATCCCGATGATTTTTGAAAAAATTGAAGTTCCGCTTGCAAAAATTGCAAAAGTTATTAACAATTAACTAAAAAATTTAAAATGGTTTTAGTTTTTTGCAAATATCTCAAAACCTAATTAAAGTTTTTCAAATTTGAAATAAGATTCAAAAAGGGGAGGAAATTTCCTAAAGTATGTTCTAACTTTCGGAATTGTAGGACCAATATTAATAACTTTCCGATCGGGTTGAAAATACGCCCGAAAACTGGTACTCCGTCTTGCGCAAGCTACGCTCCATTCGGACCTTTAATGAATAAATGTTATATAAACTTATTAAATATGAAAATTAAAAATTGAAAAAATTCAGGCGCCTGCAGGATAGATCAATACACAATAATCTGTGATCTAAAAATTTTTATCGCGAATTTTCAATAAGTTATCCATTAATTAATTAACAATTTTTTGTAGCACGAACACTGACATTGCAAGTGCGATAATTATAACACTATTCATCTGAGATTTTTTTCCTTTCGTGGAGGTATTTTTCAAAGGTCTTAGAATAGGCTCTCGTTGGAAAAATTAAAAAAATGTTAATTTTCGTTTTTTTATTCACAATTTACTGAAATGAAAAATTTCAAACCTTCATTAGACATTAAAAAAATCTTTTTTTTTATTATATTATTATTGAACCGTTTTTGTATGATCAGAAGCTACTTAAAAATGATTTTTTATATTTTTTATATCCTGTTTTTTTAAATATTTTTATAAACAAATGCGTTGTTTATGAGATAATTTAATGTTTTTTTTTAATATCGTAATCTTTGATAATAATCATGTTTTTTTTTTTAAAACCGTTTCTTAAAAAAAATGTTTTATTGCTTAAAAACGCATTTGTTGATTAACAATTATTTTCTCCCACTTCTAATTAATATTAAGGTATCATTTTTTTTAAATCACCATTATTTGTTTTTTCTTTGCGTTATACCTATAAAAAAAAAATGTTTTAGTAAAACTTTCATTGTGTAAGTAATAAACAATTTGTAAAACACAAATAAATTTTTACTTCATATTTTTTTTCTTGTTTTACTTATTGTCACAAAAACAGAATGATTCTTTTTTTTTTTTCATTTAATTTTTTTTACAGTTTTTTTTTAATTTGAAAAAAACAAAATCATATCTGTTTTGTGACAATATTTACCTACTGTCACAAAAACAGATATGATTTTGTTTTTTTTTCATTTAATTTTTTTTTCAACTTTTTTTTTAATTTGAAAAAAAAAATCATATCTGTTTTTGTGATAATAAGTAAAACAAGAAAAAAAATATAAAGTAAAAATTTATTTGTTTTTAACAAATTGTTTATTACATAAACAATGAAAGTTTTACTAAAACATTTTTTTTTTATAGGTATAACGCAAAGAAAAAACAAATAATGGTGATTTAAAAAAAATGATACCTTAATATTAATTAGAAGTGGGAGAAAATAATTGTTAATCAACAAATGCGTTTTTAAGCAATAAAACATTTTTTTTAAGAAACGGTTTTAAAAAAAAAAACATGATTATTATCAAAGATTACGATATTAAAAAAAAACATTAAATTATCTCATAAACAACGCATTTGTTTATAAAAATATTTAAAAAAACAGGATATAAAAAATATAAAAAATCATTTTTAAGTAGCTTCTGATCATACAAAAACGGTTCAATAATAATATAATAAAAAAAAAGATTTTTTTAATGTCTAATGAAGGTTTGAAATTTTTCATTTCAGTAAATTGTTAATAAAAAAACGAAAATTAACATTTTTTTTAATTTTTCCAACGAGAGCCTATTCTAAGACCTTTGAAAAATAGCTCCACGAAAGGAAAAAAACCTCAGATGAATAGTGTTATAATTATCGCACTTGCAATGTCAGTGTTCGTGCTACAAAAAATTTGTTAATTAATTAATGGATAACTTATAGAAAATTCGCGATAAAAATTTTTAGATCACAGATTATTGTGTATTAATCTATCCTGCAGGCGCCTGAATTTTTTCAATTTTTAATTTCCATATTTAATAAGTTTATATAACATTTATTCATTAAAGGTCCGAATGGAGCGTAGCTTGCGCAAGACGGAGTACCAGATTTCGGGCGTATTTTCAACCCGATCGGAAAGTTATTAATATTGGTCCTACAATTCCGAAAGTTAGAATATTCTTTAGGAAATTTCCTCCCCTTTTTGAATCTTATTTCAAATTTGAAAAATTTTAATTAGGTTTTGAGATATTTGCAAAAAACTAAAACCATTTTAATTTTTTTAGTTAATTGTTAATAACTTTTGCAATTTTTGCAAGCGGAACTTCAATTTTTTCAAAAATCATCGGGATGCTTTTCCGAATCGAATGACACCTCAATCATAATTTTCGGAGACTGCTGAAAAAAGTTGATCAAAAAAGCACTTGTTGACTAGACTAATACCGATACATTCGGCTTGGAAGATTGTGTTTAATTTATCTAGGGTATTTGATATTGAAATGTTTAGATCATTCGAGAAGACGCCGGCTCCAGTACCGTGTGAGGTCTTGGAGCCGTCCGTATATATCCTAACTTCATTGATGCCAGAGCTATCTACTGCTTCTGCAGTGAGTTGGATGTCGTAACTTCTATCGAACACATGGTGGCATGAAGTTTTATCCATGGGCGCCTCAAGGAGTGGTATTTCCTTCAGGATCCCATGCAAAACTTTTGAGTGTGTTGTTTCTGTATTTACTTTCCATAGTCCGTTTGATCTTAGTCTTAAAGCGGTTGCCTGAGCTTCCTCCTGTATGACCAGATCCAGAGGTCTTAAATTTAGAAGATACTCTAACGCTGCTGATGGAGTTGTTCTCATGCATCCAGTAGCTGCTACACTAGCTAAGCGTTGCAGACTCTGGAGTTTCGTTTTCACCGTGGTCAGCTGAGTTCTGGGCCACCATACAACTGATCCGTAGGTAATAGAAGGTCTGATGACTGATGTGTATAGCCAGAGTGTGATCTTTGGGTTAAGACCCCATCTTTTACCAACTAGTCTTCTACACTGATTGAAAGCTATACAGGCCTTCTTTGTTTTAGCCTCTAGGTGACTCGCCCAGTTCAATTTGTTATCAAGAATTATGCCCAGATATTTCACTTGCGTTGATAGGGAGAGTCTTGTGTTGAAAAGCTTTGGTAGTTGTAATTCTGGTAACTTCCTTTTGTTGGTAAAAAGGATAAGTTCTGTTTTCTTGGGGTTTACTGAAAGTTCGTGTTCTTCACACCATTCCTCTACTATCTGCAGAGCAGAGCGCATCACTTTGCATAGCATATCTTCAGCATTCCCGTTTATCAGTATAGCAAGGTCGTCTGCATAACCAATAGTAGTGTATCCTCTGTCATTTAGTTTCTTTATGAGGCTGTCCACTACTATGTTCCAGAGAAGTGGAGATAGAACGCCTCCTTGGGGGCATCCTCTTACTACCTTGGCTCTTGTGGTAGTATTTCCCACTATCTGAACCGCCCTTTTGCTGACCAGTTCAGTGATCCAGTTTCTTATTACTGGTTTTACACTAAATTTTTGCAGGGCGTGGTTAATGCTGTTGTGTATTGTTTTATCAAAAGCTCCTTCGATGTCTATGAAGGCAGCAAGTGTTGAGTTTTTATTGGTTATAGCCGTTTCTATTTTGTGCACTACCATGTGTAATGCCGACTCTGTTGATCTGCCTTTCCTGTACGCATGTTGTTGGGGATGCAGTGGTTTGCTTTTTAAAGCTCCATCCCGTAAGTGTCGATCTACCAGTCTCTCCCGCAATCATCCAAAGTTATGTAGACTTAGGACCAATTTCTGCCTTGTGATTCTGATTTTTTTGTAAACTGTTGAGTTTTTGTGTGATAATATAATGACGCCCCCGTTGAAAAGTGGAATAAGGACGTATTTTAAATTAAAGAGTCAAGAAACTGCAACATATGACACAAGGATTATTCACGCAAAGAGCGTACCAATACCTCAATTAATAATCACTTGAACAAATCCTGATGAGTTTGAAATCCAGTGAAAATGACAAACAACAAGCTTCGAGTTCCGATTTGACTACAAAAAGTAAGTAATCGTAACTTCAAAAATAGGTAGATACAACCTGTGACGTAATAACACACAGACACAGTTATAATGTTAAGATTATAACTGTAAAATAATAAATAATAAAATAATACATTCATTGAATTTTTAGTTTATATCATGTAGGGGAGACAGGGGTTGGTGGACTATAGGGGCAGATTGACTAACAGGCTATTACTTTTAAAATATTCGTCTTAATACGATGTCCATCAGAGTGTGCGTTGTAAGTGAGGCGACATTCAGTTAATCGTCTCGGCGCGCCTGAGACGTATACTTTTCTACGTATTTTAGGATCACCGGCGACATTTTAAAAATTCAGGTAAAAACGTAAATCATTTATCAACATTTCTTTTGTTTTTTTGACTGCAGGCAGTGTGTATCAAAAGGTTTTGTAGCCTTCACTATTGCGAAGTACGATTAGTAGATTATAGATTAATGCCACATAATTGCTTTAATAATGTTATTAGTCGTGTACATGGGCTCCGGTTTACGAAATTGCCGAACGGGGATGGTAGGCTAAGATGTGTACGGGGTTGATTAACTAATCAGTCAAAAAAATCCCGTAAGTTCATTGTGTTTTATATTTATTTTACATAAATTGTGTTGGGCCGATTGCGATAATATAATATATGTCGACGCGTCAAATTAATTATAGTTTGCAATTACTTAATAATTAAATAATTCAGGTTAATCAAACCAATTTTAAAAATCCTATATTCGCTTAGTAGCTTTTCAAACTATTATTGTCAATTCATTTGATTTTGTAATTTTAATTAGGATGTTTTAGATGGTCAATATACCTTGGTATCATGACCAAACAAACTTGTTTATAAACTGCAAGTTATGATTTGTGTTACTTAAAACGATTTATTACCTAAACGATATTCTTAATTCATTTTATGATTTGTAAACATCAATCGGTGTGTTTTTATCTAACAGCAGTAACATTTGATTAAAAACATTAAAACAGGAAATAACGTCCGTTGCTGCGTTTGATAAAAACACATCCGATTCCAAATAAGAAAAGCTAAAATTTATTTTCTGGTTTTAAAATTACTAATAAATTGAGTTAATAATTGTCGATTTATAATAGCGATTACATTTCACTCATTGTTTGATTTGAAATGTTAAACATTTATGCAAGTTCCGGTGGCGTGATCGGCCATGTTGTTTTCTTTGTTTGAGTTAAGTTGAATCGTTGAAAAGTGTTAGAGGGCCCATTCTGCCGCTGGAAATTGTAGAGAGTAGAAGACTCAGGAGATCCTGTGAGTAAATACGTTTTATACCTAGTTTTAAATTGCTGTGTTTTCTAATACTAATTAAGTGCCTAAGTTGAATTGTACAAAATTATAAAGTGTTGTTCAATTTGTTTGGTGTTTTCATTATCCTGCAATGTCTGAGAATAATAACGAGAGTGGTGACGTCAGCAATGCTGACGTCACTATTTCTAAAAATTTAAGGGGGAACCCTCCGCCGTTATCAGAAGTGGGATATCTACCCCCTTCTGCCGGACATTCTGTTGTAAACAATGAAAATGTTTCTGCTTCTGCTATCGGCGTACCCACTGAGTTTTTCTCACAGATGTTGCAGGTGATGAAGGGCATGACGGATCGTATTAATTCTAAACAAGCAGATAAAGTTAAAATTAGTGACGTATTTTTACCGTCGTACGATCCGGATGCCAATATAGGAATACGCGAATGGTGTCAACACGTGAGTACAGCCATGGATACCTACAGCCTGACCGATTATGATATTAGAATGAAAGTTGGAAGTTTACTTAAAGGTCGTGCCAGGTTGTGGGTGGACAATTGGTTGGTTTCCACATCCACGTGGCAGGAATTGCGCAATTTATTAATAACCACATTCGAGCCTGAAAATAGGTACTCTCGTGACATTCTTCGATTCAGAGAGCATACTTACGACAATACTAAGGATATTGCGCAATTTCTGTCTCAAGCTTGGGTACTTTGGCGCCGAATCACAAAAGATAAATTATCAAATGAGGACGCGGTTGAGGCGGTTATTGGCTGTATTGGGGATGACCGACTAAGGCTTGAATTATTGAATGCACGTGCGGTTTCGGTTCCTGAACTTATTTCTGTGGCATCATCTATTCGCCACATTAAAAGACCTAACCCAAATTCATCTAATGCTCAGTCGGTTATCAACAAGCGACCACGATTTTCTGAAAAGCAACAGTTTTGCCAAGTATGTAAAAGGTCGGGCCATGAAACACGGGACTGTCGTTTTAATAAAAAACCTGATAGCATGCAATCACGTCCTCAAGAAAACAAATCTGTTTCTCAGACAGTTAGTGCCGAGACAGACAAACCAACGTGTACATTCTGTTCAAAGATAGGCCATACATTTGACAAATGTTTCAAGCGTGAACGTGCAGTAATATCTAAAATTAATTGTGTGGGTGCAAATAAGTTTGCTTTTATGCAAATAAAAATTGGTAACGTTAAAATTCAGGCCATGTTTGATAGCGGTGCAGAGTGTTCACTAATACGCGAGTCTGTAACGGCTAAATTGCCTGGAAAAAGAACGAATGAGGTTAGCTATTTAAAGGGTATTGGTCAATTTACGGTGCTTTCCCTAACAAAAATAACAACAGTATGTATTATCGACAATTTACGAGTAGAGCTTCAATTTCATGTAGTAGCAGATTATGAGATATGTGCTGATGTCATTATTGGCATAAATCTTGTCGACAATACAAACATTGGAGTATTAGTGACGTCACGGGGTGCTAAACTGTTTCATCAACCGATAGTAAACCACATACGATCTGATAATAATAAATTTGATAACTTGGATTGTGATTTAACTGACGATGATCAAGTAGCTGAATTGAAAATATTGCTTAACAAATATGAACATGTATTCATTCGCGGGTTCCCAAAGACCAGGGTGAACACCGGTGAATTAGAAATCCGGCTACAAGACCCCACTAAGCGAGTGGAACGTCGACCATACCGTTTAAGCCCGGTTGAACGGGAGAAAGTACGCAATATTGTAAGTGAGCTACTTGAACACAAAATCATACGCGAAAGTAAATCTTCGTTTTCGAGTCCAATAATATTGGTAAAAAAGAAAAATGGTCAGGATCGTATGTGTGTGGACTTCAGGGAATTAAACAGAAATACCCTTAGGGACCACTACCCTCTACCAATAATTTCGGACCAAATAGACCAACTGGCTGGTGGTCATTTCTTCTCTACATTTGATATGGCAGCTGGGTTCCATCAGATTCCAGTTGCAGAGGAGTCAATTGAAAGAACTGCATTTGTCACGCCTGATGGGCTTTACGAATATCTAGCCATGCCATTTGGTCTAAGCAACGCTTGCTCGGTTTACCAGCGTTGTATTAATAAAGCATTGATGCCGCTATTGATAAAGCAGGTATGCCAGGTTTACGTAGACGACGTTCTCTCAAAATGTAGGGATTTCCAAGAAGGCATCTCTAACATAGAGCAAATATTAATTGCTTTGCAAAAGGCTGGCTTCTCAATTAATATTGAGAAAACGGTTTTTTTTAAACGTTCCATTGAGTACTTGGGCAATATAATAGCCGATGGGCAAGTTGGTCCAAGTCCAAAGAAAGTGGAAGCTTTAACAATGGCACCAGTACCGACTACAGTTAAGCAAGTCAGACAATTTAATGGCCTCGCTAGCTATTTTAGGCGTTTCATTCCCAATTTTTCCCGAGTTATGATGCCACTTTACGAGTTAACAAAAAAAGACACTAAATGGGAATGGAACGGCAGACATGATGAGGCTCGTAACAAAATTATCCAGTATTTGTCTACTGCGCCTACCTTATCTCTATTTCAGGAAGATGCGCCAATTGAACTCTACACTGACGCCAGCAGCCTTGGATACGGAGCTGTACTGGTCCAGGTATTCGACGGACGCCAGCACCCGATCGCTTATATGAGTCAACGTACTACTGACGCGGAAAGCCGCTATCACTCATATGAGCTGGAGACACTGGCGGTGGTGAGAGCAATCAAACACTTCAGGCAGTATCTGTATGGACGTAAGTTTAAAGTTATTACAGATTGCAACGCTCTCAAGGCATCCAAACACAAGAAAGACTTGCTACCTAGAGTACATCGCTGGTGGGCTTTTCTACAAAATTATAATTTTGACGTAGAATATAGAAAAGGTGAAAGGCTGCAACACGCAGATTTCTTCAGCAGAAATCCCTCTGGTGAGTTTTGCACAAATATATTAACATCCGACATGAAATGGATACAAATAGAACAACGACGCGATGAAAAGCTGCGTTCAATTATAGAAAACCCTACTCCTGGTTTTGAAGTTGAAGACGGTGTCCTAAAGAAGATCTGCGCAGACACTGTGCTTGGTACATATAAGCTTACAGTAGTTCCAAAAGCATTCCAGTGGAGTCTAATTAATTCATACCACACATCGCTACATCACCCGGGTTGGGAGAAGACCCTGCAAAAACTGAAGCAATCTTACTGGTTTGATAAGATGAGCACCGGCGTGAGGAACTTTGTTGAAAACTGTGTCATATGCAGAACTTCGAAGGGGCCTTCTGGTGCAATACAGGTACAACTACATCCAATCCAAAAACCCACGGCACCATTTCAAGTGGTCCATATGGATATCACTGGAAAATTGGGCACCAGAGACTCTCAAGGACGTGATGAATATGTGATCGTTATAATTGACGCATATACGAAGTACATACTTTTAAGTTACTCCAATGACAAAACCCAGGGTAGTAGTCTTGCTGCTTTGAAACGCCTCATACATCTATTTGCAACACCTATACAGATTGTGGTTGATGGTGGAAGGGAGTTCCTAGGTGAATTCAAGGTCTATTGTGATCGTGTTGGTATTGATATCCATTCAATAGCGCCAGGAGTTAGCCGAGCGAACGGACAGGTGCAACGTGTGATGGGTACGTTAAAAAATTCTCTGACCATGATCAAAAATTATAACACCGAGAAATGGCAAGTTGCATTAGAAGCATTGCAGCTCTCATTTAATTGTACTGCACATCGAGTGACCGGCGTTGCACCCCTTACTCTCCTCACACGACGACAACATTGTGTCCCACCAGAGCTCCTGAAATTGGTTAACATCGACAACGAATCAATGGATTTCGATTTACTAGAGCAACATGTAAGTGAGAAGATGACTGCTGCAGCACAATACGAAAAACAGCGTTTTGACAAAAATAAAGCAAAACTCAAACCATTCCAAAGGGGAGACTACGTCCTCATCAAGAACAACCCACGTAATCAAACTTCTCTTGATTTGAAATACAGTGAACCATTTGAGATTTACAGAGTGTTGGACAATGACCGCTACATGGTGAAAAGGGTCACAGGCCGAGGACGACCGCGTAAGGTGGCTCACGATCAACTACGTAGAGCTCCTCAGCCAGGCGCTCAGGCAACCGTGTCGACGGAATCTGAAGAGGATAATGAGCAACCACCTGGAACATCGCAGTTGATAACTCCAACACCCGAGCTTCGTCCATTGCAAGTGACTACATCAAGCCCATCATTACCATCTACAACTCTAGGAGACTGTCCTGTGGATGCCTAATAATTTCGGTGAGTTCTATCCGATAATAGAAAACCTAGTTTTAACTAATAATATTACTACTTAATGGGTGTGGCAAATTGTTTGCCATACCTATTACATTTATAAAGTTTATTGGACTTGCTCACCAGTACCTACAGTGTTCGCAAAATGTTGGCGAGTTCGGTCATTTCTCAATTTATGATGAGTTATGGCCCATGTTTATAAAATGAAGAAAATATGAAAGGCGATTTTGTTTTATAAAATCTATGAGTTTCTAACCAATATGTAATTTTCATAAAATTAAGCCTACGTATTGTGATGAAGTCCACATACGATACGAGAGCTATTTCATGTTTCCATAATAACCCGTGTTGACCACGATCATAATAATATTAAATGATCCAGACGACACCATGGACCTAGACCCATTTCCTTTAGAGCCTCTGTGGACCACGGCGCTCATACCGCCCAGACCACAGCATCATCATCTTACTCCCGTGTGGACCACGATCACTAAATGATCCAGACCACACCATCGACCTAGACCCATTTCCTTTAGAGCCTCTGTGGACCACGGCGCTCATACCGCCCAGACCACAGCATCATCATTTTACTCCCGTGTGGACCACGATCATTATAAATGATCCAGACCACACCATCGACCTAGACCCGTTTCCTTTAGAGCCTCTGTGGACCACGGCGCTCATACCGCCCAGACCACAGCATCATCATCTTACTCCCGTGTGGACCACGATCATTCTAAATGATCCAGACCACACCATCGACCTAGACCCGTTTCCTTTAGGGCCTCTGTGGACCACGGCGCTCATACCGCTCAGACCACAGCATCATCCCTTATCTACGAGAACATAAACAATACAGTGTTACGTGGAGTAACTGTATTAAAATAAAATCATAATAATTATGTAGTGGCATGATGCGGTTGCATTGTCACATAAACATATTTCATGCCATCTTCCATTCTGCACTAATATGTTGAGAATGTGTAATTGAACTATAATTATTGCTCAATGCAGCTGATGACTTGGTGAAGTTTCTTAACTATCCTACTTGAAAATAAATTATGTAGTGACATGATGCGGTTGCATTGTCACATAAACGTATTTCATTCTATCTCCATTCTGCGCTAATATGTTGAGAATGTGTAATTGAACTATAATTATTGCTCCATGCAGCTGATGACTTGGTGAAGTTGTTTAGCTATCCTACTTGAAAATAAAGTTGAAATTTGCAATAAAATGCTTGAGTAAAAAAAAAAAACTTTACCGACCCAAATTATCAGCTAGCGAGCCTGTGTAGAGGCGCTAGACTACAACCTAACATTTCACATTTCAGAATGATTACCTCGGGCTGGTGCAGAGCGCGCACCACCTCGCAGAATGGCCGTGTCGACGCGTCAAATTAATTATAGTTTGCAATTACTTAATAATTAAATAATTCAGGTTAATCAAACCAATTTTAAAAATCCTATATTCGCTTAGTAGCTTTTCAAACTATTATTGTCAATTCATTTGATTTTGTAATTTTAATTAGGATGTTTTAGATGGTCAATATACCTTGGTATCATGACCAAACAAACTTGTTTATAAACTGCAAGTTATGATTTGTGTTACTTAAAACGATTTATTACCTAAACGATATTCTTAATTCATTTTATGATTTGTAAACATCAATCGGTGTGTTTTTATCTAACAGCAGTAACATTTGATTAAAAACATTAAAACAGGAAATAACGTCCGTTGCTGCGTTTGATAAAAACACATCCGATTCCAAATAAGAAAAGCTAAAATTTATTTTCTGGTTTTAAAATTACTAATAAATTGAGTTAATAATTGTCGATTTATAATAGCGATTACATTTCACTCATTGTTTGATTTGAAATGTTAAACATTTATGCAAGTTCCGGTGGCGTGATCGGCCATGTTGTTTTCTTTGTTTGAGTTAAGTTGAATCGTTGAAAAGTGTTAGAGGGCCCATTCTGCCGCTGGAAATTGTAGAGAGTAGAAGACTCAGGAGATCCTGTGAGTAAATACGTTTTATACCTAGTTTTAAATTGCTGTGTTTTCTAATACTAATTAAGTGCCTAAGTTGAATTGTACAAAATTATAAAGTGTTGTTCAATTTGTTTGGTGTTTTCATTATCCTGCAATGTCTGAGAATAATAACGAGAGTGGTGACGTCAGCAATGCTGACGTCACTATTTCTAAAAATTTAAGGGGGAACCCTCCGCCGTTATATACATATAGGTTTAATTTAAACTACATGAACTAACTAAATCAAGTACTTAGGTTTTTAATAAGACTTTTTTTGTAGAACAATGAGAACGTATAAACTAAAATCGGATCGAGGCAAAACAACGCAAAGTATTGAAATGGAAACCGCTTGTGATGAAGTATTATTATTGAATTGCAGGAAAGAAAAGTATACGCGCGGTGGCTATTGACTATGAAATACCATACAAAACATTACACAGGTAAAGAAACATAATCATAAATGGGTAAGAGATGATACCTGATTAATTAAATAAAACTAGTTAAAAGTATAGAGGTGAGTGACTTTGATTACACATGTTATGTGTATTTTTATGTGATTGTGTGTATTTTAATGTTTACTTTATCTTTTTTATGTTTTCAAACAAAGGATTTTCTGGTTGCATTGATTGCACTCATGTAGCTTTAGTACAGTCCACAGAACATGAGAAAGGTTTTTTAATAGAAAATATTACCATTCCAGGAATTAACAAATAGTAGTAGTAATAGTAGTAGTTTGGGGGTATGAGGAACAGGGTGTAAAGCTTCTCATCCCCCATAGAAAAGGGAGGATCCTCCGACCGGACGGGTGTTGTTTCCGGCGGGCTAACTGCCCGACAGATGTAAGTCGGGAACTCCTATATAGGCTTATGTCGCGAATAATGTTGATAGCGCGATGTAGGAACTTCTGTCGATCGTTTGTTAGTACGCAGGTGTTGCGATAGATGTCGCTAGTCGCCACATCACTCCCCTCCGAGACCGGAGGTCGAAAGCAGGTTAAGTCTTGGCGCTTGTCAGCCAGTGGAAGGTTCCAGTGAGTCGGAACCGGATGCCGCACAGTTCACGGTGAGTCGGAACTGTCTGCGGTGATGCCCCAGTGAGTCGGGGTGATGCTGCATATTAGCTCCAGTGGGTCGGAGTGATGCAGTGCTGCGTAGTGGCTGGCTGCTGCGTCGACCAGGAGAGAAGGGCGTCTCTGCTTGCTGACCGGCCGAAGTGCAGTGTGCTGTGCCAAAGTCGCTGATGAGGTGGGGGTGATGTCCAGGAATGCGCTTCCGCTGCATGCTGGTGGACAGGATACCCCATGAAGCCGTGGCTGCTGGCTGACGGTACGACTCGCTGCTCGAAGGCGAAGGGGAAGTGATGACGACGTATGAAGTGCTTGCACGAAGGCTGCGCTGACGTTCATGCTCGGGGTCACCAGTTTGGGGGTATGAGGAACAGGGTGTAAAGTTCCTCATCCCTCGTTGAAAAGGGAGGATCCTCCGACCAGACGGGTGTTGTGTCCGGCGGGCTAACTGCCCGACAGATGTAAGTCGGGAACTCCTATATAGGCTTATGTCGCGGATAATGTTGACAGCGCGATGTAGGAACTTCTGTCGATCGTTTGTTAGTACGCAGGTGTTGCGATAGATGTCGCTAGTCGCCACAAGTCCAACAAAAATTCTGAAATCTCAGTAAAATATATACCATTCGAAAAGTTATATCCAGTGCAATATTAATACCATAATGTTTATATTTTTTAGATAATATGTGACAGTGATTTGAATATAATCAATATTGATGCATCATTTGGTGGAGGTTCATATGATGCCTATTGAGGTGTCTGTATATATAAACCACTTTTAATTATTAATTTAAAGTTTATTGAAAGCGAACACAATGTGCGTAATACAGATCCAGACCACAGAGAGCGCGAAAACCACCGACTCAAAATGTACACAGTTTTGGATGCGTTCTCACAGACTCATTCACAAACCGCGGCCAAAATGACCGATAAACAAAATCTGGAAGCTGACGCAGAGGAGATCTTCCGCGAAATCTCAAACATTCAACAAAATCCGGGATTGGCCACTGTAGTACCAAAAGGACACTGGTCTGATGAGATCCTAAAGAAATTCTGTCAAACAGTAGAAATCCCCTCTAGATGTAACGAACATTCGACTCAAAGGGCCATTCTGATTAGATACATCAACTTCCACTGTGCTGGGATGGTTGCAAAGGGCTTTCGAGCCTTTGACATCATTTCTGCTGCAATATGCGTCATGCCGACAGAACATGCGGAAAAGGCCACCGACTTGCTTTTTCAACTTTCTGACAATCAAGGAGTATCACCTCGTGAGTCATTGTTTACAATCGACCCCATGTCCGCCCCAGGAGAGGATTCGGAGAAAGCTACAGAATCCGCAGCACCTTTAAAATTGGAAGAAACATATGCATCGATCACTCAGACAGTCAGAGTGATCTGGCATCAAAAAATCTCCCAGGAACATCTACTTCGCAGACCCACATTAATCCTCTTATCCATGATTACACCTCCGCGGAATGTGCCAGTTTTCTGGCTTCAGCGAAAAGCACCTTAGACACAACCTCCGCCACTTCCTCCCAAGGAGCGGGAATGATAACCCTAAGAAAGATCTGCGGTTACATGGCTCTCACATTCGTGAGAAGCATAATTAAGGACAAGGCACAGATGGCAGGGCACGCCACGATAGTGGCGGTAAGTCCCCTCTTTGAGGAGTGGCTAGAGAGGAGCCACGGCGCCCTCACCTTCCGTCTGACGCAGGTCCTCACCGGACACGGATGTTTCGGGAGGTACCTTCACCGAATCAGGCGGGAGGAAACGCCCGGATGCTTCCATTGCGAGGATCGACCGGAGGACACGGTGGAGCACACTGTGGAGGTGTGCCCTGCTTGGGAGGAGCCCCGCCGTGTTCTCGTAGCGGCGATCGGCGGCGGCGACCTCTCGCGTCCGGCCCTGGTGCAAGCCATGGTCCGGGGCGAGGAGGAATGGGACGCCGTCGCCTCCTTCTGCGAAGCAGTGATGCTAGCGAAGGAGGTGGCGGAACGAGAGAGGGAGCGAACCTCTCAACGTCCCAGCCGCCGCGGAAGGCGCTCCGGGCGTCGGGGGCCACGTTATGGCTTCGTAGACGCGGGCCTGTGGACGGTGAGTTATGGGCTAGCTCGCCGTCCGGCCGTCGTCATGACGGCAACAGACCGTGTCGGCGTCGCGTTCGTGTTCCACGCGCGCCTCAAAGAGATGTCAGCAAGGAGGGGCCCGCAAGGGCCGACACCCGTCGGGGCCGCGGATTTTAGTACTAGATGACGTGGCCTCGGCACAAGGGCAAAGAAGGAACATGGGTTCGATTTTTAGTCAGTAGAAGTCTGACACTCCCCTTCGCTCTGCCCAAGAGCGGGGGGGGGGGGTCATTTGATGATTTTCCACCCACCAAAAAAAAAAAGGCACAGATGGCAGCGGCGTTCGCAAAGACTAATTACAGGAACAATATTCTAGCACTGATGACAGAGCACTCTGCAGAGGGAACCTACTCACCTCCCTGCACAGAGGCGATCCAGAAAGCTCAGGACGCCTTCTTAAGAGCATAGACGGGCTGCATTTTTCCATACAAATGTATTCCCCTATTCTCTTCCTGGATAATGCCTCTAGAGTAATCGTTTTTATTTATAAAAATCCAGGTCTATTGAAGGCATGCCCCTGTAATTTTTTTTTTTCAAAAAATTTATTACAAAAATAAATATGACTTACCAAAAACCTAAAAAAATACCCCGTTTTTACCTACGTAATCAGATGACTACCAAAGAAAATTGAAAAGTTTTTAAAATAAAAACAAGTAATAGGGGCATAGATCTATTCTTCCTTTAAATTTTGATACCAAATATAATTTAATTGGCTTAGGTTTCGAGGAGAAAACAGGAGAATACGAAACGTCGATCGGTCAAGGTTTTTTATAGGTAAAATCGTTCTGAGCTGCAGTTGTCTCTATCGCACTCACATATTGATACCGCCCGGTTGCTAGAGCGCAGCGCGACGGCAATAGTTATATATACGTATATTATACGCAGCCCGTCTACGCTCTTAAGAAACCACAAAACTCCGAGGGTCCTCTTCGCGTATCTAGTGATGAATTGGATGAAATTTCAGGAGACAGATCTTCAATGGGGTGCCTCGGTCCTAGCCGCAACGTGTCTGACACACACGGCCTACAATGGCCTGCAAGTGTTTCATATGCTCACGGAGGTCTCATTACACTTTTCATTGGACTGGATCACCATTGGGTCCTCCTTGTTCTTTAATATTACTGCGGCATCATGGAGGAGAATATTATATTTCATGAAACATATCTCAAGAAAGATGCAATGCAGATGGCCTACCCGCGGGCCAGAATTGTTGACGACGGCTACCTTATGGAATTCAGTGCCAAAAACAACTTCCATCTCTGTGCAATCTTAGCAGGGATCCTGGAGATTGCCCAAGGCAACTCGGGTGTATGGGAGGCCAAATGGGTCAGCACCAGATTGGCTGAAGTAGATGACGCTAAACTAATCGCTCGATCATTCTGCGAGAGGTTTAGTATGAAATTGGAAGATGTAATAGCTACCTCAAAATCAGGATGAATTCTAGCGAGGGCCAAGATTCTGAAAAGAAGAACAACAAACGACTGACAACGCAAACTCTTCAATATGTGGTAAAGGAAAATGGTCGAAATAAGGATTTAATGTTAATTTAAAATCACCACAGAGTCTTACCGATCCACAAGGTTTAACAACGGGTACCATAGGTGTTCCCCACTGACAGTGCTCCACTGGTTCAATGCGTCCATTCTCCAGTAATCTAGTGATTTCATTGTTTACCTTGTCACGCAGTGCAAAAGGAACCCGACGGGCCGGCAGACATTTTGGTCTTGCCTCTGGTTTCAATTTTAAAGTAATTTTCTCTCCTTTGAAATTTCCCCATCCAGGAGTGAATACCTCTGCGAACTGGGTCTTTACAAATTGTTCAGCCTCTGAAATATTTGAAAAAATTGTGTTACTATTCTGTAAATATACATGTTGAGGATTAATTTGAGCCTCTTACAATTTTGGTGGCCACAGGTTCATTTGGCTCAACCAATCTCTACCCAATAAACAAGGCACATCATCACTCCCAACATAAAGTTTAAGTTCTTTTTTAAAATCGCCAAAAGAAACTAATACACTATCCAGAATACCAACTGGTTCTGATGTAATTTGATCAAAATTCTTAAAAAGAACTTTACATTTTTTAATTTCTTTGTTTGGTAGTAATTTTTTATATCTAAGTGGTATTACTGTTACTTCTGAGCCCGTGTCATATAGAAAATCCATATCTACGTTGTCCACCTTAATTGAGACATAATGTGGTGGAACTTTACTTACACCAAGTGAAAATACCTCAAAATCCTCGCATACTGTTGATGATGGGTCCTCCGCTCTTACGTCATCCTATTCACTTTTCTCCGTCTCAACAACATTAGTAGATCTGGATATTTTATGTTGCTTACACATTTTAAATATATGACCTTGTCTTCCGCATTCTGAACAGTATTTTTTTTGTAATGAACACTGAGCTCGAACATGGTTAGACTTTCCACAACAATAACACTTTTTATCATTTGATTCATTTTGCCTATTCACAGCTTTTGATCTTCCTGCGCCATAATCAAAATTCTTTTGCCTAGTTTGTATTGAATTCTTAAACATTGGTGCAATGTTACTTGTAGCTTGTATAGTCGACCAAGAAATTGGTTTACCACTTTTGATGACATCTCCCAGTAACATAATTATTCGCTAAGGATTACTGTATTACATTAACGTAATTGGTTAACTGTGAGCCAATCACAGAGCAATGGTTAAAAGAGCATGCAACTTGAACTGTGATGTCAACGCAATAGAGAATATTATATGTAAACAAAACCAACTTGTCCTTATAAATCAAGGAGGTTTATGCTAAATACCATACTTAAAAAAAACTAATTTATTTTCGAATCGCTTTTGACATAATAATATGTTCGGTCAAGTGTCAGTTATTGATCAACTCGAGTCACTTACTGTCAAGAAAATGTCGCGTAATTTAAACTTACAGGAAAGAGCCGAAATTATATCATTACATCGGTTAGGATACAACATAAGTGATATTTCTAGAGAACTGAACATATCGCGATATACGACACGTTTTTGGATAAGACGTGAAGGGGAAGAAGGTAATCTTCATGATCATAGGCGAAGTGGTCGGCAGCCTGCACTGTCCAGCGAGCAAAGAGAAACAATGAGACGTCAGTACGAAGAGAACGGCTTCACTTCTACCGGCGATTTTGCAGAAGAATTCGATGTTACGAAAGAGACCATTCGGCAGCATTTGCATGGTATGGGATTGCATTACAGACGTCACGCTAAAAAAGTTTATTTGACCGACGCTAACAAAGCGGCTCGTTTAAATTTTGCCCGGGAGTACTTGAATTTCGATTGGTCTACTACGATATTTACGGACGAAAAAACGTTCAAATCTAGCCAACATGGTCGAATGACTCTCTGGCGTTACAATAATACTAGATACACTCAAGAAAATATTGTGCCGACCACGGAGTCTGGTAGAATCAGTGTAAATATTTGGGGCTGGATGTCGGCAGATGGAGTCGAAGAATTAAGCAGACTACCTCCGAAAGCCAACGCTTTAGATTATGTGGATAATTTAGAAAATGCTATGTTGCCAACCGTCCGGAACGTCTACCCGGAAAGCGATCTGCTTCAATTTAATTTTCTACAAGACAACTGCAGATTACACACAGCTAGAGTGACTCGTACCTGGTTTGATCAACATTCATTCATTAACTTGATTCCACGGCCGCCTAAAAGACCAGATCTTAACCCGATCGAAAACCTTTGGGGACTTATGGTGCAGCGATGGCATCACCGCAATGAGAGAACTCGAGATGCCATCGATAGTCATTGCCATGAAGTTTGGGAGGCTCTGCGCGGGACAGACATTTGTTCACGCCTCGTTGGCTCTATGAGAAGTCGCTTGTTAGCAGTCATCGAAGCTAATGGTGGAAACACGCGTTATTAGGCTGATATTTCCCTATAATTTTTTTTTACAATTAAATGTTACTGTTACGTTTTATGAAGGACAATAAATTTATGTTATTTTTAAATGATAAATCATTGTTTATTATTAATCCTAAAACCCTTTACGCTACTAGCAGGAAATGGGACGTTTTTAAATCTATTAAAAACATATATAATAAAGTTCAATTCCCTGGCTTCAAAATTCAATTATTTTACGTCGAAACTAAACAAAACGTTTTATTGCACATAAAGTACGAGTTGCAGGAGGATAAATTGCAAGCCATCAGTTCTGAGTTTAAATAAACAGGAATGACAGATTCTGACGTAGCAGTTATTAATCTGTCAAGCGAAAATAGAACTTGATGTTTTGTACGTGCAAATGATATTCAACCTTAGAGTGGTAAACCAGTTTCTTGGTCGACTATACATTTGAAGTTCTAATGGCCGCTTCTATGCCTTTTGCCAAATTAGTTAGTTTTTCTAATTTCAGTTCTGATTTTTTTATTAATTAAAATTTTACTATGTTGGAATTTACTCCATCTATTAATTTTTCTTTAATCTGATCCTCTATGTCCTTGAAATTGCATGATTTGGCTAGTTTTCTAAACTCCAATATGTAGTCATCAATGCTTTCCCCAGCATTCTGGTTCCGGTGTCTAAATTCCGCTCTACAAATTGTTGATGATGTTGTTCTGACATAGTTTTGTTTTAAGATGTTGCACAATTCTGTGAAAGTTTTCTTTACAGGAGAAACTGGTGCACAAATATTAATTAAATTCTCAAACACTGAAGACGATAGTTTGGTAATTAAAAGCGGTACTTTTTTATCTTCTTTAATTTCATTTAGCAATATCACACATTCCAGTTGTTTCTCGAATGCTTCCCAGTTGCTCCCATCAAATGGTTTTATATCGCACGATGAAGTCATTGTAGATTCTGTTTTGATTGGAGTGCACACTTTGGAGCACTCTGTTTCACCTTCCCTAATAAGTTGCTGGCTTATTGTTTTACGCTATTGATCCACGGTGCAATTCTCTTGTAATGTTATTTTTCATTTCTCATACTCGGAAAGTAGTGTTGGTTTGATCCGAGTAGCGGGTGACAAATGCTACTTCCCACCTTACGGCGGGAAAGACGGGAGGGAAGCAATTTTAAAAATAGAACTAAATTTGGTGCAGCGGTCGGCCGCAAAAAAATGCTGCGGTGTTGGGAGTGTTTAAACAGCCAGTATGAATTTAAAAAAAATAAACTAAGCGGTTCCGCCCAGAGGCCTGACAGCTCTAGTTCACGTTTCCGCCTTTTGTCGCTACTTTCGCATTTAAAAATTATGTTATCTGTGGTATTTTTGACGCCATGTTTTCTTGTTTTGACTTTCATTGACGTTCAGTATATTCTACCAATACTACTTGGTCTGTGTATTCTGCCGTACTCTGTGTTTTGCCGGATTATTTGTTATATTTTTGTTATTATTAGTTAATTTTGTTGGTTTTTGTTGTTTGTTTTGTTTTTGTTTGTGTACCTATTTTCTCATGGGGCTGCGGAAGTGTTGTGTTGGTGGTTGCACTTCAACAAGTGAAACCCACCGGTTATTTCTAATCCCCAAGAATGATAATTTAAGGGCTTTGTGGTTGTTATTCTTAGTGCCTACTAATCCCCTTCTCACTGGACTTAATAAAAGCCAACTGATCAACAAGAGAGTATGTTCTAAACATTTCGACAAACAACAATTTAACGAAGAGGGGCAGCGACTTCGCTATTCTTATCCCTGTTTGTTTTCTGATATGGAAATAGCTCTTGGAGAACCTCGAAGTGCAGCGGGTAAGTGATTTTCAAATTTTGCTCATAAGTTAATTTGGTAGTAGTAGTAACTCCGCCCCTAAGACGACCCACCGACCGAGGGTCGCCTTAGTGGCGGTTTCTTTAAATTTTATTGATCTGTGAATAGCCACTACCAAGGCCAACCTTCGAGTGTGGTGATTTTTCCGCGATCACCTCGCTTGATAAAAAAATTAATGATTGCAGTTTGCTACTAATTACCCGATGTCATCCATCACCTTATTTGCATAATCCCTAAGTTGCATATTACAATTTTTGTCGTGATACTTTCAATAGCAGTCTGATATGAAATGAAATGTCCACAACTGTTTAATGTGCAAATCAGTGAACAATAAATACCATTATACTAAAGTCCGCTCGCTGCGGTAAAAAATAAAAATACTTATCAGTCCTGGGACTATGAGCAGATGTGATGTTATCGAATGTTCGCATGCAGAGTGTACTCTCCATCGAGAGTACCTACTCATATGTAGTGCCTGGTGCTACTGTCGATTTTAAAGCTCCAGAACATTATGTTGTTTGAGCCGGTTGACATAGTCTTGTATGGTCAACTGGCGTGCCAGTTCATTGGGATGATTTATCAGCCGTTTCTTATATTTTGCTGAGGCATCACGTATTTCCTCCTTAACTGTCTTCACTGACAGACTTTGCTGCAGTTCGGCATTGGTGACATACCACGGCACATTTGCTATTGACCTCAGTATCTTGTTTTGTGCTCTTTGTATGTTATTAATATTGGAGAATTTACTTGAAAAAAAATTTTTTGTTTGCAATTTTATTTCACAGTTTCAAAATCACAACAATTAAAATTGTAGTGCCTGCATAGCCTAAGTGTACAATAATACTTCTCTGTTTATCTCCTGATATTATACTTTGTTTCTAACTCCACTTTATGTTGTTTTACATAATTATGACAATTTTGTAAAAAAAAAAAATACAGTAAATATAATATTATTTTCAGAGTGGAACATGCTGAATGAGCACAACTACTTCCAGAAATCAGCAGTACAAATTCAAACATCAGGTATGAAATTGTAAAGACCTGTTAAAAGTGTTTATATGTGAATCTTTACCTAAGTATAAAAATGCATCTTTATATTTCAGCTGATACTCTTTGGGAACAGCCATCAACCTCATTTGGGGAACAGTCATCAACCTCTGCTTGTGTAATGGAACAATTTAGAGACACTAAGAACTGTGGCATAGAATCAGCAGTAGAAGTTCAAACATCGGGTATGAAATTTTAAAGATCTGTTTAAGTAAATGTGTTTTTGTGAATATACTTAAGTTTAAAAATGCATCTTTATATTTCAGCTGATACTGTTTGGGGACAGCCATCAACCTCATTTGCAACCACTGGCGAAGTGAACTATGACACAATTTCAGTAAGAGAAGGAAAAGGTTAGTATATTAAGACAATATGGAATAACACTGTATGTAGTAATTACTTATGATCCTCACTCTCACTAATAAGGCAACACCCCAGCAGATCAGCTTCAGAAATTAAATAAAAAGAATATTTATTCAATTACAATTTTAAAAAAACTTTAGAATTTATATCCCTTTTTTCAAAATTTTGTGTACCTACATTATGTTTTAATGTGTTTATTTAATTACAGCTTTAATTAAAAGAAAACCTTCTAAGAAAAGGAAATTAGTGAAGCTGATAAAAACCATTTCGGGCAAGAATTTGGAAAATTCTGCTGTGCAAACATTGCAACAAGCTCAGCAAATGTTAGCAAATCCAGTTATTATTGAAAACTTTCATGCTTTGCCAAAACATGCTCGGAATTTTATAGAAATGCAATTAAAGCATGTGAATAAAAAGAAAATGGCCCGACGTTTCACATTAGATGAAAAATTGATGGCCTTGTCTATAATGAAACAGAGCCCAAAGGGCTACAAATTACTAGAAAAAATGTTCACATTACCCAATAAGAGAACATTGAGCAGAGTCTCCGAAAACATAGACTTTGAACCAGGGCTCAATCCACACGTTTTTGAGCATTTAAAAAAAACGGTGAATAATTGGGATGAGAAGAAAAAGTTATGTTCCATCCTATATGATGAAGTTGCATTAACACCACATATAACATTTGATGAAAATAAGGATGAGATTATTGGATTTGTGGATGTTAATGGTAAAAAAAAAATGGCATACTGTGACCATGCCTTAGTATTTATGGTCAGGGGTGTATGTGCATCCTGGAGACAGTGCATAGCTTACCATTTCGTGCAAGGAACAGTCTCAGCTGCTGAGCTTAAAGTTATACTAAAAGATGTTGTTGTCCAAGTAGCACAAACTGGACTCATTCCTGTAGCACTTGTTTCGGATCAAGGTTCGACATTTCGGACAACAATTCGGAATTTACGCCTAGATTCGATCCGATCACGCACTTTGGAAGGACTCAGAGATGGTAAGCATCTGTATCCAAATGGTTTTGAGTCCATACCAATCAATAATAACAATTGATTGTGAAATAAATGTCTGTACTCACCTTTATTTTCAAATCATTTTGTGGACTCAAAACATATTAATTTACTCAGTGTTACCCCTTTGAACATTTGAATAAATCTAATCAGATAAAACAAATGTTGAAAGGTGCTAGTAGACAGACACCTATTGTTAATTTTTAATTTTATTTTTAGATGGCACTGTTGATGTTGCTGGACATTCGTTAAATGTGTTTTTTGACCCACCTCACTTACTAAAGAGCATAAGAAATAATTTTATAAATAAGGATGTACTGTGGGGAGACAAGACGGCCTCATGGCAAGATATATTATATGTCTATGACATTGATAGCAAATTGGGGCACACCAGGGCGCTGCCAAAACTGACAGCATATCATGTTGATCAGAATAAAATGAGAAAAATGAAAGTCAGTATTGCTGCTCAAGTACTGAGTGCACGGACGGCGGCTATGTTGAAATACACTAATGCTATACGTAAGTATTTTCTATTCTAAGTATAATATTTAATAACTTAATTAAAGCAATAGATGATGGACTTTACTGATTTTGGATTGCTGGTGCAGCTGTTATATATGTATAAGGTGACTGGTAATTAGTGACCAATATTTAAACACATGATTTTACTCATTATAACAAACTACATTTTGACGAGATAAGCGAACATGAATGTATGGGACAGCTTTTTTTTTCGCGATTTTTTGTTTGGTCCCATAGTAAAAGTTGTTTGTTATCATGAGTACAATCATGTGTTTAAGTATTGGTCACTAATTACCAGTCACACTATATATAATTATATTATATATTTTTATATAGAAAGGACCATATTTTTATATAGTATTAAAGCACAAAATGTTAGGAAAAGTGATTAATGTGATTGCTGTTTGGTTATTTTTTAGCAGTAACTGTAACATAAAAATCATCTTCCTGACTTTAACATAAAAACTGGCCATTATTATTTATTGCGCCCATATTCGCTTTCAATTTCAATCAGCATGTTACAGGCTATACAGGGTTATTTGTAATTCGACGTATTCCTTGCAGGGTGTCATAGTAGGGTTAAAATGCAACAAATGTTCTACCGAAATTCAGTAGTTTTTACTGTGTTTACTGAAATTTATTTATTACCTATCATAGCTGATGCCGTTGCAATCTTTGATAAAAATTAAAAGTTGAAAAATGCCTAAAATTATGGCAAAGATCACTAATATTAAACATTTCATTTTTCGTAATTTATATTTTTCTTAGACAAAAATTACAAAAAAAAACTGAATTTCGGTAGAACATTTGGTGGCTTAATTTGTTGCAATTTAACCCTACTATGACGAACTGCAAGGAATACGTCGAATTACAAATAACCCTGTATATATTGTCCCAAAATTTTCCTAACATTTTGTGCGGGGTTCTTTGTTGAAAGCAAAAGTCTTCCATCACTACATACTTATACCATTTATGTTCAGGTCTAACATGGTGAAAATGTTAATTTTAAACATGTACAATGCTCTGTACCTATTGATTTATGAATGATATACAATACTAAATTATTCTATTTTCAGGTCAAGGTCTGTCCACTACTATGGAAACAACAGCAGAGTTCGTCGAGTTCGTCGACAACTTATTCGACAGTGTAAATGGGTATCCTGGAGGTTGTAAAAGGGGAAAACTAAGAAAAGCCGTAAAGTGGAATTCAGCTCATGCAAACTTTTGGAGCTCTGCAATAAAAAAATTGAAAATGATAAAATTTATAGACTGCAAAAGCAAAGTTGCTGTAAAAAGTGGACAACCACGTTATATTAGAGTTCCGTGCCTGGAAGGTTGGATTACAAGCCTGGAAAGTTTTATTAGGATATCCAAACTGTTGTTTGAAAAATATCATGTGGACTTTTATTATCCTAGATACATCAACCAAGACCCATTAGAAAATTTTTTTGGTCGGTTGAGGGCTCTAAATTACAGAAATGTTAATCCCAATGCAACCACATTTAAATATAGTTTTAAGTCTTTAATGCTTTTAAATGTGTTGAGCCCTCATTCTCGTTTTGCCAACTGTGAACAGGATGAAGGGGAGACAATAATGGGCATTAGTCATATGTTTATTAAAAAACGTAACGTAAGTAAAGAAAATGAAATGATAGATGATAAGGAAAATGTCTCTCCAAACTCTAATTATGCCAATATTGTAACATCCTGTTCACAGAACAGTCCAGAAGGTGATTTAATGGGTCAAGTGATTGATGAAAAAATGAGGGTCCAGTGTTCGTCTTACACAGCTGGTTATATTTGTCGAAAGATAACTAAGACTACGAATTGTAGGCAGTGTATAAAAACTTATATCAGCCAAAATATAGAAAATATACACATGTACATCAAATACAGAGAGTATAAAGCTCTGAAAAACAACAACTTGGCATATCCCAATGAAAACTTCATCAGGCTTTACAGAAATGCTGCTCAAATAATCCATACCTACTTAAATGATTTTTGTCACAGAAAATATGACTTGGGGTCGAATTTAAAAAAAATGTTATGTAAATTACCTTTAATAAATGATGTAGGGTGTAGTAAGCACAAAGGCAAAGTACAAGACTTGTTTTTAAAAATAGTAATTCGCTTACAGGTGCACAATTGGTGCAAGATAATAAATAAAATTTTAAAAGGCGCTATTGAAGAAAAATACGTGCTTAACATGAATGAGCCACAAAAAATGGCTTTAAAGAAATATAATAGTTTTAGGTTAAGAAAAAAATGTATATCAAAATAATACATTAGTATTGTTTTGTTATACATTTTTAATTATTATATTATGTTTTAAGTTTATGTGTTAAGCGCCAGTGTATCCCGCGAAATTCAAAATTTCTTACATTTTTTGCAATTTGTAGGTCAGTGTGAGCTTGTATGTTGATTAAAATATGATTCGCGGCCGTAACTAACATGGCTTTACAGAATTATAATCATTAGAATCAGCAACACAACTCCATAAGTTAGAATTGACACCAAATCTAGCGATTTCATGAAATCATGAGATTTGAGGTAAATTCTAACTTATACTACGGCCCCGAATCATATTTTAATCAATATACAACCTGACACTGATCTGTAAATTGCAAAATAACGTAAGAAAATTTGAATTTCGCGGGCTACCTTAGCGCATCATCCTTAATTTGATGTATATCCGGTTAAATTAAAGTAAAAAAAATATATGGAAATATTGTCTGAATTTAATTAAACTAATTGAAAATATACGGCTAAATTAAAAAAGTGACTTTTATTTTCACATTTTTTAATCCATAGTTCAGTCCTTTATTGGTAGATACCCCAACCGAATTTATCGACATATTCTGTGCAACCCTAGAACTCGATATCGATAGCTAAGTATTCACTTTAGCACATCTTTAACACGCGCGATGGTAGCGACAAAACGCGGAACGGTAATTAAGTGAAACTAAGCTCTTAAGTCACTGTCGTATCTGTAGCTAGCTACTAATATAGTAATCTGTGGTTCCGCCCGCGGCAGGGACGCGGTGTGTTCCATATTTAAAATTTTAAATAGACTATATAATTTGGCGGGATACTAACCGCCTTATTCATAAAAATAGTTAAGAGTTGTTTAACTTAAGCTTGGTTTATCTCGCATGCCGTTACTTTCATTTGAATATTATTGAAGTGAGACGGCATGCGAGATAAACCAAGCTTAAGTTAAACAACTCTTAACTATTTTTATGAATAAGGCGGTAACTCTTTAAGCGTTATCGAAATCTCGGTAATAGAACAGAGTACGTAGTTATAGCTTATTAAAAATGAGTTCAAGTGATTCTGAAATGTTGACCCCAAATTCTGTTAGAGACGAAGCCAATACAGTTATCGAAAATCTTTTGCCAGAAATTTCAAAGGAAAGATACTTAAATACATACAATGACTTTATGAAGTGGCGAGCAGAATAAAATCATTTTCCGAAAGTGTATTTCTTATATACTTCAATGGACTGTCTGGAAAAATAAAGCCTTCTACGCTATGGAGCAGGTATTCAATGCTCAAGAGTACACTAAAAGTAAAACACAATGTCGATTTGAAAAGATTCCTTAATCTAACATCGTTTCTGAAAAGACAGTCTCAGGGGTTCAAGACCAGCCCGTCGGGGCTGTGGCTTGTCGAAAGGATAACGCGGCTCCGACACAAGGGCGAAGAAGGAACATGGGTTTGGTTTTTAGTCAGTAGAAGTCTGACACTCCCCTTCGCTCTGCCCAAGAGCGGGGGGGGGGGGTTATTCGATGATTTTCCACCCACCAAAAAAAAAAAAAAAAAGGGGTTCAAGACCAAAAAATCTAAGGTTTTCACCTCTTACGAAGTGGAAACATTTTTAAATGAAGCCCCTGACGAGATATATTTGGCAGTGAAGGTAAGTTATAAACGTTTATCTAGGTTGGAGGTCTTTTACTCTAAAATCAAATGTCGATCCCAACGACTTGACTCTGTTAAGATACCTGCTTAGATAGGATAGGTTTGCATAAAAAGAGGCAATCATATTATCAATCAAACACACTGACCCAGATTGCGTAGGTAAATTAAGAGTTAGATAGGCGTACATTTCTGGAGTAAAAGATATCTGCTTGTTATTTTATTTACATAGTTAGATACCTACAAGATTAATAGATATTAATTAAGAAATTATATCTTTCACAGGTGGTATTAATACTTGGTATAAGCGGCGCCTGCAGAAGCAGTGAACTCACTAATTTAACAATTAACGACTTTGAAAATCACGGCCAGTTATTACTCGTAAAATTAACTAAAACAAAAACAAATATTGAGCGTACTTTTGTTGTACGAGAAGAGTTTACACAAATAGTAAAGAAATATCAAAAAATCAGACCTAATGACATAAAAACGGATCGCTTTTTTCTCAACTACCAAAAGGGAAAATGCTATAAACAAGTGATCGGTAAAAATAAAATCTCAGGTATGCCGAAGCAAATAGCAACATATTTGAATTTGCCAAACAGTGAACAGTATACCGGGCATTGCTACAGAAGAACGTCAGCGACACTATTAGCCGATTCTGTGGCGAACTTGACAATGTTAAAAAGACATGGAGGATGGAAATCCAGCACAGTCGCGGAAGGCTACATTGAGGATTCTGTCCAAAATAAAACTAAAATTTCAAACAAATCAACTGAGACTATAAATTTACGCCCCACTTCGCCTCAACCAACTACTTCAAGGGAGTCTGCGCCATGGATTCCACCGTCTAATCAAATAATGGAGTCTCCTACTTTTACAGAAATTCAGCACAGCCAAACACATAACATATCAAACAGCGTAAATATTCCAAACGAAAATGTAACTTTAAATTTCACAAATTGTTCAAATTTCTCAATTAATTTTAAATAGGTACCATGTTATTATTTTCAATAAAAAATTTTCAAAACGCGGGATGCGTTTTATCCTCGTCGCCAATGAGGTATCTGTATTTATAAACCACTTTTAGGCTTAGCACGCACTGCGATTAAACGCCCGCGTTTAACCGCAGGTCTGAAACCGCAAAAAAATGTAACACATAGCTTTCTATACAAGCGCACGCATTAGTGACTTTTTTCAGTGACTGATTTTTAAAACGCAACTTGTTACGTTTTTACCGCGGTTTGAAAACGCGCGGGTTTTTTGTGTCCCATAGTAACAGTACTGAGGCGCACGCACGGCGGTTAATCGCATTCGGTTTTTTACTTTTTATTCAGTCTCGACTGTGCGAGTGCGGAGGATAGACGTTTTTGCAGAGGTTAAGTCATGTCGTCCGACTCAGAAACATCAAATGTAGACTACGACAATGTATCAAAAAACATTATTATTGAAGTGGAAAAAAGGCCGGCATTATATGACAAATCGTTAAATCAATACAGAGACAGAAATATTAAAGCCCGGCTTTGGCAGGAGGTGTATCAAAATGTGTGCAAAAATTGGACTAGCTTGTCGGAGGCAGAAAAGAAAAACAAAGGTATGTGTTGTGCTTAATTTTATTATAAAAAGTTAGTTAATAGCATCGTACTGCCAATTTAAGGCACCAGATCGAGATGTTAAGTAGTCGGCAAATAAATTTCGGGTTTGCATGACGTTACTACTAGGACGAAGTCGAATTGGGTGCAAGCTTCTTAGTTCCGATTGGTCACATCGGCCCAAATTTTTTGGTAACTCCTTGCCATCGTATTTTCGTACGAAGTTGTGCAATATGCAGCACGATTTGACTATGTAATCGCAAAGTTCAAGTTTTGTATCTAACGGCCTGTGAAAAATTCGCCATTTATTGGCCATAATACCAAATGTACATTCAACTGTTTTTCTGGCACACGAAAGTCGGTAGTTATAAATCTTTTCTTTAATAGATATGTTTCTGCTTGGGTATGGTCTCATCAAATGTTTTAAAAGTGGAAAAGCTTCATCCCCGACAAATACAAATGGCATTTCAGATCCTTCATTATCATTTGGTAGTACTGAGCATGGTGGTAAATCCAATTGGTTTGTTAAAAGTCTTTTACCAAAATTTGAATTTCGGAATACGCTGGCGTCACTATTGGATCCGTAGGCATCCACGTCAATAGCTATGAAGCTATAGTTAGCATCGGCAACAGCAAGCAGAATAATCGAATAAAACTTCTTGTAATTAAATGACTCTGAGCCGGTATAATCGGGTCTTTCGATTCTTATGTGCTTGCCGTCAATCGCGCCAACACAATTTGGAAAGTGTGTTTGTATGAAAAACTCTCGTGCTATGTTTAACCAGTCTTCTTTTGTCATTTCTTTCAAATAAGTAGGCTGCAAATATAACCACAACTGCTTGCACGTATGATGGATAATTTCACTGATAGTCGTAGCGCCAATCAGGTATTCAAAGTACAACGACTTTATGCTATTTCCCGTAGCAAGGTATCTGTGAACAAGATTTTCATTTTTTTTATTTGGTTTCAGGAAACTCCATACAAAAAAAATGGAAAAACATGAAAGATTGTTTCGCTAAGGAATTGGCAGCACAACAAGGCAAATCTGGACAAGCTGCTCCTTCAAAGAAAAAGAAATATATTCATTTCGATTCAATGCTTTTTTTAATTTCTTCCATGCAGAAACGAGAAACGAGCGGTAATCTATCGTCGCCTAATTCTACTCAGGATGCAAATACATCATCGGATTTTTCTACTCAGGATATAACATTGTCTACTACAGCTCAGAATTCACAACTAACTAATAACAATAGAACACCACTGCGAAAGAAGAACTGTTCTCGAGACAACAACAATTCAACAGAAATAGACAAACAATTACTTGATATATTAAAAGACAAACAAGCACAGGAAGAAGAGGACGAAGAAAAAAACTTCGCGCTTATGTTAGTTCCCATGTTACGTAGATTAAATGAAGACCAAAAACATTATGCGAAGATTGGTATTCTTAATGTCTTAAAAAAAGCACGTACTCATCCATCTCCGCAATCACTACAACACGTTATCAACCAACCAGCTCAATTTCGAGGACCAAAAATAACTAGTTCACCATTGTATCATCAAACATATACCCAGCCACAAACCCCCTATCAGTATCAGTATTCACCACAATCCTCATCGATGGATACAATATATTCCATTCAATCACCATCACCAACAATGCCTCCACCAAGCCCATCTCCACAATCATCAACTACAATTCAGCAAGCACCGGCTATACATCCAACGATGCCGCAAAATCAGATACAAATTATCGACCAACAAATTTTGAAACCAGCCAATGAGACTGCCGATTATTTGACACAATTTGTAAACCAGTTAGAAGACCAAGACTATGCCTAAGAGTAACTAGAAAAGTGGGTTACATAATTATTTTTTAATTAACTTGTTGCGAAATAAAGCTTTAAAAAAAATTAAATCGTTTTCTTACCTTAACGTAACTGAAAGTCGCTCTTCAGGTGATATTGCATTACGAAATGAAGTGTCTTCAAATTGTAGATACTGGCCCACGTCTTGTAATAATTTATCAAAAGTGCCAATCGACATTCTGTAGTAATTAAAAAACTTATCGGGATGTTGACGCATGTTGTTGTACATTTTGCAAAAGTATCCTTTCAAATGTCTTTGATCAGTTAGTGGATGTACCCAGTACCTATGGCGGCGGCGTTGTTTACGTTTTCTATTTTTTAATTTCAATATCAAAGCTACAACACATGCTGCTCGCCAGAAATCCATGGTGAAATAAAATAAATTTAAGCAAAACGCTAGCCGCAGTGCGTGATGATGCGCGTTTTTGCGTTTTCAGCTATTCCTAAACCGCGCGCGTTTAATCGCAGTGCGTGCTAAGCCTTAATCATTAATTTAAAGTTTATTGAAAGCAAACACAATGTGCGTAATACAGATCCAGACCACAGAGAGCGCGAAAACCACAGACTCAAAATGTACACAGTTTTGGATGCGTTCTCACACCTATACTTGGAGAAACTGAGATACAGTGACTGTGAGAACTCTCTAGTTAATTTTAATACTATCAGTGTACCGGCTATCACTAGTGAGTTGAGAATAGATTTAAAATTACGCGTAAAGGGCGCTGATATTTTATTTTCCGAATTTAATGAGATTCAATCTAAAGTCGAGGAAATAGTGCCTGACTGTGATATCGATGAACAGTTAGATCAGCTCCAACAGATCGAAGATAGTTACTATGCTACTGTTTATAATCTACCTTCAGATTTTTGATTTTCTCCGCCTCGGTGCGACAGAGGCGAAGGGGCGGAGGTAGAGGTCGAGCGCTGGGCTCGGCGTGAATAGTAGTTCGTATTGAGTCGCGCTGGGCGTCGAACGAATATTATAGTAGCCATAGAATCGGGTGAAAACGCACGCGCATTGATTAAATCGACTTGTGGAGTCATTTCGCGGCACCCAATTATACTAGTTAAGCAGTACGGTTAGCGACGCTGTGAATGTCGAACGGGTTATTGATAATATCATTGGTTTGCCTTGTCACGGGAGTGCTATTGGGAAAGCACCGAGGCTTTTGTGGTTAGACTAATACGGAGTGAGTGTGGTGGCTCGCGTTAACGGCGTGGCTTGCAGCGACGTGGAAGAATCGTCCGGAACTACCAGCAAACCATCGCAAGGTCATATACACTCATTATACACATACACAGTTACACAACTTGCGAGGGGTCAAGGAAGTGAGACCGGCTCGAAGAAATGAGGTAAGGGTAGCTGTAAGTTCAGAAATTGTAATATTGTTCGGAGGCGCGTATCGCGTCTATTTGATCCCGTTAGGACGGCGGCTGTTCTGAGACCTGTCTCCCATGGGCCCGAGATAAGGTTCGGCTGAGTCCTGGCGCGATCAAAATCTGGTAGCAGAGCTTGGTTTATTTAAACCCACTTTGTAAAAATTAGTAGGTACTTGGTACCAATTTACTTTGTAAAAATTGTGTTCATGTACAAATTCAACTTGTAGGTAGTAGTACATTGACCTACATACCAGTGTACACCTCAAGTTGAGTTTGGAATTATTAATAATAAGTACATAAATGGAATGTGAATATTCGTTGATAAAATAATTTGTTATTTACGTTCGGTTACGCACAAATATAACCTCATCACAAATCGTGTTATGATTGTCAACATTTGAGACATAGAGGAATAACCTCTAGAGCACGTAGAGGAATAAGTTCAAGAGTTGGCATAGCGTCGTAGATTTATTCACTCAACGAATATATTATTATTGTTAGTTCCGGATACAATAATTGTTATTTTTTTTGGTTATTGTTATTTATTATTGCATAATCGCGTATTGAGGTTGGTACTATGGCTCCGTCAGTAACGAAAACTATCGCAGCCAGAATCGAAGCTGAATTGAGATGGTTTTCATCGGTTGTTACGTTGGTAGGTCGCACCGATCGTGAAGATGCGTTATTGTCACGCGCTCGGCAAGTTGACGAACGATATGACGCCGTGTTAAAGTGTCACGCTGAGTATTTAGCATGTCTCGAATCGACGGATCTGTCGTCGGTGGACAAGGATGCTCAGGTGGTACGGGGCAATGTGGACCAGTGTGGGGAAATGTCCATGAGCATAATCCAGGCGGCGGCCGACATTGAGCGATCGCGCATGGGTGACGTCAGGGAATCATGTCGGCCAGCAGGCGTAGGAATTCAGGCGCCGTTGCCACCAGTACATGTACCCGAGTTTAGCGGCGAGTATGCCGATTGGCCGCGATTCCGCGATATTTTTAATAGTGTCGTGCATTCGCGTACAGATCTCTCGCCCGCGTACAAGATGGCTCAATTAATGGGTAGGCTTAACGGTGAGCCGCACGACATCTTGACCCACCTGGAGATTACGGACGCCAGTTATGAGACGGCATGGGGCCTATTAATCGACCGATATGATAATCGGCGATTAATAGTTGATGGCCTCATTGATAAGATTTTTGAAATCCCGAAGGTGTCTAACGTGTACGAAATAAGGTCGAAAATCCTTAATCCGGTCACGGTTGCGGTGAACACGTTAGATCGACTTAAGTTGTCGTTAGGGGACAATAAATATATCATCGTCAATAGGGTTTTACGGAAGTTGCCGATCGACGTGGTGGCGCGCTTTGAGCAGTCACATGGTGGCGAATCGACGGACCACCTCCCAAGTTACGATGACTTGAGGGTGTTTTTAGAAGGCGAGTGCCGGCGGGCGGATTGCCAAGGGGCATCCACGTCGCACCCTCCTCCGTCAACCCGACGTACGAGCGGGCCCAAGCCGGTTGAGCCCCGTCGGGGGGGGAAGAAATACCACGCCCTCCAATCGGAAGTGTGCGCCTTCTGTCGGAAGGAAGGGCACGGTCTCGCCGCATGCGCGGACTTTAAGGCGCAGCGGGTGCATAGACGAAGAGGGGTGGTCAAGCAGCGCTATTTGTGCTTCCGCTGCTTGGGGACTCACTTTGTACGTGAGTGCCACAGGACCACTAACTGTGGAACCTGCGGAGGAGCCCATCACGAGTTGCTATGCCTGGCGGAGAGTAGGGAGGTGCACGGAGCCTCGCCGGGAGGTCACCCCCCCTCTCCTAAGCCAGATTCGGGTGGTCGGTCACCCCCCCCTAGGGGGGGTGGGTCGGCCAGGAATCAGCGGTCGCCGCCCCCTCGGGGGGGTGGGCCAAGGGCTGATCCAGAGCACAACCCGATACCGTCGTCTTCCCCGCGGGGGGGGGATAGGCACCGAGACTCGGGCAGGGGCCCGGAGGTAGTACAGACGGGTTACGCGGCGTACTCGAATGCGTTGGGGGGCATGTTGCCACCCCCGAGTAGTCGCTTCTCCCCGCCTCTCGCAGAACGCCCTCGGCTGACGGCGCGCCCGCCACCGTTCGGAAGGATGCCAGTAGGCTACTTCCGACCGGCACGGATGTCACCGATGGGTCGGGAGGGTTACTACCCGGGTTGGGACCCGTATACTGGGACAGTATTTACTCCCCCTCCGGCAGGGGAGGAGGGAGGTGCCTCCTATTAGCAACTAGCAGCCTGTTCGTCAGTGGTGCCCACCCCGACAGTAACGGTATTATTACCGACGGCTAGGATTACTGTCAGGGGTACTGACGGACAGCCGGTGCACGTGCGAGCACTGTTAGATTCAGGGGCACAAGGTTGTATTGTGTCCAGCTGTTTAGTGAAAAGGCTGGGCCTTACATTAGAGCCATCACGGGATGGCGCCGTAGGTATAGGTGGCAATCGGGTGCCTCACCTCAGGGGTCAGACGACATTCCTGTTCGAGATGGGTGACACGGCATCGGTCACGCGGGTGAATGCCACGGCGATCGTTTTGGACGAAGTGGTTGGGGTCCTCCCTCAGACTCGGTTACCGTCTGCGGTAAAAGGGTTGACCAATGGATTGGAGTTAGCCGATCCCCACTTCGCGATCCCCGGACGGGTGGACGTCTTGCTTGGGTCTGACGTCCTCGGGAAGCTGCTCCGAAGCGGCAAACGGGAGCTGCAACCAAACGGGGTTGTGGCCATGCGTACCGCAGGTGGTTACGCGTTATTGGGCCCAGTACGGGAACCACAGCACTCAACGGATTATAGCTCCATATATTATGGCAGCGTGTTATCCGACGTCCTGCAACGGTTCTGGGCAACGGAAGAGCCACCCACCGCTCTTAGAAATAACCCACGTGATGAGGAGTGCGAAACATTCTATCGATTTAACACGGTGCGCCTCCCATCGGGTAGATTTATGACAAGGTTGCCATTTCTGTCAATTCGACCTCCGCTGGGGAGCTCATGGAGTCTGGCAGAAAAGCGGTTAGTGGCAATGGAAAGGCGCATGAAGCGGGACTCCAACTTCCGACAGAAGTATGTGGAGTTCATGCGCGAATACCTGACGTTGGGTCACATGTCGGTGTCCAGGGTTGACTATCGTCATGAGGAGCATTATGTGTTGCCTCATCATGCTGTTTTGAAGACACCTGACTCAAAGATTAGGGTCGTGTTCGACGGGAGCGCGGAGACGTCTAGCGGGGTGTCCCTGAATCAATGTCTCCATGCTGGTCCTAAGCTGACCAGAGACATTGCAGACATTCTCACGGACTTCAGGAGACACCAGGTTGTCTTCGTTACGGACGTACGGATGATGTTTCGTCAAACTGAGATTCATCCAGACGACCGTCGGTTCCAGCTGATATTGTGGCGAGAGAGCCCAGAAGAACCGATGGTCACGTACGAGCTCAACACAAACACGTACGGATTAAAGCCCAGCCCATATGTAGCCATGCGTACGCTACGAGAACTGGCTGATCAAGAACGGCTCCGCTTTCCCCGCGCGGCTGCTGTCATTGATAGGGACGTCTATGTAGACGACATTTGTACGGGCTCAGACAGTATTGAGCAGGCGCTCATCTTAAGGGATGAATTGGTGGCGCTCATGGCCTCCGGTGGCTATGAACTCAGGAAATGGCTGTCGAACTGCCCAGAGGTACTGGCAGGACTGCCAACTGAGTATCAACAAGACCCGCATTTGTTTGAGGATTCGGAGAATCTTCATGCGTTGGCCATTGTAGGGGTCCAGTATCGACCGAGTCAGGATGCCTTCACATACAGTTGTGAGGCCGAGTTGCTGTCGAAGACCTGGACCAAGCGATCGGTCCTTTCGACTATCGCACGAACGTTCGATTCAACCGGTTGGATCGCGCCGGTCACGTTCATGGGAAAGTGCTTCATTCAGAAGCTTTGGTGGAGTTGTTGGTTAGGGACCGTCACACCAAGAATTCACACGCAGGCTGTAACACCCTTCTGGGCATTTTGCAGCGTGAATTTTGGATTTTATCGGCCCGCAGAATCATACGGAGCGTTGTGTTTCGTTGCTTGCCTTGTTACCGACTCAAGGCAGCCACAATGCAGCCACAAATGGGAGATCTCCCGGCCGATCGAGTCACGGAGGCTCGGCCATTTGCTGGCGTAGGGACAGATTTCGCGGGGCCTTTCATGGTCAAGACATCGCACCTTCGCAACGCGAAGTCGGTTAAGGCATATCTGTGTGTCTTCGTGTGTCTGGCGACCAAGGCCGTTCATTTGGAATTGGTGGCCGATCTCTCTACGGAGGCCTTTCTGGCGGCGTTAGATCGATTTGTTTCTAGACGGGGAGTACCGTCACTGGTTCGGTCGGACTGTGGTACCAACTTCAAGGGTGCCGACCGGTGCTTAAAGGAAATTGTATTGTTTTTAAGTCAGAATGAGCGAGAGATTGGCACGGGCCTCGCCAGTCGGGGCATTTCGTGGTATTTTAGTCCACCTGGATGCCCCCACTGGGGTGGAATTTTCGAGGCAGTAGTCAAGTCTTCCAAGACTCACTTGTATCGGGTCATCGGCTCAACGATTCTCACCTTTGAGGAGTTGTCAACGGTGTTTTGCAGAATTGAGGCGGTCTTAAACTCGCGACCTTTGTGCCCGTTGAGCGCTGACCCGAATGACCTTGAGGCCATGACCCCAGGTCATTTTTTGATTGGCCAACCACTTAACGCCTTGCCGGAATATCCGTATACTGATGTCAAGTTGTACCGGTTGTCACGGTATCAGATGTTACGGCAAATGAGCCAAAATTTTTGGAAGCGATGGTCGCTGGAGTATTTGCATATCCTACAGCAACGCGTTAAGTGGACGGACAGGACGACCCCACCCTGCGTTGGAGACCTCGTTCTGGTTAAGGATGCTAACCTATCACCGTTGTGTTGGCGACGGGGGCGCATTGTTAACCTGATTACGGGCAAGGATGGGTTTCCAAGGATCGCAGACGTCCAGGTGAGGGACTCGATCCTTAGACGGGCAGTTTCAACTTTATCTCGACTCCCGGGAGTTTGAGCGGACCGACAACGGGTCGGTCCGGGGGGGGTGATTGTTTATAATCTACCTTCAGATTTTTGATTTTCTCCGCCTCGGTGCGACAGAGGCGAAGGGGCGGAGGTAGAGGTCGAGCGCTGGGCTCGGCGTGAATAGTAGTTCGTATTGAGTCGCGCTGGGCGTCGAACGAATATTATAGTAGCCATAGAATCGGGTGAAAACGCACGCGCATTGATTAAATCGACTTGTGGAGTCATTTCGCGGCACCCAATTATACTAGTTAAGCAGTACGGTTAGCGACGCTGTGAATGTCGAACGGGTTATTGATAATATCATTGGTTTGCCTTGTCACGGGAGTGCTATTGGGAAAGCACCGAGGCTTTTGTGGTTAGACTAATACGGAGTGAGTGTGGTGGCTCGCGTTAACGGCGTGGCTTGCAGCGACGTGGAAGAATCGTCCGGAACTACCAGCAAACCATCGCAAGGTCATATACACTCATTATACACATACACAGTTACACAACTTGCGAGGGGTCAAGGAAGTGAGACCGGCTCGAAGAAATGAGGTAAGGGTAGCTGTAAGTTCAGAAATTGTAATATTGTTCGGAGGCGCGTATCGCGTCTATTTGATCCCGTTAGGACGGCGGCTGTTCTGAGACCTGTCTCCCATGGGCCCGAGATAAGGTTCGGCTGAGTCCTGGCGCGATCAGCTACTCTTGCCCGAGCAGAATCTATTCATAGCGTGAGTGAAGAGGTCAATAATTGTTCCAAAACGTCATCATTAAAATCAATCAGCGTCAGTCAAATTACCGACTATTATGTTGCCGACGTTTGACGGCTTGTATGAGCACTGGCTCGAATATAGGGACACGTATGTCATTGGTGCACAATTCTACTGATATAAGCGATGTTCAAAAATGCCACTACCTTAAATCGTCGCTAAAGGGGAGTGCCGGAATTAAACCAGTATTCTACTTCATGCGCAGTAAGTAAAATAGTTACACACACATACGTCAATTTTTAATACTTCCTTGAAATATTGTTCTGTTTTCTTTCAGGTGCAACCAGTACAGTCAGATTCGTCAGTTTTCGACACCTCCAGGAAGCACAAACTAATCGTACATCTAACGTAATCGGTAGATCGATATTATCTACCTACTCTTATGTGCAAATTCAAAAAATATTTGAATTGGCAGGATTAGGTACATAGCAGCATTGTTTGCGCTAATTTGGTGCGAAATCCGTGGTTATGTTGCAAGTGTGGGTAGTGATCATCACCATCAGTCAACAAGTGTGATCAACGCAATTGATTTGCCTTCAACGATTCACGTTGAAAAGGCGTTATTAGAAAACGGTAAAGGTCGTGGACAAATCCTAAAAAAAAAGCTCTGAACGGGTTGCTTTTATACCGCCGACCAGTGATGAGTCCGAAAGAGCTTTTTCTACTGCTGGCATGTTCTGTAATAAAATAAATCGCGCCTAAACGATGAGATACTTGACGCGTACATAAGAACATAGTCAGTCATATGATATGACTATGTTCTTATTTAAGTAAGTAATTATTTTTTTATTTAACTAACGTTAATTTTTTTTCTTGAGACTGCATTTTTATAAAAAAGGAGGAGGATACCTCAATTATCTTAAGTTTATGTTAAACTAGCTTTTGCCAGCGGCTTCGCCCGCGTGAAAATGACGATTTTCCATACAAACTTTCAACCCCTATTTAACTCCCTTAGGGGTATCCTTCCTTATTCCTTGTCTACATTATAAAGGGAACCTCTGTGCAAAATTTCAGCTTTCTAGGTCCAAGGGTTTGGGCTGGGCGTTGATGAGTCAGTCAATCAGTCAGTCAGGACTTCTCTCTTTATTTATATATATATAGATAGATAGATAGATGTTACTTATGTAACTTTAAAAAATATGTTTTGCTTGATAAAATTGAAACCATGGTAAAACAATTAGATGAGAAACCTAATCGAACTGAAGTGGATGAAAGGCTCATTCTAGGTTTTCAAGCAGCCGAGATAAAATGCTTAACATTATAAGAAGAGCAACTGGATTTACTGTACCACTGTAACTTTAGACCCAAGGCACAAAGCTAAGACTTGACATGACATTATGGGGGAAGCAAATTAAAACAGAAAGCTTGCGCAAATTTAATGAACTTTATAAAGACTATAAAAGTCTACACGAACAGCTACACTTAGTGTCTAAATCTCCAGAATTACCAAGACATGAAAACAAAGTATGCGAATATAATGAAGATGTAATAGACTGAAAAACTGTATACATGAAATACATGTAGAGAAACTGTATGCATGCCTCTCTAGGTCATCTAGATCTTGTCTTCAAGGCTTAGTTATTGACGAGTTGGAGGAGTACCTAAGTAAACCGAGAGCCGCCAGCTCAGAAGACATTTTAAAGTAGTGGAAGACGCATGAGACAGAATATCCGATTTTATCCAAGATGGCTCGTGATTTTCTTTCAATACCTGCAACTTCAATACCTGCTGAGAGATTATTTTCTAAAGCATCGTTAACTAGTAATTAGAAAACATAGAAATAGATTAAGCGATGAGTCAGCCAGGTGGTTACTTTGTATGAATTTTATTCTTGGTCAAAAGAATTAATATAAAGTAACCATATTTTTTTTTCGTTTTTAAAACACCGCCTTTCTAACCTTATTCACATTTAGTTTTAGCCACACAACGAAAATCTCTCACCATCTTATTATAAAAAAACATCCATAAGGACAAGGTTTAAACAGGATAAGGAAAATGTTTTTAACCTCCAAAAAACCTTGCCAGTAAAACGAACTGCTGCCGGGACAATTGTTTCCGTTCTGAAAGAAGTACAACATAAAATGATTCCTGCTGTTTCTGCACAGAACATAAAATACAGTAGAAGTAGCATGTGGGCGGGGCGCGCGTACCCCGAGCTTTGCGCTGTTCCGCAATTTGTTTCTCTCACACACACGCCACGCACATCAGTCTAGATCGAAGCGTCACAGTGACAATAACTTAGAAAAAAATACTAAAATGCCTTATTGTGCTGTTCTAGAGTGTAAAAACGATAGCAGAACCAAAAATGTTTCAAATGGTGGTATATCATACCATCGGTAAGTCTTAATTTACTTTATTTCGATTAAAATTTGAAAAACATTATTTTATTAAACAAGACAAGTACAAATAGACTTTATTGTTTATTCTATAGGGTCTACTTTCTTTTAAACTTAAACATATTATTCTGGAAGATTCCAAATAAGCACATGTCACAGTTCGCTACTCAATTAGAGATTGACGTTATCGATAATGAGTTATCGATATTTTAAAATTACAATGTTCTATGATGTATTGGCGAAAAATTAACCCTGTGTGCGATTTTTTTATGATTTTGTATTAGTAATAGGTAGTACATATTTCCATTAATAGTTCAAACCTTTTTTTTTATTTTCCTTATCCAGGTTTGAAATAACTTCAAAATAAAGATAAGGGGAATCTATTCGTAATATTCAAATTGAGAAAAGGTTTATCGACCTTATGTCATTCCTAAGTCTCGAACCTATAAAAAAGTGGGTTTCGTATTATGATATGGCTTCAGATTTCCTAAGGATCCAGACAGAAAAGAAAAATGGATTGAAGCGACTGGAAGCCTAGTACAATTTGCTCAGAAACTAGTACAATTTGCTCAGATCACTTTTTAGAAGTGGACTATTTAATTAAAAGCGGAAAAAAATACCTAGCCGATACAGCAGTGCCAAAACAATAAATTCTTAATTATTCTTTCTAAAAATCATAAGCATTATTATAAATTTATAACACTTGATTTCAAACTTAAGTAATTACATACTTGATAAATGAAATTTAAAAATATTTATCGACTCTTTTAGTTTATTTGAAAATAAAACGCAATGTCGATAAATATGGCAACGGCAGTGGTACAACCCTAGAAAAGGACGAATAGCACACAAATAGTAATGAGCTCGTTACGGAAATATCAATCTTATTTTAAATGACATAATGGTTTATTAACTGCATTTAATGTAGTGACATCTAGCGGCGAGTAGCAGAACTTGGTCGTGAAACTATTCCGTATGAGCTAATACGTAAACAGACTAGATAATAAAAAACTCTATCGGCATATGATTATGGTTTATTTTCAAATAAACGAAGACTAATATATTACTTACTTTCATTCAATATTAAATTACCAATCACACCACGGTTTTCTTAGTGCTACGAAATACAATTAACCTGTTTACGTGTTAGTTTGGGTACGCTGGTTCCGATACTAATAAAGCGCTATGCGATTTCTACTGTTTTTTATGTTCTGTGTGTTTCTGCATCAAATATAGCTGCCGTAATAGTATGTATTATCTTTTAACATTGTAGTTAGTAAGTAGAGTCTGTATCTGTAGGTGATACAAACAAATGAAAGAAAAACAACCACAATTAAATGAAAGACGTAGTGGTATGTAGTATTGTAGTGGGCATGTAGTTCCTGCTTTGTGTAGACATAATATTGAATACATCCCCGGTTATTTCCACAAGAATTAAAAGTGTCATCAATTGTAATTTTATGACTAACTTGGCTAATGTGTTAGCATTTGAATCTATTAAAAATTTGGTCTCATTAGCTGAGTTTATTTATTTTTGTTTTATAAAATATTTTTATTTTAGAAAATGTTCCTGGCCCTTCAAATTACATTACTACGCCGCCTTCAATACCTCCAGTTATGCCTTCTACAGAACTAATACTTCCAACCAAACATGAAGTGCAAGGAATAAGAAAAAAAATATTATTAAAAATAAAAAAAATAAGTTATTACAACAGCAACGTAGACGATTGAGAAAAAAGGTTTCACAGTTCTCGGATATAATTGCAGAATTGAAGAATAAATTAAATCAAGATGATATTCAAATATTAACTAATATTCCAGGTAATAACAAAGACTTTCTTGTCCGATATCTAAAAAAAGCAAAGGGTTTTACATTGGAAAAAGCATATTCATCACAATTAAGGTCATTCGCCTTACAACAGCATTTTTATTCGCCCAGGGCATATAATTTTGTAAGACAAACATTTAACACAATTTTGCCTCATCCAGTTACAATTACCTACACGCTGGTATAAGAAAGTCAATGCGGAACCAGGATTCACATCTGAATCATTTGACACATTAGAAATAGTGCATATCCTATTTATGTCAATTTGTGCCTAGACGAAATGGCCATAAGGAAACGATTGGTATGGGATGGTTCTATAAATAAGTACAAAGGGTATATTGATACAGGCACTGATGTATCAGATGATAGTCTACCGCTTGCGACACAAGCCTTAGTAATGTTAGTAACTGCAATAAACGCTTCATGGAAGTTCCCCATAGCATATTTTTTTATTATGTCTATGACTGGTGAACAACGAGCTATAATACTCCGTCCAACGAGACGAACTAATGGGGAAATCAAGCGCTGAACGTCATTGGTTGGAGATAAGGAACTTAGGGCGCGTACACGTTGCGACCAAATATCAATCCGATTCTGTCTCTTGAGCGGTGCGGACGTATTGTTTGGTGCTTATTTCAGTGTGTTCACAGTGTTCGGTTTTACGTTGACCCGGCTTGTTTACTGGACTGATTCCTACTTACTTGTTGACTTGGCGTGTTTTTTGGACTGATTCTTGCATACTTGTTGACTTGGCGTGTTTTTGGACTGATTATTGCCTATAATGGCCTCTACACAAGACTGTCCAGTTGTTGTTAAAAGGCAGCGACGCCCTTTTTCATCTAGCGAAAAAACGATGATATTAAACATGTATAATACTTTTCTTGAGGCTACACCCAACGCATCAAATAACGATATTTTAAAAACTGTTGCTTCAAGCATGGGGATTCATTGGGCATCAGTGTACAAAATGGTGAAAGAAAAGAACACCGTAGGTGTTCTGCGGTCTCCTAAAAAAGAAAAACCTCGACCGACAGTTATAGAAAAGACTGACAGCTTTACGAAAAGTGCACTGCGGAATGCAGTCCACGATTTTTTTAGAAGGAATGAAATTCCTACTTTGGATAAAATATGTAAAGCAGTGAATACTGATGGAACTTTAGGAACATTCAAGCGATCTTCATTACATAAATTGTTAAGAAGTATTGGTTTCAAATTTTCCAAAAGAAGCCGAAATAGTATGCTGACTGAAAGGGATGACATTTTTTTTTGGAGAAGAAACTATTTACGCGCGATACGTGATGCAAGACTGTCAGGAAACGTAATCTATTATTTGGACGAAACATGGGTGAACGCAGGTCACACTACAAACAATGTGTGGATCGATACGACAGTTCAAAGTGCAAGAAGTGCATTTTTAAACGGTCTTACTACTGGCTTGAAGAATCCATTAGGGATGGGTCTTAAATTAATAAGCTGCTAAATTAACACTGCTAAATTTTTTTAGTGTCAACACCTGTTAAATAAGTTCTGATATAGCTGTTAAATCTAGCAGTCACAACTGACAGTGACAAGTTCCGTCTCTATTGAATTGGTTTCAACACGAGTTATTTAGCAACTAGCGAGCGGGTGGATTTAACTCACTGCTAAGTGCTAACTGCTGAATTCGGAAATATTGTTTCATTTAACGAGAGTTAATTATAGACTGATCTTCGGTCATCTTCGTTACGAAGGTTTACGCGGGATAAGATAAAAAAAGATTAGAAGAAAATTACAAATACAAAAATAACAGACATGAAAAAAAAGAAATCGTTGTAAATAAATTGATTCTCATTACAAATACGGCAACAGAAAAAGTTAACAGTCCTAAGCCTGTGAAAAATATGAAGGAAATGAGAATTAATTATGTTAAAAATCTGTCTGTGACTAAATTTAACAGTTGCTAAAAATAACTGCTAATTTTAAGTGTTAATTATTTTTAGCATTAGCATTTAGCAGTGTTATTATTTTTTAACGCTTAAGCCCATCTCTAGAATCCATCTGGTGAGCTTTATCATTAATTTTTATTATTTTTGTTATAGGTCTTACCTACTATATACCTGCGTGAATATAAGAAATTCCAAGTAGTTAACCCGCTTACATTCATAATGAATTCCAAGTATGAAGTGATTATAATAAGTAAGTAGTACTAATCACTTCATACTTGGAATTTCTTATATTCACGCAGGTGTGAAGTGACTCATCGTTAAAATGAACCTAATGGATATAAATATGGAAACAATGCAAGCACGATTAGTTATAAACTTGGAGGATGACTCGTTTAAGAAAATATTTTTTGTTTAATTTGTTCATATCCTAGCATATTTGTTTTATACACAACAACTCAATATTTGCTTTCAATTACAGATTGTAATTTGTAAAAAAACTATTATTTTTAGATGACAGAGTTAGTAAGCGATTTAGATCAACGATGTAAACGCAGCCTAACATTTTCATGAATTAGCCACGCCCATTAACCAATCCTGGCCATTTAAGTCGGAGCTGCGTCCTTATCACTTTCATACGATTGTGCAAGGAGAGAGCGCCATATTAGTTCGTCTCGTTGGACGGAGTATAGTCTTGTAAAAATAGCAGTAGAAATGCTTTACAACATCAAACTTATTGTTTGTGGTTTAACTTTTGATGGGGCTGCGAGTTATATTAGCATGGCAACTAGTTTGGGGTGTGATTTTAATTTAAGATCATTAAAGCCATAGTTTACATTAAATGATACGAGAATGAATGTATTTTTCATTACTCATACTCTGAAAGTAGGTCACAACATGCCTGCGGAGCGGGTTGAAAGTACTACTTTTCAGCCCTAGGGAGAATCGCTTTCTACTGACAGCTGTCAAATTATTTGATGTAATTGGGAGCAAACCTATTGCCACCAACTGATGTGATTAGGTGCAAGCCTATTGCCACCAACAAATGTAGTTAGGAGCAAGCCCATTGCCATCAACTCATGTAATTGGGAGCAAGCCTATTGCCACCAACTGATGTGATTAGGTGCAAGCCTATTGCCATCAACAAATGTAATTAGGAGCAAGCCCATTGCCATCAACTGATGTAATTGGGACCAAGCCTATTGCCATCAACCAATGTAATTAGGAGCAAGCCTATTTATTACCATCAACTGATGTAATTGGGGGCGAGCCCATTGCTATCTACTGATGTAATTGGGACCAAGCCTATTGCCATCAATCAACCAATGTAATTAGGAGCAAGCCTATTACCATCAACAGATGTAATTGGGGGCGAGCCTATTACCTTCAACCGATATAATTAGGAGCAAGCCTATTGCCATCCACCGATTAGATTTAACCGATTTTAAGTGTTTCTCTTATGTTTATTTTTTTTAATTTTTTTGTTAATTTTTTTGTCCTTTGTGAAACCAATAAATAGGTACCTTTTCTTTCTTCATTCTTTCGATTTAGGTAATTGGGCACAAGCCTATTCCCATCAACTTTCCTTGTATTCGTAATGAAAAGCACAGTGTTTACCTCGGGTTAAAGACTTATTTAGTCCCTCGAACTATTAGCGCCCTCGCTGCGCTCAGGCGCCAAACCCCGTCTCGGGGACTAAATAAGTTCCTTTCACCCCTAAGGTAACAATGTACTATTACGATCTATGTCATATGATTAAGCTTGTGAGAAATACTTTAGGTGATTATAACATTTCAATTGACAAAGATGGTAATACAATTAGGTTTGATTACTTACAATTATTACATGACATCCAACAGCAAAAGGGTTTACATCTTGCTAACAAAATTAAAGAAGCTCATATTTGTTACAGCAAACAAAAAATGAAGGTAAAGTTAGCCACAGAGTTGCTAAGTAGATCTGTCGCAGAACTCGCAGATGAACTTCAATTTTGCAAAGAGAATTTAAAATTATATAAATTTCGTGATTGCTCTGCCACTATTACATTTATAAGAATGATCAATGACGCTTTTGATATTTTAAATAGCCGATGTATGTATGTACCAGGATTTAAAAAAGCTCTATGTGCTGCTAATATTCAAAAATTATATTCTCCAAAGAATTAGAAGAATACTTATGTAATTTAAAACTGTCAAATGGAGATTTGGTAGTACAGTCTGGTCGCAAAACTGGATTTTGCGGATTTATTATTGGTCTTCGAATTGCGATTAACATGTTTAATGATTTGATTACAAAAGAAAAATTACGATTTTTGCCCCTGTATAAAGTTAGTCAAGATCATTTAGAGATGTTTTTTGGTCATATGAGAGCAAAAGGGGGATTTAATGACAATCCAAATGTTGTGCAATTTCTTACAGCTTATAAAATAAATATTACTCGCTTTCAATTAAAATTACATTCCGAAGGAAGCCTATCAGGATTTGCCCATCCTTACTGTGACCTCAACTGCAGAGCCAATAAAAGTTATCAATGATAGTAATCCCACCTTTGAGCAAAATATTATGGAGATCCATGATATAGACGAAGAAATTATTGATTTTTTTCTGGATGACGTGATTAATTCACCTTTAGATGAATACACACAAGAAATTACTATATATGTAGCGGGCTTTTTCGCACGGAAAGTTCATAAAAAAATGAACTGTTCAATATGTCAGTTGTTAATGATAGGCGAAAAAGAACTCAGGGCTCAGCTTATGGCAGATCCCGACCCGTCTAACCCAACCGCAAACACGGCGATCCATTTTCGGGGGAAGGCCCACTTCGCTGAGGGCGTCCTGAAGACATGGTGTGATGATGCCTTCACACTGGCCTGGCTCAAGCGGGTAATAACCTCCATGGCGTCCCCGATACCAGGAACCAGCTTAACCGTACGGCCCCAAGCCGAAATACCGAAGAAGGCCCTATGCATGCTTTTCGTTCCGGAAATTACCGAGGACGCTCCGGCACTGCTAAAGCTGTTAACCCGCCAAAACCCTAACCTAAAGATTAACACGTGGACCCTGACACACGACAGGGTGTGGCAGGAACCCCCGGGCACCTGTCTCTTCTTCCGTGTGCCGGAGCCCATGGTCAAAACCATTAAGGACCAAGACAGGCGCGTATACTACCTCATGGGCAGTATCTACATCCGCTTCCTGGAGGAGGGTGTAGCCAGTGGGGTAGTCACCGCGCCTTCAACCGCGACGGCCCCCGTCGTACCGGGACTGGAGCTTGACCCGCCACCGCCTAGACGGCCCCCGTCGCCAACCGCGACGAGGACCGTAGGGGGGGTGGGGGAGCGGGCTTCTACCTCGGCCATGGAGGTCGAAACGAGCAACAGGGAACCAGCACAGGATCCTTCCTCGCCCGGACTTATTTCGGACGAGGACTGCTTTCCGGCGGGGGAGGGGAGAGAGGAGTACGACAGCAGCCTCTGCTCTTCTCCCTTGCGGGACAACTAGGCTCCTACAAGCCAATCTCCAGCACAGCCAAGAGCCGTGGATTAGGGGCGGCAGAATATGTGGTCTTGCGAACATCGGAGGTAAGTTGCTGCTAGACACCTCCGTAAGCAACCCACGAACCTGCATTTTTATACCCAAACATGTACCCCACCTACTAATTAACGAATTCTGTTCAAGAGATCTGACAGCAACGAGGCTATCCAGGACAGAACAGGATCTCCCGGACATTGTCCTCGCCTCGGCCTACCTGCCGGGCGACGAGGACGTGCCACTACCAGAGCTAGTCTCGCTGGTGGAGTACTGTGAAAGGGAGAAACTGGAACTCATCATCGCAACTGACTCCAACGCACATCACACTCTATGGGGTAACGTCAAAACCAACAACCGAGGTGAGGAAATGCTCGAATTTATCCTTAGCAATAATCTTGTATTACTCAACAAAGGTTCAGAACCAACTTTCGTTAACGCACGATCGCAAACAATAATAGACCTAACTCTATCAACCATAGGTATCTCCAATTCCATCCAGGACTGGCATGTGTCCAGCGAACTATCATGTTCTGATCACAGATGGATCCGATACACCATCAACTTCAACCTACCAAAGCCACAACCGAGGAGGGTCCCACGTAACACAGACCAAACCAAGTTTATTAGGCTGACTAAGGCAGAGTTTGGTAACTTACCCTCCCTTCCATCTGAAATTCCTTTAAATAACTTAGATGAACACGTAAACAACCTCACATCAATCCTCCTAACTAGCTTTGAGCAGTCCTGCCCACTTACTGTACCAAGACAGGGGGCTAGGCAGTCACGGTGGGGTTCTGAACTAGAAAGACACCGTAACAGGCTGCGAGGGCTGTTCAACAGAGCCATGAACACACGTTTGCCAGGCGACTGGGACCGTTACAAATCAACCCGCAGAACTTACAAAAAATTAATACGCCTCAGAAGCAAAAACGGCTGGAGGCGTTTTTGTACTAACATTGAAAATAGCAACCAGGCAATGAGGGTCAAAACTTGTCTCGCCGCCGAGACTGATCATGAGGAACATTCAGGAGGATTTTACTAATATCATCAAGTGGGCACACGACAATGGCATCATAATCAATATAAATAAAACCAAATGTATGCGTATACAATCTCCTTACCTTAGAAAAATCGAACGTCCGCCGCGCATAGTGGGGCATAGCTATGAGTGTCTGCACAGTGGTGAACTGACGTTGTGTGAGTGTGCAAACATTGAGGTGGTGGAGGAATACAGGTACTTGGGTTTAGTCATAGACAACAGCTTCTCATGGAAAACACACATCACACACTTATGTGACAAACTCAGGTATGTACTTGTAAAATTCCACCACCTTAGTTTTGTGTTGGATAGGGCAACATTGTACATGGTCTACTATGCGCTGGTGGACTCGCTGCTTTCTTATGGGCTGGCGTGCTATGGTAACACATTTAAAACTTATTTGGATAAAATAAAAAAACTGCAAATCAGATTCATGAAACTATTAGTAGATAAAAACACAAAAAACCGTTGTAAGAGTAGTGATTATGAAGACTTATTTGTGGAATGTAAAATGCTGCCGGTCCATGAGAGGGTAGTGATGTCAGTAGCTTTGGAACAGTATTGTAGCAATGAATTTAAAAACAATATTATACGCACAAGATCTCAAAGGAACAATAATATGAGAAAATTAGTAGTGCCCACTTCTTCTAATAATTATTATGGTCGAAGGTGTAGAAACTTTTTAGTCCCTACTATTTTTAATAACCTTCCTGACGATATAAACAGTTGTATCACAAAAACCGCCTTTAAAAATAAAATACATAAGTACCTCTTTAATGTTTTTTGTCAAAGCCTCACTATAGAGAATAACTAAAAAATAAAATAAAAATGTCTGTTTTTTAAATTTAAGAAATGAAGGAATAGTTTTAATTACATGTATGTGAAAGAGTGTCAATAAAAAAAATGTAATGTGTTAATAGTAAAAAAAAGGAGCTACGTCTGCCAACAAACTGTTTTGCAGTTTGGCGGAGGTAAATATAATATGTAAAAATTGTTTCTGTGAATAAACACTTTTTCATTTTTTTCATTTTTTTTCATCCCTCAATAGGTTGCCTCAAAAAATCAGACAATACCTACACAACTAGCGATGCGGAGACTAGTGAATTGCTTCTCACTACCCACTTCCCAGGCTGCCAGATTGCGACCCAGCAGAGCTGGGAATCGTACAGTGAAAGGGCTACGTGCAGCCTAGACTGGGAGGTGGCTTCGGAAGTAATCAACAAAGAGAATATAATATGGGCAATCAACACCTTCCTACCTTTCAAGGCAGCAGGGTTAGATGGTATTTTTCCGGCTCTGCTCAGATGGAGTGGTGACTTGCTAGCCGATTACCTTGTTAAGGTTTTCCGTGCCTGCCTGGCCCACCGCTACATCCCCCTGAAATGGCGCGAAGTAAAAATAATCTTTATTCCAAAACCAGGTAGGAGTGATTACACCCAACCCAAGTCCTTCAGACCCATCAGCCTCACTTCGTTTTTCTTGAAGACACTGGAGAGGCTGGGAGACAGATGGATTAGAAACAAAATATCGCTATGTAAACCCCTACACCCCAACCAACACGCCTACTGCGAAGGTAAGTCAACTGAATCCGCACTCCACAGCGTGGTCACACGCATCGGAAACGCGCTAAAGATCAAAAATCCAACGCTGGGCGCCTTCATAGACATAGAGGGTGCTTTTGACAAAACGAACTTCGCCAGTATTAGCCAGGCACTAGTCGTGCACGGTGTGGCGCCAACCCTTATACAATGGATTCACAACATGCTAAAATACCGTGCTATTCAATTTACTGTGAACACCACCACACGAGGCATCGTTAGCAGAGGCTGCCCGCAGGGTGGGGTGCTGTCACCACTACTGTGGAACCTAGTTGTGAACGAGCTCATTACAGAGCTCAACGCTGGCGGCTTGTACTCGGTGGGTTACGCAGATGACATAGCTATTTTAATCACGGGGAAATTTGAAGGCGTCTTATGCGACCTCATGAGGAGAGCCTTCAAAATAATCGAGAATTGGTGTACTAAACACGAACTGTCGGTTAACCCCACTAAAACAGAATTAATAATGTTCACTAACAAAAGAGTCCTTGGACCACACAAACTTCCTAGTCTTTTCAACACCGAACTAACACTCAAAGAAGAAGTTAAGTACCTAGGAGTGATTCTTGATAGCAAATTGCTCTGGAACAGGCATCTCTCGGGGCTATCTCCAAAGATCACGCGATGGCTTTACACAGCGGTGATCAGACCAATGCTGACCTATGGCGCCCTGGTTTGGTGGACGAGAACTGAATTCTCGACCACAGTCTCCAGGCTCCAACGTTTCCAAAGGATGGCATGTTCCGCTATCACAGGCTGCATGAGGACAACCCCAACTGCAGCAATGGAGATAGCCCTTCAACTAACCCCACTTGAGCTGTACATACAGCAGGAGGCAGCTTTAGCAGCCATCAGGCTTATGCACTTGGGCATATGGGGCAAGAATCACACAAGTCCCCACGCAGGCATCCTGGACCGGGTGATTGAGTATCAACCTCTCATCGCTGCCCCGTGTGATAGGACACCTAACAAACCTATGTTCAACAAGAGCTATAGCATACAAACAACAGAGGAATTAAGAGATCAGTCAGGAGTCAATGAAGTACGCATCTACACAGATGGCTCCAAAACTCAAAACGGCTCAGGGGCTGGCGTACACAGCTCGATATTCCAATGCGAGTGTGTCGCCCTAACACAAGCTGCAACAGCCGTAAAGCGTCTGAGGATTCACAGCCACGCAATCAGATTTGTAACTGATAGCCTGTCTGTGCTTAAAGCCCTAGAAAACAAACATACTAACAGTAAATTAATATTTGAATGTCACCTCGCCCTGGAGAGTATATCGCTGTCCAACAGTATTACCCTCCAGTGGATTAAGGGGCACAGTGGATCCCTGGGAAATGACGCCGCAGACGAACTTGCTAAGAGAGGGTCCGAGATGGCAGTGCTTGGCCCGTACCCACTCCTTCCCTTACCTTTCTCACAGTTCCGTACATGGGTTCGCCAGAGATCAACTGAACTCCATAACAGCAAATGGTCACGGTCTACAGACTGCAGACAGTCAAAAATGGCGATGCCAAGTCTACATCCGCGGCTAACAAAACGACTGCTTAGCCTAAGTAAAAATAACCTTAGAATAATAATAGGGACAATAACGGGCCATTGCCCCCTCAATAAACATCTTTTTACCATAGGCGCCACGGACAGCCCACTCTGCAGGGGCTGCTTTGATGCTGAAGAATCAGCCGCCCACGTCATCCTGGAATGCGAGGTCGTGGCTACTCAACGCAGACAAATCCTCGGAACGGTGAGGTCGCTCCGCGAAGCCTGTGAAGCTCCCAGGAAACTTCTGTGCTTCTGGGCGGAGCTAGGCTGGCTATCTTAGCCAGGACACCTACGCACAACGGACCGATCAAGAGTCTAAGTGCGGAAAACGGAGTCCCCACTCTACTCTACTCTACTCTAGGCGAAAAAGAAAACTTATTGTCGTCTTTAATAACTGTTAAAGACCGTGGCAGGTTAATATGTCCGTCACAAGCTCTTATCAAAGTTGTGCAAATCTGTGAAAAGTGTTTTAAGATCAACAAAGGTAATGATTTTAATAGTTCAATTTTTGTGTCTCATTATGTCGTTTTCCAATTTTTGATTCAAACAATCCTGAACATGATAGAAGTCATGTACATTTAATTGTAAGAAATACATAGTTAAGTTTTACATTGATTTAAGATGTAAACAGGCATCCAAAGGTAGTACAAACGTCTCTTAAAGAAACTTCCTTAAAAATTTGATCCAAGAAAAAAACAAACGGGGTGAGCTAAATAAAACCGTTTAAAAAAGTTGTTTTATTTCAAAACCAGTAAAAAATAAATTTATCTGCTCCATCTTTGTATTTTACATAGGTATGAGAAATATGGATGACATTTAATGTACGGTCACTTGACTACTTATGGGCATCAGGTGACGATGATGGATGAGAGCGTTCTAGAAAAATGTTAGTGTGTGATTAGAGTCAATATACATTTTGCACATTGCCAAATAAAAGAATTTATAAGTAAACAACGTGTTTTATTTTTATCCTTAGAAATGCAGTTTTGGGGGGGGTATGAGGAACAGGGTGTAAAGTTTCTCATCCCCCATAGAAAAGGAAGGATCCTCCGACCGGACGGATGTTGTGTCCGGTGGGCTAACTGCCCAACAGTTGTAAGTCGGGAACTCCTACATAGGCTTATGTCGCGGATAATGTTCATAGCGCGATGTAGGATTTTTCTGTCGATCGTTGTTAGTACGCAGGTGTTGCGATAGATGTCGCTAGTCGCCACATCACTCGCCTCCGAGACCGGAGGTCGAAAGCAGGTTAAGTCTTGGCGCTTGTCAGCCAGTGGAAGGTTCCAGTGAGTCGGAACCGGATTCGTATAGAGGAGGCTCGGGGAAGTAAAATGGTGGTACCGGTAAAGCGAAGGGGGGAGTGGGCGAGCGAAGAGAGCCGGCGAACCCCGTAGCGTAGGGATGGACACGATAGCTTTTCCTCGGTGGTAGGCAGGTCTTGAGTGGACCGAAGAGGGGAGGTGGCGAGCGAAGCAAGCCGGCGACCTCCGTAGCGTAACGAAGGTTGAGTGGGTGAAGCGTATAAGTAACTAAGTACTTAAGTCATGAGTAGCTAAAAAGTGCAAAACCTCCCCTTTTTGCCCCCTTTTCCCCTCCTACCTTTTTCTAAGTTTTGATATTTGCCTCCTCTCTCCCCCCTTTAGGCGGATCTCGGAAGTTAAGACTTGGAACATTGTTTTTTCAGATTCATTGAAAGGGGCAATGCGTTAGTCGAAATCATTTTTCAAAGCTCCCCCCCTTCCCCCCCCCCCCCCTTCACCCCTTTTGTGTAAACTCTTGTTCTGTTTTGTTTACGGATTCGTATAGACGAGGCTCGGGAAAGTAAAAAACATTTTTCAAAATTGACCCCCTTGCCCCCTTCTCCCCCCTTTAGGCGGTTCTCGGAAGTTACGAGACTTGGAACATTTTTTTTCAGATTCATTGAAAGGGGCAATGCGTTAGTCGAAATCATTTTTCAAAGCTCCCCCTCTTCACCCCCCGCGAGCGGCGCGCAGCTCGCGCAGCCACGCAAATACTAGTTAAAAGTAGATTTAAAGATTTTACTAGAATAACAAATGAACAGTTTTCTCAAGACATGAATTCGGAGATTCCTCCTTGGAAATTCGAACAATTAATTCGAAATGGTGCTGCAATTGGTGATTGACATTTCAAAGTATGATAAAAGTCAAGGATTAGCCGCGTTAATATTCGATTGCATGTTGAATGAAACAAATGGGTATTCCAGAATTTTATGTAGGATTATGGTTTAAATCTCATGCACATACTACTTTAATTGATTTGGAAAATGGGATTAAATATCGAGTAGATTATCAGAGTAAGTCTGGTGATGCTTCAACATTTTATCAAAATACTAGGTTTTTAATGGCTGTTACTTCAACTATGTTCAACATGGAAGACGTGTACCTTGGCATGTTCGCAGGTGATGATAGTTGGTTATTAATTTAATCTGAATTTAAGGACATGAATTTATGGTGTGCAACATTTATAAATCTTGAATCAAAATTCTTCAAATATACTAGGTTCATATATTTTTGTTCTAAATATTTTGTTCATGACGGTTTTCAATGGTTTGTAGTTCCGGATCCAGTTAAGTTGTTTGTTAAACTTGGTCGTAGTGATTTAGCTAACTATGATCACGCTGAAGAATACAGGTGTACACTTAATGATTTAACTACAGTATATGAATATACGAATATTCAACATAATATGATGTCGATCGCAGTATTTGAACGTTATAATGTAAGTTTTGACGTAGGATTTTTGTTAGAAACACTTATAGCAGTCATTTTAGATAAAAATGTATTTTTGAATTTATACTATGTATCACCAGGTGATATATTGTGTGTGTATCGATCATTTATTCATTCATTTATTGTCGTATCATCGGCACCACCCTGTATACAAAGGTAAAATTTTCAAAGAACTGGAGCTGGTGCTAAACGTATAAAAGAATATCATTTGTCATGTTTGTATTAACTTATGTTTTTGCAAAAAATGCACCAAATTTAACTGAAGATAGTCTATAAGAAGAATCTCAAACTCTTCTCATCTTTTTTAATAAAAAGGAAATTTAAGTTCAGTTCACCGGCTTGGTTGCGTAGTATTTTCAAAAATATGATAATTCTACATATAGGAAACAATATGGGATTTACGCAATATTAATGTTCCATAATTTTGATTAAGTAATTATTTGAATTTGAATTAAGTATAGAAAATTAGTTCTGATATGCACCATACTGAAATACTGTGTTCAACTTTTGTTAAATTATTTAGTATAAAAAAACTTATTTGTTTGCTGTGATTTTTAACCAAAAACTATGTCCTTGTAATTAATTTAAGAAATACCTAACGACTCGACTTCGACTTTAAATCGTATTCAGTAACTTGAGAGTTTTAAGAAAAATAATGTTACCCGTTTTCGTTACAAGTTATTAAATTTAAAATAAAAAGTTTGCCTGTACATTGCCTGTACATTATTGATGTTCATTCAATTTCGTTAATTCTTACACTAACTCACTACTTATCTATTTTTATTTTATCATAATCTGGTCCCTTCAACTGACAAGTTATTGAATACAATAAAATTAAAAGTCGAACTAATAATGATTATTAAACATTTTACGTAAAGTACCTGTTTTTTTTTATTTCTTTTTTTTTGCATTTCATCTCGTAAATTAATTGCATGTAAACCATGCTTTACAATTTGTCGCGTTACCATCCTTAACCGTCCGTAACCATCCGTAACCGCGACACCGGCAAACTTACTCGGCCTCACCCTACAATGTCTTATGAAACTAACTATCAAACAGCTTGTAATTCATCTAACCCGATTAGTATAAATCGTCGCCAAACATCACCAGTCTCACCTTTGGAAGACATCAATACCACAGATACACTGTAATTCGATTAAGATTGTTCTTAAATTGTAATAGATACGAAAAAGAACTTTGAAACACAGGCGAGCAAATCGTCCTGATTTGCTCGCCTGTGTTTCAAAGTTCTTGTCTTGTCTTTCAAAGTTCTGCCTGTTGAAAAAACATATGCTATTAGAAAACGGTGCATTGATTTTAACATTAAACTGGTAAAAGAAATTCAGCAGAGGCTACCAAGCAACTTCACTATATTAGAGAAAATGGTCTCAGTTCAGTGTTGAAAACACACTTCGACAAGTAAAAGGCAACTGTAACGCGCTATCCAAACGTTTAGCATAGTACCAACTTTACGCGGTAAACGGGATGCCCTTCCCCCCGCTTCAGCACCGCGCAGCCGCAGCATGTTCGCGCGCAAGCGCCAGTTCGCCCATGTGAGTCGTTGCAACGCGCAGGGTCTCTGTATTCTTATGTTGTAAACCTTGTGTGCCTGATTAGACATTATCCCCAAACAACTGGTTTTCTTCCGTGCGTGACAAACCCCCCCCCATAAACAAAACGCACCTTTAAAGTAAAACCGTTACTTAACGAAAATTTTCATGAATTGAGTTATCAATGCCATCTATGTAAAAAATACGTAAACTACAACATAAACTTGTCATTTTTGTAAAATATTGTTTGTACCATCACGCAAGACCGTCCTATTTTAAATATAGAGATTTTGGGTTATAGTGGTTCAGCGCTTATAGATACTGCCACCCGGCGTAATATCGCGGGTTCATCGCTGTATGCACTTCTTTTACGTTTGAATGTTAAAAGAGGTGTTTTTTTTTTGCCAAACCATGTACCGAGGTACAAATTACTATTTAAGTTCCTTCCAATAAATGGTGTTATGGGCAATATTTAATATTCTGCAATATAGTATAGATTAGGAATTATAATAATATGAAAATACACCACCTCGCATCATAACTGCATTCAAAGAAACGTTCATGACAGCGTTGACAGCTGTCAAACTATTTCATCTGTCAAAATTAAAGGTTAAAAACCAAAATATGAATTATTGATGTCTCAGCGGAGGTGCGCCCGCGCACCCGCGACCCGCGAGGGACAAGGAACCACCTCAACAGTTGCCATCCTGCTCCAGCGCCGACTCTGTTATCAGCCGCACGCAGGCTGTGTGAGTGTGCCTGTTCTGTGTGTGTGTCATCGACACTGTCGCCGTACTGACTCGCGGTCGCGTCTGTTTACGGAAGGATATTGTTTACGTTTACGTTTGCTTGTTGACTCGATATACAACAGCAGAATGAATCGAAGCAACTTAGATAAATCCTTGTCGGAAACGGATTTGGACCGGGCTGGGTTGCAGAAACCGGAGAATAAAACACCTCCTAACTTTGTATCATCTCGACCAAAAAGAAGAAGACGAGAGGAAGATCTTGTTGAAGATTTCGCTAAATTTAAGGAAGAGATGCAGACTATGATCTCTTCGATGATGAAAGCCCAAGAGCAAGAATTTAATAAAAATGCAACAATTCTGCAAGGAATACAACAATCAAGTTGTAATATCGAAAGTTCTATGGCCTTTTTAATGGCTCAAAACGAAGAATTTAAGAAAAAAATCGAATCGTTAGAGGACAAAATAAAAGAGGATAAAAAATATATTATTATTTTGGAAGATAAAATGGAAATTATGCAGCAGGACAGCAGAAAGGCCAATTTTGAAATAAAAAACGCACCGAAGAAGTCAAACGAAACCAAAGACGATCTAATTCATATGGTTACAAGCCTGGCGAACTCAGTGGGGTGTCCGATCGACAAGACGGTTATCCGTGATATATACAGAGTACGTTCAAAGAAAGAAGCAAATAACACACCAATTGTAGTGGAAACCAACTCCACATTGATAAAGAACAGCATTCTGAGATCTTGTAAGGCATTCAACATTAAACAAAAATCAAAACTTTGTGCCAAACACCTGGACATGCGCACAAACGAGGATACACCTATTTTTATCACTGAGCAACTTACTGCAAAGGCTGCACGCCTACATTTCCTCGCACGTGACCTGGTGAAGTCAAAATCATACAAATACTGCTGGACTGCATACGGACGGGTATATCTCAAAAGAGAAGACGACTCTCCATCCATTATAATCAAAAGCGAAGCACAAATCCAACAGCTGATAATCCATCAATGACTAAATTACCATAACGAACTTCAATACTGTTCTCACCGCTCTTCTGGTTATTTTCTGTGCTTTTCAAACTGGGTATGTAAAGTCTGTTACACCTACTCGACACTCACAATAAATACATTATTTCCTATCCCTCCAAAAACACAAACAAACACACACACTTACTATCATTATTATACATATTATAGACCTAAAAATTTATTTACTTTCAAGCCAATTTTAATTCATTACAGGATTTACTGTAAACTAAACATTACAATATATAGACATAAAAAAATATTATTAACTAAAAATACATTGATCTATATTTACAAAAAAATAATATTACTACAAAATAATTATTCTACATCTCACAAACTCATACTATTACACATAATATGGCTTGTGTTCTTACTTCTTACGGCTTCAAACGCCATATATAAATATTACCCGATTTTAAAATGTACCGCGTATTTAATAAAACACAATAATGGGTGATCTTCTACAAACTTTAAATGACATCGATAATTTGAGTATTGCAAGATCGATAGAATGCGATTGTAGTGAACTCGCTCACAACTATAACACAAATAAAAGTGACTTTACCATAATTTCCCAAAATATTAGGAGCATATATTGCAACTTCGATGACTTTATACTAAATATGTCTTATTTCAATTTTGAAACAGACGTAATAATTCTGACTGAATGCCGACTTGATCCAAATAAACCCATACCGACATTATCCAAGTATCGCTCCTACACTACAACGCGTCAACTAAATCAAAATGACGGCGTTGTAGTATATATCAAAGACACCTTAAAAGCCAGTGTCACAGAATTAAGCTTAAGCCACTCATCATGCCTACAATTAAATATATATAATAATGTGATTTTAGCTATTTATCGTTCACCATCACACACTAACGCGGAACCTTTTATAAATTCTTTGGCACTCCATTTAGACAACCTAAATTCTCAAAAACGAAATATTATAGTTGCTGGTGACATCAATATCAACATAAGGCCTAAACACACTGAACAAGCATATGAGTTTAAAAATAGAACATCATACCTGGATATGTTATCGGGTCATGGTATTCTCTCTGGTCACACCTTAGCTACAAGGGAAACCAATTGTCTTGATCACTTTATGTTAAAAATAAACAGGAAACGGCATTCCGCTTTCATCGCCATCCTACGCACTACCGTTACAGACCACCGTACCACCTTTCTATCGTTATCTAAAACTAAACTTTACCAATCTACACCAACAACTATTACCAAAATTGATTTTGAAAGTGCCTTGCAATATTTAAAAGAAAAAAATCTATCGGTATTACTTTTTAGTGATAACCCTAATTACATAACTGAATGTTTAACACAAGTTCTTATTGAGTCAATAAAAATAAATACTACAAGTCACAAGATCCCGAAAAGTAAACGAATGATTAAGCCCTGGATCACTGAAGGCATACTAAGATGTATAAAAAATCGTAATAAGCTCCAAAAACAATCCCGAGACGATCCCCATAATGAAATAAATAAAATTACATATGCTCGTTACAGAAATCATTGCAACAACCTTATAAAAAAACTAAAAAGAAAATACGAAAGAAACCTTATTAACAAATCGTTAAACAACAACAAACAACTCTGGAAAAACCTGAAAACTATCACATATACAAATAAATCTACTAGAACTAATACCGAATTAACTAACCTAAAAGCATCACCTACGGAATCAGCAAACTTCATTAATAAATATTTCGCTAATATTGGTAACCAACTGGCAAATGACATCCAACAAACCATAACCCAGAATGAGCTAAATCAATACTTACGTTCCTTACCTAGTCTCTCTAAATCTTTTGTTCTGCTCGATACAGATATCAACGAAGTAAATAGTATAATAATCTCTCTAAAATCTGATAGTGCCCCAGGATGGGACAATATCTCCACTAGTTACCTTAAACATGTAAAGCATGAAATAACTCCAATTATAACTCATTTAGCTAACATTTGTTTTAAACAAGGCACCTTTCCTAACTCTTTAAAGAAATCAATAATAACCCCCATATACAAAGGTGGGCAGGAGGGTGACGTTAATAACTATAGGCCAATTTCTGTTATTCCTGTTATAGCCAAAATATTAAATAGAAAAACTTCTAAATTCCAGATTATTAAGCTATCTTCAAACTAACAACATTTTATCTCCATTTCAATTTGGCTTTAGACGCGGTATTTCCACGGAAGACGCTATCACGTCTTTAACAACAGTACTAACAAAAGAACTCGACAAAGGTACTAGGTGTTTATCAGTTTTTATAGACCTAAAAAAGGCCTTCGACACGGTCTCTATCCCCATTCTGGTCCAAAAGTTAGAAAAAATTGGTATTAGAGATACACAACTAGCTTTATTCACCGATTACTTGACAAATAGAAAACAGAAGGTTAAGCTCGATAATTTTGTCAGCGAGGACGTCGACGTAACATGCGGTGTACCCCAGGGAAGCGTTCTGGGGCCTACCTTATTCCTGATATATATTAACGACTTATGTAATATGTCAATCAATAAAGCTAAAATAGTTTCGTATGCTGACGACACTGCAATTGTTTTCACTGGTTCAACCTGGTCTGAAACAAAAACCAACACCGAAAAAGGTATGTTGCAAGTGGCTTCATGGCTAAAAACAAATCTCCTTACGTTAAACACGAGCAAAACTAATTATATTTGTTTCTCCATTTATAAAAATGTCCAACCAGAACCTAATTTCAACATTAAAATACATGAGTGTAGGCAGACGGCTGATTACGACTGCAATTGTCCAACCATCAATAAAGTTAACCACGTCAAGTACTTAGGTATAATGTTGGACCAAAGCCTGTCCTGGTATCCTCAAATTGAACAAATTACTGCGAGAATACGAAAATTTATTTGGATTTTTAAAACATTACGACACATAGTCCCAAAGACTGGCTTTGCAAAAAATCTTCTAAATGAAGTGTATATAGCTCTAGTTCAATCTGTAATAATATACTGTATCTCCATTTGGGGGGGCGCGCGTAAAACACGATTTCTTGATGTTGAAAGAGCGCAACGGACATTAATAAAAGTAATGTACTTCAAAAAAAGAACTTTTCACACCTATGAACTATACCAAACTAGTAATCTATTATCAGTCCGAAAGTTATACATTATGCAGATAGTATTAAAAAAACATAAAACCCTACCCTTAGATCTTAATGTATTAGCTAGAAGAAGGAAACATAATATTGCTCCCACTATTTTTGTAAGAACAGAATTTGCAAATATTCAGTACGACAAACGCTCGTCTTTCTTATATAATAAAATAAATAAACAAATAGATATACATACAAAACCGTTTAAAGAATGCAAATCGTTGCTAATTAAGTGGTTGAACAATTTATGTTACGATGAAGTTGAGAATATTCTAGTAAATATAAGGTAAAACCCTTTCCGTATAATACAACCACACACACTTACACATACACACACACACACATAAAAACATGCACGCACGCACACATATACACACACACACCAACAGACTGAATAGAAATAATAAATTCATAAACCTTTAACTTTAACTTCTCTAATAACTTGTTACACTAATAGTAAGATATAAAAGAGCGGCGCCTCCTGGCACAGGCATCTATATGCTTAAAAGGAGACGCCACCAACTGTATAATATATGTACAACGTGTAATAAGAAATAAAACATTTTTGTATTTTTTATTTTGTATTTTGATGTCGCAGACCATCAACACCTGACCTCCCCTAGGTGTCGCCACATTTACCAGTCCATCTACATCTCAGATCTAAGCTGAGATGAAAAGAGTGTCAAAAGAGACCGGGACGTTCGAGTGACTAAATCGTTATTCAATGAACCCCAAGGAAAGTAATATAATTATAATGATGATCCCTTTCGATATAGGGGAGAGTGGAAGAACAAAACGTGCTGCGCCGACCCCAAGTAAAATGGGATAAGGGCAGGAAGATGATGAACACTTTCCAGATCGGTCATCTGACAAGGGGACCTGAAAATAACTACACTTTTACGACAGAACCATTAAGTATGACTTGATTGATTGTCGTCATATAGTAAAATATTATCGTCAAGATAGGTAGTTGAAATAATCTTATCGATTCTTCAATTATTTTTTTCATTGTAAAGGCAGTAAAGAAACGTATAAAGAATTGATAATTCGATTCTGTGTATGCCAATGGGAATTTAGTTAACTACTAGGGATATTTGAAATAAAACCAATAACATTCTTATTTTCTTTTATTCCATTTCCTCATTTTCATCATTTTCTCTTACTAAGATATAATCTAGGAAGGAGGCAGGTGCTAAAATATCTTGTTGATGTCCAGCCCACCCCATATACCAAACAATAGTCATGATGTGAGCACAGCAACCAACGGTACGTTTTCCAATTATACAGTTACAGTAATAACCGTGGATTCTGTGCTGCCAACTGTTTTCCTGGATATTTAATAAAATATATGTGTTATTTTCACTTAACTTCACTACACTTTTCCACTACGGTGTCTTGACTGTATTCTAGCCCTAAATAAAAACATTTCACCCTCAAAATCTGGTATATGAAGAGGCTCAACAATCAACATCACGGCAAACTTCAATTTCAAAAATTCCATTTTGCCTTTAATGTTCTCCGTAATAAGAGTGTGCTTGCTTTATCTGTCATTACTGGGAACTCAGAAGAATATCAGCATGAATGCTAATAAAAGATGATGCTTCTTCCATTAATATTATTTTCAATAATAAAATCAGCTAATGTGTTAGGTTCATTTAATTTTTGCAAGGCACGCTCAAGAGGCATCTGGTCTATCTGTAATGGGTACATGGAAAGCATTTATCATGGCCCCTGCTATTCAAAAATCAGTTAGGTATTAGATGGGTAGCGGCATTGTTGCTGAAATCATTTGTTATTAGTTCATAATCTCTCTTAATCCTACCATTTACAACCTCCACTACCCAACTACACATTGTTACAAGTCTCGACTTATTTGCTCTTAATGTAGGAAACTGTGTGTGTCTCACCAGGTTGCAGAGATTCAGGTTTACAAACATTGTAATTAAGAGATGTTAACAAAATAATTGTAACATTATATCAGAATCTGAAAAAGCCTTCGATTCGATCGAAACCTGGGCGGTGTTACAGTCTCTTCAGCGGTGCCGTATCGACTATAGGTATATCGAAGTGCTGAAGTGTATGTGTAGAAACGCCACTATGTCGATTCGATTACAGGACGAGAGCACGAAACCAATCCAATTGCAAAGAGGCGTGAGACAGGGAGACGTTATTTCTCCGAAACTGTTCACGAACGCATTGGAGGATGTTTTCAAACTCTTGGACTGGGATGGATTCGGCATCAACATCAACGGCGAATATATCACTCACCTTCGTTTTGCCGATGATATAGTCATCATAGCTGAATCGCTGGAGGATATGAACACAATGCTCAGAGACCTCAGTAACGTTTCTCAACAGGTGGGTCTTAAGATGAACATGGACAAGACGAAAGTCATGTTTAATGACCGTGTTCCACCCGTACCGGTAATTGTTGGGAGCGATACTCTCGAAGTTGTTGACAGTTATGTTTACCTGGGACAAACTTCGACAAAGAGGTCGCCCGAAGAATCCAACTCGGATGGGCAGCGTTCGGGAAACTACGCGACATCTTTTCGTCCAAAATTCCGCAGTGTCTCAAGACGAGGGTGTATAACCAGTGTGTGTTGCCAGTGATGACTTATGGCACAGAGACATGGTCCTTAACTGCTGGCCTCTTAGAAAAGCTCAGAGTCACGCAACGAGCCATGGAGAGGGCTATGCTCGGAGTTTCTTTGTGCGACAGAATCCGGAATGAGGAAATTCGCCGAAGAACCAGGGTCACCGACATAGCTCGCAGAATATGCAAGTTGAAGTGGCAATGGGCAGGCCACATCGCTCGAAGAACGGACAACCGATGGGGAAGAAAGGTTCTCGAGTGGCGACCACGAACCGGAAGACGCAGCGTTGGCAGGCCTCCCACCAGGTGGACCGACGACATCGTGAGAGTCGCAGCCTCGCAGGCAACCGGTGGATGCAAACGGCAGGCTGCCGATCTTTATGGCGTTCTATGGGGGAGGCCTTTGTCCAGCAGTGGACGTCTAATGGCTGATGATGATGATGATCAGAATCTGACACAGTTGCCGCATAGGGGCCATAAGTATCAATTATGTGACCGTCTGTTGTTAAAATTAAGAAAGGCTTAACCAAGTTTCTGTATTTATAATAATAATAATAATATTCCACAACTATCACACAACGCCATCTAGTCCCAAGCTAAGCAGAGCTTGTGTTATGGGTACTAGACAACTGATAAACATACTTATATATTTCTAAATACATACATATTATAGATAAATTACACCCAGACACAGAACAAATGATCGTGCTCATCACACAAACATTTGTCCTGGGTGGGAATCGAACCCACGACCTCCGGCATAGCAGTTAGGGTCACTAACCACTAGACCAACAGGCCAGTCATTTATGTAAACTATATCATTGTTTTTGAAATAAATAATTTAATGATTTTTGTTTATTATTTTGTTTTGACTTTTAAAATATACTGTCAAAATAAAATGATTAAATTATCGGCCCTGGAGCACTGTCTTTTAGCTACTTGATAACCAAACGCAAAAAATAATCTGAAATGTGAAATAAATGATTTTTTATGTTCTTGTTCCCATAATGTTTATCAAAAAAAGTGTGTTGGATAAAATACGTAACAATACATATTAAAAAATTGTAAACAATATATTTTTAGGTTCTCATAAGTTTATCAAATGAAGTAACGAAACGCATGTTCAGAAAAATTAATCACGAGATTGACAGATTAAAATTCTGGGTTGCAAGTTTTAGCATCTATAATAGTCAATTTCAGGTGGTACAAATGCATAAATAAATCCAATACATTTTTTTTCAGAATCTCCGATTTTTTTCCTATATTTTCGTACCTTTGTTCTTAAGGTACATTGTTTAGCCAGAATCGTATGAAAAAAAAACACCTCCTTTACATCGCGGACTATGTCGGTTAGACTGGCTGATGGTAGTATTCGTACTAATATTGTATTGTTAACATGTGTTAATGTGAATTGTATGTCTTTGTGTATTCCTGTTGAGTTTGTTGTGTTTCCCGATGCCTCAAACAACGAAACGCTACTAGGAATAGACTTCATTACTAGTACTAAGTCTAAGTTGGTCTTGAATTTTTCTTTTATGACATGGTATACAGCTGATCGGCCTCAGTTCATTCACCCTCTACTGACGGAGAGTTCTCGCGAGTTGGTGGAGTGTGCTTCTCTCAACCTACTGAGGGAAGATGAGGCTCTGTAGACTGAGGAGGAGCGTTTGCTGAGTGGTTTGCAGAATCTTATTTGTGAGTACTCTGATATTTTTAACCGACTTCTAAAAAAAAGAAGGAGGTTCTCAATTCGGATGTTTATATTATTATTATTTTTTTAAAGTTTGTTCGGGCATAACTCCGTCACTTGCTAACCGATTAGATTTATTTTTTTTTTTGTTGGAAAGGGTAAAATCTTCCCAAATGGTCCTATAATTTTTATCGAAATCGGACAAGCGGTTTTTGAAAAATCAATCAACTCGAAAAAAAAACTACATTATCCACATTATGACCCATGAACATGTAAACTTACATGACGTGAACCACTAAAAAGTGAAAAATAAAATCTTTTTAACAAAAAATAAAACCAACTTAAAAAAAAAAAAAAAAGGGAAAAATAAACTTTAGAAGTAAAATCAGTTTCTGAAGTCGGTGACCTTTGTTTCTTTGATTTCATTTTTTTGCCACCGACTTCAGAAACTGATTTTTCGTTTCATTTTTTGTTATAAAGTTTTTTCAATATAATCAGAGAGCCGACTCCATTTGCGGAACACCATATAGATACTGGCGACCATCCGTATATTGCTTTGACCCCGTATCGCGTTACGCCTGCCAAGAAGCAAATCATCCGCGCCGAGTTAGACAAGATGTACGCGGAGGACGTGATCGAGGAGTGTGAATCCGCCTGGGCAGCACCGTGCGTCTTGCTACCGAAACGTAATGGTAGGTACGTATAGGTTTTGTGTCGACTATCGAAAGTTGAACGCAGTCACTAGGACGGATGCATGCATACCCCATGCCGCGTATTGACGAGCTCTTACAGTCGACCAAGATGGGTTGTGTTATGAGTTCTCTAGATCTTCGCAGTGGTTACTGGCAGGTGAGTACCGCCGATAGTGACAAAACGGCGTTCGTCACGCCTTTTGGTACGTACCGCTTCAAACGTATGCCGTTTGGCCTTAAGAATTCGCTAGCGTCGTTTCAGAGGCTCATAGATCGTTTCAGATCAGGGTCTTCTCTATCTCGGTCACACGACAGCATTTGTTTGGTGTTTGTGTCGTTATCTCTGTCTTGAGTACAGTCGGTTAGAAAAGTTATCGTTGTGTTTTTGTTTGTTGTTTTTACACTTAATTCGTCAAATATTCAAGGGGTAATCAAAAGATGTATCCACAACTTCAAAGTAAATGATAGGTCTCTATACACTTTAAGTTCTATAAACTTTGAGTTTTTGTTATCTTTGGCTGAGGCCCCAATATGTTCAATACAGAACACAAGAATGTATCCGAATTAGTTTTAGAGAATATACCTAGACGAAAATCATAGACAACTTATAATGGAAGCTCATGTGGGTGTCGATTGTCGAGTGTTCTTACAAATACAATAGTTTTGATTTAAACTAAATTTTCTGGTGTTTCAATTATATTACCGAGCTATCGAGGGAAGAAACAACAGAATGGTCAAATGAATATGAATGGAATGGTGAATGGGCAGAGTGGTGACGGCACGGTTGGCGCAGTTGCTCAAGCCATGGACTGCTGCGCTGCGTGTCGCGGGTTCGATCCCCGCACGGAACAATTATTTGTATGGCCTACAGATAGTTGTTTCGGGTCTGGGTATTTGTGTATGTGAGTTAAATGTTTGTGAACGCACCCACGATACAGGAGAAATTCCTAGTGTGGGGCAACGTTTTTAAAAAAAAAGGTGAAAGATGACTTCCACAAAACCGAAAAGGAAATGACAACAATGAGTAAGTTATTAGCTAAATTAAAACGCGACATCAGTTTTCAAGGAATTAAAACGAGCCTAAATACTGTGCAGTGGTTACGCAAAAGGTGCAGAAGTTATAACAAAATCTTAAAAATAACTGAAGAAAAATAAATACAGAAGACCACAAAACGGAAACCAAAAACAGTACTGCAATCTACATAGTAATTAATTATGTAGTTGACCCTATACCAAGACCATCTGGAACACAAAATAAAAAATAAAGAACCGAAGCAACCGTAACGAATGTATCGATTTTAACTAACAAGAATAACACTGATGTGTATATTTCTAAAAAAGGCTAAGGAGTAGATAAAAAATCTCGAACTGACAAAGAAAATGATTCGCAAGTGATTCTGACATATTTGTTTGGTTGAGCGACATTTTATCGGACTGTGATAACTTGACTGAATTTAATTATTATGAGGACAACAAGACTGACTTAGAATTAGCATCTAGAGAACAACAAATTGAACAAATAGTTAAAGAAATATATGACATGGATAGTAATCAAGACAGACAAGCAAGCCAAAGGGACGATATCTGCGAAGAGACATGTGAGATAAAAGAAGTTCCAGAAATTCATATGAAAGAGACAAACGTTAAGGCAAATGATAAAAATAAAGTGACTATCTTATCGTCTGTAAAAATCACAAATCAGAAAACCAAGCTTTCTATAAAATTTTACCTGGAAATTTACAACTAAAACCAAGCGTGTGTAAAGCCCAGCGCAGATGTCGCCACTGCTGTCAAATCGTTTTCGCTTTGTTTACACTTTGGTTCTTGCTATTTTTTGTGTTTAGACCGGTCCACTATCGTTTCTTGACAACATGTATTGTACCTGGAAGGTTAAAGAGTTGAAAGAAGAACTGAAAAAACGAGGAGGAAGGTTAACTGGAAAGAAAGCTGATATTATTGAGAGGTTCTTAATAATAATATTGTTGGCTCAAAGTCACGCCATCGGCCGGTAGCCGTGCGGTTAGCATCCGGTCGTTGTGCGGCGGCCGACAGAAGTTCATAAAACGAGGCGAGCGGCGGTGCAACGGCCACTTTTTGCTTGGACGGCGCTCGGAAAGGACTTGCTACCCGACTATTATCGTGTGCTTCGCTAATTTTGGTTTATGTTTTTGCTCGTGTACTGATTATTCCATTTGCTAGTGCTATTTCTATTTGATTATTGTTTAAAATGTTTGTCTTGATATTTTTGTAAAAGTGTAATTCAAAAGATATTAAACATTGTTTATTTTGTTCACGTATTTCACTTCTGATTCCTAATATCAGAAGTGGGATAAAGATTCTTTTCGCCCACAAGTTAAAAACTAGTTTTCAGGCTTTTAATTTTAGATAAAAGCGGGTAGTAGTTAGCAATGGATAGATCGAGTTGTTCGCGTTCAAAAACTAGTGCCTCTCGTTCTAAGCGATCTTGTAGCCACCATAAGCGAAGTGGAAGGTCACGTACGTAGCAAGTTTCGGGATCCGATCGCCGTTCCAAGCGCGAACGAGATCGTCGTAGGAGCCGCGTGAGGACGCGAAGTCCTGTGTAACCGCTCTCGCGGTTGAGGCGACGCTCCGGACAGGATTGGTTTACTTTCGTTCCTGATACAAGTAAGATCGAACCATTTTAATATTTCGTTGGTTTAGTAGTCGTAAGCGCGACTATGAGCATGAAGGTTCTGGGTTCGATTCCCGGGTCGGGCAAAGTGCTATTTTCTGGATTTGTGCCCTGTTGGTGACGATGGGCTCACCCCTGTTACATGGTTAAGCTTATGTCTTAACATAACTGGCGAAATGTGGGTATACTGGGTACCTCTGCCTAACCCTTCGGGGATTGCAGGCGTGATGTTATGTGTGTGTTTATAAGGTCACTGGGGTGATTGGCAATGCCTCGGACGCATTGGTGGTTATTTACATGGTGGTGCTAATACGTCGCTTAACGATTGGTTGACCAATAACAGCACGTGGACTCATTTTAAACACGAATTTCGGTCATTGTGTCCGCGTGAAGTCGATATGGTCACTGTGCTATAATGACGTTACGAGTACAAGTATCTGTATGACCTACAATAGTTTTTTTTTAAGTCGGGTACTTGTGTATGTGAGTTTAAATATTTGTGAAGGTACCCACGATACAGGAGAAATTCCTGGTGTGAGGCAACGTTGTGATTTGTGATATCTGATGCTCAAATAAAAGCCGCAATTATGAACAAAACAAAATACAGTCAAAAGTCTTGTTTTCCGTATATTTGAAACCAAAAAGTGCAGTTGTTGGCACATCAAACTCGAATCATGGTCATAGGTTGTTTTCGTGTGAAGACGTAGGCCGTATACAGGTGCACTGTAAAGTCTGATAAGTTTTGCTTTATTATAGAAGTTGCTTTATAATACACATGATAGGCTAAGAAAGATGACAATGAGTTACGTATCAGTTGATGTTTATAAGGATTTTGATGAAGTAAAGTTGTGGTTGCAAGCCAAGAGATTCTATCGGCTGTATTGTGTTAGACAGTACCAGTAATTATTGTGTAGTCGTAGTCTGATTAAAATTGAAGGTTTTTGAGGAAACTCGAGTAGACAGTGGGTGTGTTTCTTGTATGTTGTGCGTTTAGCTCTGGTTGAGGTCAGGGTCTGGAAAGACCGTAGTGTTAAGTCAAATAGTGATACACACGGGAGATAGACTTGTTTACTAGTCAGTTAGAGATCTGTGGTTTTACTCGATGATTTTTGTGAACCTGGCATTTTTTTGACGCAATAATGTTTTTAAGATTGATTTAAACGACAATGTAAGGGTGGTTGATTGTTGTATTTTCGATAATTTCCAGTTTAGCCGCGTTTGATTTTATCAACGAGAGTAGGACCTAATGGATGTTTGGTCAGGTTCTGTCGTAGATGTTTGGTCAGGTTTTGTCTCTTTGCATAGTAACCATTACATAGGAACGTGTGGTTTGGTCAAGCGCGTGACCTCAGCTGCGTGTGTGAAAGTCTGTGTGAAAGTCTGTGTCATACGCTAACAATGTGCCTATGTCAACAGCCACTGAGGGGTATGCAAACTTGGAGCCTATGCCTACAGTGTGTGTGGAAGTCTGTGTGATATGCTAACAATGTGCCTATGTCAACAGCCACTGAGGGGTATGCAAACTTGGAGCCTATGCCTACAGTGTGTGTGGAAGTCTGTGATGTCAACAGCCACTGAGGGGTATGCAAACTTGGAGCCTATGCCTACAGTGTTGTGGAAGAAGTCTGTGTGATATACTAACAATGTGCTTACCTATACATCCCTATGTGCCTATTGGTATTCTTGTCTGACAAGTTTTGTTTGGTGAATGTTTCTTTGAATTTGATTCTCGGCTTGAATGTTCCTTAATGAATGAGATTACTCTCTTGTTGTACTACTCGGTTAGAAAGCCTTGGTGTTAAAGGTTTTACTCGATGATTTCAGCAGTTTTTGTTGCAATAGAATTTTTAAGGTTGGTGTGAACGACTATGGTATATGACTCAAGGTAGTTGAGTCAAAGTAGTGTTGTATTTTCGATAATTTCCAGTATTTGATTTAATTAATGAGAGTCGAATTTGGTGCCACCCAATGGAACTAAAGTTTGGTCAGGACTGATCGAGCGGAACAAAATTCTGTTGTAAACTTGTTTGTTTTTGTTTGCAGAGTAACCATTACACAAGGATGGACGCAACGCAACGCTGCTTGGCCTTAGCAGTGGTTGCCAGGGCTTTGCCACAATGACGCCGTGAACGTGCACGTCACTGCAAGGCGACTGCGCGCCCTTCTGGCGTTGCTGAGCGCGTCGCTGCAAGGCGACTGCGCGCCCTTCTGGCGTTGCTGAGCGCGTCGCTGCAAGGCGACTGCGCGCCCTTCTGGCGTTGCTGAGCGCGTCGCTGCAAGGCGACTGCGCGCCCTTCTGGCGTTGCTGAGCGCGTCGCTGCAAGGCGACTGCGCGCCCTTCTGGCGTTGCTGAGCGCGTCGCTGCAAGGCGACTGCGCGCCCTTCTGGCGTTGCTGAGCGCGTCGCTGCAAGGCGACTGCGCGCCTTCTGACGTTGCTGAGCGCCTCGCTGCAGGCCGAGCGCCTCGCTGCAGGCTGAGCGCCTCGCTGCAGGCCGAGCGCCTCGCTGCAGGCCGAGCGCCTCGCTGCAGGCCGAGCGCCTCGCTGCAGGCCGAGCGCCTCGCTGAAGCCCAGCGCCTCGCTGCAGGCCGAGCGCGTCGCTGCAGGCCGACTGCGCGCCCTACTGGCGTGTACAGCGCGTGGCTCCGGGCTGCCAGCGCGCTACTGTTGTGTTAAGCGCGTAGCTCCAGGCTGCCAGCGCGCTACTGTCGTGTTAAGCGCGTAGCTCCAGGCTGCCAGCGCGCTACTGTCGTGTTAAGCGCGTAGCTCCAGGCTGCCAGCGCGCTACTGACGTGTTAAGCGCGTCACTCCACGGTGCCAGCGCGCCCTACAGGCGCAGTTGTGTGCGGCACTCCACGGTGCTAGCGCGCCCTACAGGCTAGAGATGGGCTTAAGCGTTAAAAAATAATAACACTGCTAAATGCTAATGCTAAAAATAATTAACACTTAAAATTAGCAGTTATTTTTAGCAACTGTTAAATTTAGTCACAGACAGATTTTTAACATAATTAATTCTCATTTCCTTCATATTTTTCACAGGCTTAGGACTGTTAACTTTTTCTGTTGGCGTATTTGTAATGAGAATCAATTTATTTCTTTTTTTCATGTCTGTTATTTTTGTATTTGTAATTTTCTTCTAATCTTTTTTATCTTATCCCGCGTAAACCTTCGTAACGAAGATCAGTCTTTATTTAACTCTCTTTAAATGTAATATTTCCGAATTCAGCAGTTAGCACTTAGCGGTGAGTTAAATCAGCCCGCTCGCTAGTTGCTAAATAACTCGTGTTGAAACCAATTCAATAGAAACGGAACTTGTCACTGTCAGTTGTGACTGCTAGATTTAACAGCTATATCAGAACTTATTTAACAGGTGTTGACACTAAAAAAAAAAAAATTAGCAGTGTTAATTTAGCAGCTTATTAATTCAAGACCCATCCCTACTACAGGCGCAGTTGTGTGCGGCACTCCACAGTGCCAGCGCGCCCCACAGGCGCAGTTGTGTGCGGCACTCCACAGTGCCAGCGCGCCCCACAGGCGCAGTTGTGTGCGGCACTCCACAGTGCCAGCGCGCCCCACAGGCGCAGTTGTGTGCGGCACTCCACTGTGCCAGCGCGCCCTTGTGGCACTCCACGGTGCCAGCGCGCCCCACATGCGCAGTTGTGCGTGGCACTCCCCCGTGCCAGCACGCCCCACTGGCGTTGTGAGACACGCTATCAAGGAGACAGCGAAGACTCAGCCGCCTTGTTGGAAGCTGACGAGGACGTCAGAGCGTCAGGAGAGGCCGTGTTGGCTCAAAGTCACGCCATCGGCCGGTAGCCGTGCGGTTAGCATCCGGTCGTTGTGCGGCGGCCGACAGAAGTTCATAAAACGAGGCGAGCGGCGGTGCAACGGCCACTTTTTGCTTGGACGGCGCTCGGAAAGGACTTGCTACCCGACTATTATCGTGTGCTTCGCTAATTTTGGTTTATGTTTTTGCTCGTGTACTGATTATTCCATTTGCTAGTGCTATTTCTATTTGATTATTGTTTAAAATGTTTGTCTTGATATTTTTGTAAAAGTGTAATTCAAAAGATATTAAACATTGTTTATTTTGTTCACGTATTTCACTTCTGATTCCTAATAATATATTATTTAGCAGTGTTACGCTCTAGATTTGGATATTTTTTCAGTTGTTACGTGTTAACTGTTACTTGACTCATTGTAGGAAAATTTACGAAAAATGAGAAATCATTACTTTAATGATAAATGGTATTATTTATTTTATAGGTTAGTTAGAAGCCTATGACCGAAATTTTAATTTCGGTAATCAAAGCCCTGAAGCTTCTGAAAGCCAAGCCATTGACGTTCCTGCTGCAGAACATTACCACGACGTTAATAGCTCCACCATATTGCCGAAGATTACCAAACAACATATTCAAATATACTTTGACAGGTATGTAATCTATTGATATTTCCAATTAAACAGGTAAATTTTGTTTGATACCTTCGTACGGCCCTTAGTTTACATAATGGTTTTTTCAACACACTTTTGTTTTAATCTATTGCATAGATTCTATCGCGGGCCTTGAGTTGAGCGTGGAGAGCGAATCCAGAGATTTCCTAACAAAAATATTCAGTGTCAAGTTTAAGGGTTGCTATGGTTACGGAAAATAACGAGTCCCTATAATGCCCGTCACAGTAATGCACATACCAGCAATGCACGACATGACAATGTACAACATTGGAATTCAAAACACTTACATTCCTATGTCGCGCGTTCTCGTGTCGTGCATTCCTGTGTTGGGCATTGCTGGTTCACGTTATGACACTTACGTCAGGCTGTCAATACTTTTTCTTTTAAATTTTCTGTCATAGAGTTTCTTACTAGCTTAGTTAGTTTAAGAAGGTTAGTTTTGATATAAATAATGTACATCGCGCGAAATTCGAAGATCAAACTCTTAATATCGTTATTTTTGTTCAAATTTTTTGAATGAATAATTATTTTGGTGTGTAATTACACTATTAATACCTAATTATTTATACCTATTATTGTTGCATAAGTTGATAAAAAAATGCTATGCAATAGATTTACCGCGGCAGTCTCCGAGTGCCACACGTTTTTTTTTTTTAAATAAACAAACACTTGCTCATAAAGTGGCTATAATTTCACCGCAATTAGGCACATAATGACACCTATAATCAAACTGTGACTTTTTCATTGCTATTATTCACTAGTGAGTTATAGGGGTTCTTTTTTTAATTTTATTGGTTGAGTTGCTGTTCTTAAAAAAGTTTCGATACAAAAAAGATCGTGTTCAATAGTAAAAATTAATTAATGTACCTAGTGCTTGCTCATTTCATGCAACTTTGAATTTAAATAGATAATTTCAACTTATACGTTTTTAATAAATGAAACTTTCATTCAAATAATATAACTTTTGTTTTCTCTGTTATAAAGAAAAATTTGAATTCCCCATTTTGTCCGTGGCTAAAACTCTATCCGCGAAAAGTCAAAAATCATCTTTTAGTCCGATCGCCATTGTTACAGTATTCATGGTGGCGCCACTGGTCAAGAAAAAATTCATCGCAATCGCTTCGTCAAACTTAGTACATTTATTTTAGTTCCGTGTTTTCCCGCCTGCACAGATAAGTTTGTCGAACTGTAGATGCGCGCGCATAAGTAAACCGATTAGTTATTCCCGCTATTGTGAAAAAAAATCAGAACTGGTTTTAACGGTTGAAGATGGCTTTTTAGTATTATTTTCTTCACAAGTGTGTTAAAAAACGTCGTGTGATACACGCGTGTATTGATGATTACCGTCCTCGGCTTTCTTAAGACCCTCACCTGACGGCTCGGGTCTCAATGGCGCCTCAGCGGTAATCAACGTTACACACTTGTACAATAATGTACTATTATTGCAGAATTAATAAGAATATCAGTGATGCTGTAAGATTATATGAATCGCGATACCTTCTTGTTTTACGGTCAACGACATCCGGCCAAGATACATACCTAAAAGGTAGCCTTAATCTCACATAAAACTCATTTAAAAGTTGATGTCTAGAAACTAAAGTGTGGCTGGGTCACTTCTTCCATAGTTGACAATGGTGAAGTTTCAAATGTAAACATATCAATACTTCTTCCAGGTTATTGCAAGGCATCTATGAAGCAGCTTCAATATGAGGTAAAGGTAATTAAGTAATGATGGAATTCCTGAAGAAGCAAGCTGTGAATGTGCCGCAGGAGAAGGAAAAGAAGCTCATTGCAAACATATAGCTGTGGTTCTTCTTGCTGCTGAAAATATTGCCTGGGAAAAAAAAAATCCTACATGAAGTTTCTACCTCACAACTACAGACATTCCATAAGCCATCAAAGAAATATTATGCAACACCATTGAGAGCCTCCAGATTGCAGTCGAAAAGACATACATAATTCCGTTTACTCTCCATACTTGAAACAAAACCCTCATTGTGATAAAAATGCCTTTCAATGTCGGTTACAGTCATTGATTTTAAATTATCCACAATCATCAATGCCTCTAAAACTATTATATCCTGCAGCTAACCAACGAGGAATATGTTTGGACTGGATGTTTTTTTTAGAATCCATGAATTTATTAATTGTCTCTGAAAATAGAATTAAGGAAATTGAAATTGAAACGAGAGGACAAAGTTCCAAGCCAAAGTGGTTTGAGTACAGAAAACCCACATTACAGCCAGCATTTTTTACACTGTGTGCCATTTGAAAAGTGAAAAGTTAATTAAATATTCAAATCAATTATGTATTAAATAAAAATTCAGTCCAGACAAGAGCCATGGCACATGGGATTATAAATGGAAAAGTAGCCATCAAAAGGTACATGGTGACTTATGACGTGGTTGTAGTGGAATGTGGTTTGTTTTTGTCCCAAGAAAGGCCTTACCTAGGAGCATCTCCTGATGGTTTACTGGGACCAGAAACCATAATAGAAGTAAAATGTTCATATGCTTCTAGAAATCAAAAAATTAGTCCTATTACAGTACATATGATGAAAATGGACAATTAGCTCTAAAAAATAATATATTTATTACTACCAAAAAGGGCAGTTAACAAAAAGCATGTAACAAAAAGATTATTTTGTAATTTATTGGTTTTTACCTTTAATGCTACGGTCACACGCGCGCCGTGCAGCCCGGCGGGCTGCCTGGCGGGCTGCGCGGCATGCAGCCCGTCCCGGGCCGGCGGACATTCAAGCTGTTTACACGCACGCCGTCGTGAATTTTTTTTGAATTTTTTTTCATCGTCGTCGTCGGCGCCCGCACATTCATTCTTTGAACTTTGCCAAAAAACCGACACTTGCCCGATTCGCGGCATTCACGTTCACGGGCTCGGGCGTACCGTTTACACGCTCGTGAATGTGAATGTGCACGTTGAATGTAGAGTTGAACGCGCGCGTGTGAACCTACTGCTACGGTCACACGCGCGCCGTGCAGCCCGGCGGGCTGCCTGGCGGGCTGCGCGGCATGCAGCCCGTCCCGGGCCGGCGGACATTCAAGCTGTTTACACGCACGCCGTCATGAATTTTTTTTTGAATTTTTTTCATCGTCGTCGTCGGCGCCCGCACATTCATCCTTTGAACTTTGCCAAAAAACCGACACTTGCCCGATCCGCGACATTCACGTTCACAGGCGCGTTCACCGGCTCGGGCGTACCGTTTACACGCTCGTGAATGTGAATGTGCACGTTGAATGTAGAGTTGAACGCGCGCGTGTGAACCTAGCATTACATAATGCTACGGCCACACGCGCGCCGTGCAGCCCGGCGGGCTGCCTGGCGGGCTGCGCGGCATGCAGCCCGTCCCGGGCCGGCGGACATTCAAGCTGTTTACACGCACGCCGTCGTGTCAGTCAGTGCCAGAATGGCGAGCAGCGAGGATCTCGGTGTTGTTGCTGCCATATCCTTTGGCTTAACTTATTTTTATTGGAAAAAGAAACAAAATTATGAACTACGGAGAAAAGGAAAAATACTGACGCCAAAAAGATTGTAGGATGTATATATACATATATATATAAAATATACATCATCTGTAAAAAATTCAACTGTCTAACTAACACGGTATGAGATACAGTACAGAGAAAAAACGAGTATTTATTATTATTTTTCATTATTTTGTCAAATGAAATAAACAGCCACATACCAGCCACATACCTACCAAAGCAACGCATAGCCTACAAGCATCCCGCCTACTGATTTCCAGTAGGTAATTTACTACAGGTAGGCAGGTAGTAACTGAAATTATTGCAATACCTAATAATACGGCGCACTCATCCTCTTTAATCACTATAATATATAATCACTCGAATCTACTAGACAGACAGGCAGGTAACTTGAGCCCTGATTGTCATACTTTCGGTATGGTAGCCAAGGGTCAAGATACGTGGCGGGGATTAGGTATACGTTCCATCCATACGGCTGCAACGCGGAGTGGAAGGTGCAACAAAGGTGCAAGGGGCGAGAGGGGCACCAGTATGAGAGCAGAGCAGAGCCCTAAAGCAGGCACTCGCTGCAGGGCCGACGTCGTTGACAGTTGTATGCGAAAACGGAATTTTGAGCTTATGCGTGAATAGGTACTTTGTGATTTTGCTGGGGACAGTTTATTTTTCTACATTGGTTTTGTAGCATAGTTTTGTTAGTATAAAAGGTTTTTGTTTTGATAATAGGTATAGTAAGTAGCATAGCATAGTATTGTACCAAATATATAGTTTAGTGGTAGTTCTTTGTGTTTTTTTCTGGAATAGTATAGATAGGCATAAGTAGGTGCTTAGGCACGTATAGGTAGATTAGGATCTTTGTATCGTATATATTATTAGGTTTTTCTTTATTCATAGAATAGGTATTATGTAGGTGCTATAGATTAGTATTTTCCTTCGTTAGATAGGTATTCTTTAAACAATTTAGTGGTAACAATATGGTTGTCGAAATTCTAAATATTGGAGGGAAAATGGTAACCCATTTTATAGTACCGATAAAAGGGGACGGAGCTTGCCTTTTTAGATCTCTTTCTTATTTAATGTAGGGTAACGAAGAGATGGGATTCGAAGTACGTGAAAAAATTGTTCAGTACGTAAAGGAGCACTGGGATGAGTTTTCTGGTTTCACTGACGACGGATGTGGTGACAACTACAGCACCCTAGAAGAATATTGTGCTCATATGATTCTGCCTTCAACTTACGGCACAATGTGTGAGTTGACCGCTGCAGGCAGAATATATAACTTCGTTTTTGAAGTGTACCGCCATCGCAAGTTTTATGTTAAAGTTGGCTCTGAAGGTTGTCAAATTAAGCGCCTTCGCTTTTCAGGCGATCTAGCTGTTGGTCATTTTGAAACATATGTGTCAGGTGAGGATGAATTTTCTGGGGTAGAAATAAATGCTACAATCAATTCAATCTCAGTAAAAGCTGGCAAAATTACTTCGAGACGCACCGAGGTCGTTGATATTGTACCGGTATCATCGACTGATTCGGACATTTCGACGGAAATGAAAACTAGCTCGACCTGCAAAAATAAAAAGAAGAAACGTAGAGCTAGATTTACTAATAAAACGAGAAGGAACCAAGTTAAACAGGCAGAACAAAAGTATTTAAAGAAAAACGCAGAGAAGCATAGGCAGGCTGTGCTGAATACCAACGTAAACACCCTGAAGTAAACAGGCAGGCTGTTGCTAAATACCAGCGTAAACACCCTGAATTAAACAGACAGGCTGTTGCTGAGTACCAGCAAACGCACCATGAGGTTCACAGGCAGGCTGTTGCTGAGTACCAGCAAACGCACCCTGAGGTGCACAGGCAGGCTGTTGCTGAGTACCAGCAAACGCACCCTGAGGTGCACAGGCAGGCTGTTGCTGAGTACCAGCAAACGCACCCTGAGGTGCATCGAGCTGCCCAATCTCGACAACGACTGCAGGTGGCTACAAGAAAATGGGTGAGCAAGTTTCTGTCAGGAATGTCCTACAGTTCTGAGATTGGATACGAACGTTATGAGGTTCTCGGTATCGGTAATATGAAAAAAAAGTGTCAGTGTTGCAACGCATTAAAATGGAAAGATGAAACACCTGGGATTTGCTGTAGTAGTGGGAAAGTGGACCTAGAAGTATTACGCGGTCTTCCTGAGCCCCTTTATAGTTTAGTTATGGACCTGCACCCCGATCATAAACATTTTATAAGCAACATACGAAAATATAATAATTGCTTCCAAATGACGTCATTTGGAGCAAAAAAAAATATAGAGCATGGTTTTATGCCAACTTTTAAAGTCCAAGGGCAAGTTTACCATTTAGTGGGCAGCTTATTACCACAACCAGGGCACCAAGCACCATTTCTACAAGTTTATTTCGTTGGGGAAGACGAAAGGGATAACAACTTAAAACCAGGATTAGTGAAGCAGTTGCAGAAAATGCTTCACGATGTAAATCCTTATATAAAGAACTTGCAGACTGCTATAGACAAGGTATCTCCATCATATGACTCATTCAAAGTCGTTATTCATGCTGATAAAAAGCCATCTGAAGGGCATAGAGGTTGTTTTAACGCCCCAACTGCCAATGAAGTGGCTTTGGTGATGACGGACCAACAATTTGAACGTCGAGACATTGTTATAGAAGGTCGCTCTAATTCAGCGAATAAATGAGACCCATAGGTCTTATGATGCTTTACAATATCCGTTAGTTTTGTTACGGCGAAGATGGTTACTCCATTGCCATACCACAACGTGATCCAAAGACCAAAATGTCTTTGAAAAAGACTGTTTCAGCGGCAAGTTTTTATTCATACCGTATAATGATCAGAGAAGGGGAAGATAACCACCTGATGCGTTTTTGTGCTCTCTTAAGTCAATTTTTGGTAGACGAATACGCCAAGATTGAAACAGAAAGATTAAGTTTCATACAAAATAACCAATCAAAGCTACGCGCAGAGAGTTACATTCATTTAAAGGATGCCATTGGTAGGCAAGATGCTGATCAAATGGGTCAGATGGTAGTGTTACCATCTTCGTTTACCGGAGGGCCCAGGTACATGCATGAGCGAACACAAGACGCCATGACCTATGTTCGACACTATGGTCGTCCTGATCTTTTTATTACTTTTACCTGCAATCCAAAATGGGAAGACATTACACAAAATTTGTTTTCAGGCCAAAAATCACACGATCGTCACGATATTATTGCGAGAGTTTTTCACCTAAAAGTAAAAAAAAATGATGAATCTATTAATTAAAGGAAAGTTGTTCGGAGAAGTGCGATGCCATATGTATTCAGCGGAGTGGCAAAAACGTGGCCTTCCGCATGTTCACATTTTAATTTGGTTAGTAACTCGTATCACACCGAATAACATCGATAAAATTATATATGCCGAAATACCTGACCCAGAACTTGATCCCCAACTTTATGATAACGTAAAATCGCACATGATACATGGTCCTTGCGGTACTTTTAATTATAATTCACCTTGCATGAAAGAGAAAACTTGCAGTAAAAGGTACCCCAAACCTCTACTCGATGAAACACAAACCGCTGATGACGGTTACCCTCACTACAGACGACGTTCTCCAGAGAGTGGCGGCTTTACATGTAAAATAAATGGAGTAGAGCTTGACAATCGCTGGGTGGTTCCATACAACCCCGTTCTTTTACGTACATTTAAGGCTCACATCAATGTTGAGTATTGTAACTCAGTTAAGTCCATAAAATACATTTGTAAATACGTAAACAAAGGATCTGATCAAGCTACTTTTGCTATAGAAAATAAAAATGGTGAAGTAAAAATATACGAAAGTGGGCGATACATAAGTAGTTCCGAAGCGGTTTGGCGAATATTAGGTTTTTCCATTCACGAACGTTTCCCTACTGTACTTCACCTTGCGGTTCACCTTGAAAACGGCCAAAGAGTATATTTTAATGCACAAAATCTCGCAGATAAATTGATTACACCTCCAAAAACCGGTTCTCTATTGTGTCACCTAACTTTTTTATCCATAATTTAAAATGCCATAACTTTTTTTGTCCTAATCATCATTTGTCCGAATGATAACTTACCCGAACTAAATATCACATAATATCACATGCTATAAAATTGAAATCCCTAAATATAATATGTCCTAAATCCATTTGTCATAAATATTACAATCAATAATATACGAAAGACATAAAATCGTTTTCCATAAAAGTTTTAAGTCCTAAATTAAAATAACATAATGTTTATTTATCATAATAATATTATTAGAACAAAGTATAACAAAGCTTTTGGTCACGTCACTCATACATGCAACGCATGTACCATGCCCTCCATGACGATGACGATGTGCGCTCCATGACGCGCGCTCGCTTCGCTCGCATATTACATAACACTATTGTCTTCTGTCCCCGAAGTGCCGGGCCTCCGCCGGCCTCCTTCGTCGGCCTACGGCCCGGTGCCCATGCCGCCCATAAAGGATACTGTCGCGAGACGGTGATTCATCCACTTAGCGGACGACTAGCAACAGCCTATAATTTTGGTTATTCATCCGGCTAATCGGACGACTAATTAATTTTATTCATCCGCTAATCGGACGACTAGACACTTCGAATTTTTTTTAGGACTATAAAATTTATTATAAACGAACATTCGGAATAATACACATTAGGTAAAGCAATAGTTAGGACATATTAATTTAGGTCATGTAAAATTAGGAGATTCAATTATTATAGTAATCGATATTATGACAGAATACTTTTAGAACTAAAGATAATTATGTTAAACAAAATTTCGGCAATTTGAACATTATGGTTAATGAAGTTTATGGCAAACGTGTTATGGATAATGATTTTCGGACAAACAATTTTAGGAGAAGTAAGGGAGTACCCCAAAAACCACGCTTCTAGGCTTTTTTGATTTGTGCAAAGCAGACGATTTTGCAAAAACACTTTTATATTTCCAAATACCAGCATATTATACATGGAACAAGCACCGCTTTGAAAGGAAGAAAAGAGGAGTAGATGTAGATGGATGGCGTGGTGTAAAAAAAGATCATGCTCTGGGAAGAGTATACACTGTTCACCCTAATAATACGGAATGCTTCCTGAAGTGTACTGGAACGCAATACTTATTTTTGATAATATTTGTCTATGAGTGGCAACACTCTCTTCCGCTTGAAGCTTGCTGTACCCATGTTGTGTGCTAATGGAAATAAAATAGTTTAATATAATTTCTGGTATTTACATTGATTGGATACCTATTCCCGTGTTCCTGAGGGCCAGGACACGACAAGGCGAGAGGACACCACACTTCCATTTAAGAATGCTCCTTCATGAGATCCGAGGTCCAACATCTTTTGAGGCATTAAAAACGGTTAATGGGGTTGTGCATGCTACTTTTCAATCAGCTTGTAAGACGTTCACGCAGCGCTCAAAGAGGCAGCGTTGTGTCGATCGCCGTATATGATGAGAGAGCTCTTCACAACCATGTTGGTTTTTTGTCACTTATATGATCCTTTGAGCCTGTGGAATGATTTCAAAGACGACTTTTCAGAAGATATAAAACGGCAAGTAGAGAGGCAAGTTGGCAGCAATATCGATAATTTAAAAGATGAAGTCCTCAATAAATGCCTGATTGAAATTGAGGAATCTTCTTTGAGTTTAGGTGGTCTCCCTCTAAAAGAATATGGTTTGCCTCAACCAACTGTACCGCTAACTTTAGAAAATAGAGATTATCTAAGGGAGACTAACTATGATGTGATAGATTTGCAGACCTTTGTAAGTAACAATTATGGTTCAACTGACTTTTGCTCTTGTGTTAACACAAGAGCAAAAGTCAGTTTATGACCGAGTAACAAAAAGCGTGTATGATGGAAAAGGAGAAGTATTTTTTTGGACGCCCCCGGGGGCACCGGAAAAACCTATCTAATAAATTTATTACTTGCAAAATTTAGAAGTAATCGCGATATTGCTATAGCAGTTGCATCTTCAGGGATAGCTGCTACTCTTTTGCAAGGGGGTCGAACTGCACACTCTGCACTAAAATTACCTCTTAATCTCACGAATGTAGATACTCCTTTATGTAACATTTCGAAACAGAGCAATCTGGCGGAAGTGTTAAGGAAAGCTAAGATTATAGTGTGGGATGAAAGTACGATGGCTCACAAAAAAGCCATTGAAGCTTTAAATAGGACTCTACAAGATATTAGGGGTAACAAGAACTTGATGGGTGGCATGACAGTATTACTGGCTGGTGATTTTCGTCAAACATTGCCAATAGTTCCGCGAGGAACACGTGCGGATGAAATTAAGGCGTGTCTTAAGAAGTCCTCTCTGTGGTCTTCAGTAAAAATACTTAAACTATCCAAAAATATGAGAGTACACCTAAAGGGTGAAGTCGCTGCGGGTCAGTTTTCGGAACTATTACTAAAACTCGGAAATGGTCTTTATCCAGAAAATTATGGTATGTTGAATATACCCGACGACCTTTGCACTGTTGCAACAACAGTTCCAGAGTTGATAGATAAAATTTATCCGGATGTTGCTAACATACAAAACAAATCTTTGGAATGGTTGTGCGAAAGGGCAATTCTGACCCCAAAAAATGACCAAGCAGCAGTAATTAATGACATGTTGTTGAAATCATTTGAAGGCGAAGAAATGCTCTACAGCTCGATTGACACTGTAGTAAATCCAGACGAGGCCGTCCATTATCCTGTAGAGTTCTTGAACACTCAAAACCCATCAGGTTTTCCTTACCATAAGCTTTTACTGCGTGTTGGTACACCAGTAATGTTGCTGAGAAATATAAAACCCCCTAAACTTTGTAACGGAACTAGGCTACAAGTCAAAGCTTTGTCGCGCAATGTGGTTGAGGCAACTATTTTGACCGGACCTTCTCAGGGCGAAACTGTGTTCATACCACGAATTCCATTGATTCCTAATGATCTTCCCTTTGAATTCAAGAGGCTGCAGTTTCCTTTGAAAGTCTGCTTCGCCATGACAATTAATAAGGCTCAAGGACAAACTTTGAAGTATGCTGGTGTAGATTTGAGGGAGAATTGCTTTTCCCATGGACAGTTCTATGTAGCGTGTTCACGTGTTAGCTCATCAAATAGTCTGGTGATATTGGCGCCGACAACCAAAATTGTTAAAAATGTTGTTTATAAGGAAATAGTATAATTTAATTACTTACATATGATTATGATTACTTATTATTAGTCATGGATAAACACAGAAATGTGAAGGGCTATCCCTTCACATTTCTGTGTTTATCGACGGGACAAGGATAGAGCGTATTGATGATAAAGTAGGTAAGTATAAGTCTGTCCTAACACTTTCACATTATATTATTTTTATCATCATCATTTTTTACTATTTCTCTACATACTGTTAAAATATGGTAAACAGAAGCATGTAGTCTACGCGTGCGAAGCCGCGGGCAAAAGCTAGTGAAAGACATAAAGAGAATCCATTAACAGCTAATGAAGAAGACTTAATGCCTAATTACGAAACTATTATTAGTACATTGTTCACCAAGAGGAGAAAGTGACCGATTCCCGATCTCGGGTGTTTTGAAGCCCTCGCCTAACACAACACAGCCACCTAAAAATTATTGTAAGTCGCCTATTAATTCGAACGAAAGTGATGCAGACTTGAGCGACGATGACCCTTCATATTCAAATAGACCTCGTTCACGTCTTGGAGGTGCAGTCAGAATATCTGCATCGATAAAGAGAACCTAATAATAGCTAATGAAGATGACTTCATTAATAAAGAGAACCTATCATCAGCTAATGGAGAAGACTTAATTAATAAAGAGAACTTATTAACAGATACTAAAGAAGACTTAACTACAACTGGCCTGTTGGTCTAGTGGTTAGTGACCCTAACTGCTATGCCGGAGGTCGTGGGTTCGATTCCCACCCAGGACAAATGTTTGTGTGATGAGCACGATCATTTGTTCTGTGTCTGGGTGTAATTTATCTATAATATGTATGTATTTAGAAATATATAAGTATGTTTATCAGTTGTCTAGTACCCATAACACAAGCTCTGCTTAGCTTGGGACTAGATGGCGTTGTGTGATAGTTGTGGAATATTATTATTATTATTAACTATAAACGTACCAAAAAATAAAGATAATATTCCAATAAACACTTGTGTGATGATGACTAAACCAGGCCATAGCAGACAAAATGAGAGTGATTTTATTATTTCGCCAAGTGAAGAAAGTTTCGTAGATGACTCCGATACTGATCCAAGTTATTTCCGTAAAAAGAAGAAGACTCTTCCCCGTAAAGTTATTCCTTCTTCATCTCATCTTCAAGTGGCAATAGTGGTTCCATACAACCCCGTTCTTTTACGTACATTTAAGGCTCACATCAATGTTGAGTATTGTAACTCAGTTAAGTCCATAAAATACATTTGTAAATACGTAAACAAAGGATCTGATCAAGCTACTTTTGCTATAGAAAATAAAAATGGTGAAGTAAAAATATACGAAAGTGGGCGATACATAAGTAGTTCCGAAGCGGTTTGGCGAATATTAGGTTTTTCCATTCACGAACGTTTCCCTACTGTACTTCACCTTGCGGTTCACCTTGAAAACGGCCAAAGAGTATATTTTAATGCACAAAATCTCGCAGATAAATTGATTACACCTCCAAAAACCACGCTTCTAGGCTTTTTTGATTTGTGCAAAGCAGACGATTTTGCAAAAACACTTTTATATTTCCAAATACCAGCATATTATACATGGAACAAGCACCGCTTTGAAAGGAAGAAAAGAGGAGTAGATGTAGATGGATGGCGTGGTGTAAAAAAAGATCATGCTCTGGGAAGAGTATACACTGTTCACCCTAATAATACGGAATGCTTCCTGAAGTGTACTGGAACGCAATACTTATTTTTGATAATATTTGTCTATGAGTGGCAACACTCTCTTCCGCTTGAAGCTTGCTGTACCCATGTTGTGTGCTAATGGAAATAAAATAGTTTAATATAATTTCTGGTATTTACATTGATTGGATACCTATTCCCGTGTTCCTGAGGGCCAGGACACGACAAGGCGAGAGGACACCACACTTCCATTTAAGAATGCTCCTTCATGAGATCCGAGGTCCAACATCTTTTGAGGCATTAAAAACGGTTAATGGGGTTGTGCATGCTACTTTTCAATCAGCTTGTAAGACGTTCACGCAGCGCTCAAAGAGGCAGCGTTGTGTCGATCGCCGTATATGATGAGAGAGCTCTTCACAACCATGTTGGTTTTTTGTCACTTATATGATCCTTTGAGCCTGTGGAATGATTTCAAAGACGACTTTTCAGAAGATATAAAACGGCAAGTAGAGAGGCAAGTTGGCAGCAATATCGATAATTTAAAAGATGAAGTCCTCAATAAATGCCTGATTGAAATTGAGGAATCTTCTTTGAGTTTAGGTGGTCTCCCTCTAAAAGAATATGGTTTGCCTCAACCAACTGTACCGCTAACTTTAGAAAATAGAGATTATCTAAGGGAGACTAACTATGATGTGATAGATTTGCAGACCTTTGTAAGTAACAATTATGGTTCAACTGACTTTTGCTCTTGTGTTAACACAAGAGCAAAAGTCAGTTTATGACCGAGTAACAAAAAGCGTGTATGATGGAAAAGGAGAAGTATTTTTTTGGACGCCCCCGGGGGCACCGGAAAAACCTATCTAATAAATTTATTACTTGCAAAATTTAGAAGTAATCGCGATATTGCTATAGCAGTTGCATCTTCAGGGATAGCTGCTACTCTTTTGCAAGGGGGTCGAACTGCACACTCTGCACTAAAATTACCTCTTAATCTCACGAATGTAGATACTCCTTTATGTAACATTTCGAAACAGAGCAATCTGGCGGAAGTGTTAAGGAAAGCTAAGATTATAGTGTGGGATGAAAGTACGATGGCTCACAAAAAAGCCATTGAAGCTTTAAATAGGACTCTACAAGATATTAGGGGTAACAAGAACTTGATGGGTGGCATGACAGTATTACTGGCTGGTGATTTTCGTCAAACATTGCCAATAGTTCCGCGAGGAACACGTGCGGATGAAATTAAGGCGTGTCTTAAGAAGTCCTCTCTGTGGTCTTCAGTAAAAATACTTAAACTATCCAAAAATATGAGAGTACACCTAAAGGGTGAAGTCGCTGCGGGTCAGTTTTCGGAACTATTACTAAAACTCGGAAATGGTCTTTATCCAGAAAATTATGGTATGTTGAATATACCCGACGACCTTTGCACTGTTGCAACAACAGTTCCAGAGTTGATAGATAAAATTTATCCGGATGTTGCTAACATTCAAAACAAATCTTTGGAATGGTTGTGCGAAAGGGCAATTCTGACCCCAAAAAATGACCAAGCAGCAGTAATTAATGACATGTTGTTGAAATCATTTGAAGGCGAAGAAATGCTCTACAGCTCGATTGACACTGTAGTAAATCCAGACGAGGCCGTCCATTATCCTGTAGAGTTCTTGAACACTCAAAACCCATCAGGTTTTCCTTACCATAAGCTTTTACTGCGTGTTGGTACACCAGTAATGTTGCTGAGAAATATAAAACCCCCTAAACTTTGTAACGGAACTAGGCTACAAGTCAAAGCTTTGTCGCGCAATGTGGTTGAGGCAACTATTTTGACCGGACCTTCTCAGGGCGAAACTGTGTTCATACCACGAATTCCATTGATTCCTAATGATCTTCCCTTTGAATTCAAGAGGCTGCAGTTTCCTTTGAAAGTCTGCTTCGCCATGACAATTAATAAGGCTCAAGGACAAACTTTGAAGTATGCTGGTGTAGATTTGAGGGAGAATTGCTTTTCCCATGGACAGTTCTATGTAGCGTGTTCACGTGTTAGCTCATCAAATAGTCTGGTGATATTGGCGCCGACAACCAAAATTGTTAAAAATGTTGTTTATAAGGAAATAGTATAATTTAATTACTTACATATGATTATGATTACTTATTATTAGTCATGGATAAACACAGAAATGTGAAGGGCTATCCCTTCACATTTCTGTGTTTATCGACGGGACAAGGATAGAGCGTATTGATGATAAAGTAGGTAAGTATAAGTCTGTCCTAACACTTTCACATTATATTATTTTTATCATCATCATTTTTTACTATTTCTCTACATACTGTTAAAATATGGTAAACAGAAGCATGTAATCTACGCGTGCGAAGCCGCGGGCAAAAGCTAGTGAAAGACATAAAGAGAATCCATTAACAGCTAATGAAGAAGACTTAATGCCTAATTACGAAACTATTATTAGTACATTGTTCACCAAGAGGAGAAAGTGACCGATTCCCGATCTCGGGTGTTTTGAAGCCCTCGCCTAACACAACACAGCCACCTAAAAATTATTGTAAGTCGCCTATTAATTCGAACGAAAGTGATGCAGACTTGAGCGACGATGACCCTTCATATTCAAATAGACCTCGTTCACGTCTTGGAGGTGCAGTCAGAATATCTGCATCGATAAAGAGAACCTAATAATAGCTAATGAAGATGACTTCATTAATAAAGAGAACCTATCATCAGCTAATGGAGAAGACTTAATTAATAAAGAGAACTTATTAACAGATACTAAAGAAGACTTAACTACAACTGGCCTGTTGGTCTAGTGGTTAGTGACCCTAACTGCTATGCCGGAGGTCGTGGGTTCGATTCCCACCCAGGACAAATGTTTGTGTGATGAGCACGATCATTTGTTCTGTGTCTGGGTGTAATTTATCTATAATATGTATGTATTTAGAAATATATAAGTATGTTTATCAGTTGTCTAGTACCCATAACACAAGCTCTGCTTAGCTTGGGACTAGATGGCGTTGTGTGATAGTTGTGGAATATTATTATTATTATTAACTATAAACGTACCAAAAAATAAAGATAATATTCCAATAAACACTTGTGTGATGATGACTAAACCAGGCCATAGCAGACAAAATGAGAGTGATTTTATTATTTCGCCAAGTGAAGAAAGTTTCGTAGATGACTCCGATACTGATCCAAGTTATTTCCGTAAAAAGAAGAAGACTCTTCCCCGTAAAGTTATTCCTTCTTCATCTCATCTTCAAGTGGCAATACGTCATCAAACTCTTCGAATTCTAGCGATACTTCTAGTAGCAGTAGTTCTGATTCCGAAACTGAAACCAGGGCTATTCCTGACACTGTAGCACAGTCTCGAAACCAAGAAGCTTTTGAAATTGAAACCACGGCTGTTACTGATACTGCTGGACAGCCTCAAACTCAAAACGTTGTTGATACTGAATCCAGGGATGGTACAGATACTATTGCACAGCCTCAGAGTCAAGATGTCAATGATGAAGTGAAAAGAGGAAAGAAGAGGGTAAGAAGAGAATCGGCATGGAAAGCTAATATTTGTAAAGTCCTAAGGAATTCTGGTAAGGCTTATCAATCTTTATCAAAAAACAAGAAAATCGTTTCTGAAAGGAGAGTTCGCCCGGCTTGCGGCGAAAGTTGCAGACAACGTTGTAGTTTGAAGATTAACGAAGAAACAAGACAAATCATCTTTGATGGTTATTGGAGCCTAGCAGATCTTCAGAGGCAGAGGGAGTATATAGTCAGGCATACTCATGAAATCAAACCAAAGTACAGGTATTCTTGCACACAGAAGTATAGAAATCTTAATAGAGCATTTCATTTCGAAGTGGCTGGCAATAAATTCCGAGTGTGTAAAGCTTTTTTTAAGGCTACACTTGACTTGAGTAACACATGTATTACTACTGCTCTCCGTAAGAAAAATGATGCCGGTATTGTAGTCAACGATTTCAGAGGCAAACACGGTAATCAACCACATATTGATGCGGGAATTAAAGAAAGTGTTGGAGAGTTCAATAACAGCGTCCCTAGGATTGAGTCTCATACTCTCATTACTTGAGGGCACAAACATCAAGGGAATTTATTTGCAGTGATAAATCTCTTGCCGACTTATATCGCGATTACAAAGAAGCTCGTGAACTCAAACAGTTACCATTCGCCACGAAGTCAACCTTTAACAGAATATTCAATACAGAATTTAATATTGGTTTTTATATCCCAAAAAAAGATCTTTGTGACCTTTGTGAGGGTTTTAAAAATGCCAATGAAGAAGAAAAAAATAATTTAAAACAAAATTATGAACAACATCTTCTAGAAAAGAATTTAGCAAGGGACCACAAAGAAAAAGACAAGAACAGAAATGACGGAGTAATCGTAGCTGTTTATGAACAAGCAGTTATGCAAGTTCCAAAGGGTCAAGTTTCACTGTTTTTCTATAAATCTCGAATTAATTGTTTAAATTTTACAATAAGTGATCTGAGGGCAAAAGATGTAATCTGTTATTTTTGGGACGAGACAGAAGGTAAAAGGGGTGCTGTGGAAATAGGCTCCTGTGTTCTGCAGTACATTGACACTTTATTACAAAAACATCCAGATAAAGATATTGAGATTATTTTCTATTCCGATAACTGCTGTGGACAGCAAAAAAATATTTTTTTACTATCTACTTATGCTTATGCTGTTGTCACTAAAAAAGTTAAATCAATAACGCATAAATTCCTAATACGCGGTCATTCTCAAAATGTGGTGACAATGTTCACAGCGTAATAGAGAAACAAATTAAAAGGCACATAAAATCTGGCCCAATATATACCCCGCAACAGTATTGTTCTTTGATTCGAACGGCAAAAAAAACCGGCAATCTTTACCGAGTAGAAGAGATGACATACGAAATTTTTTACGACACTAAAATCTTGCAAGAAGAGTGGGGAACCAATTTCAATTTAGATGAAGATCGTAACCAAGTTAAATGGCACGATATAAAAGTCCTAAGAGTGGAAAAGGAGAATCCAGGAGCATTCTTTTACAAAACCTCATTTTCAGATGAAAATTATAAAAAGGTGTCTGTGCGCAAACGCCGAACCAAAGATGATCAGATAGTTTTTACGGGGCTTCAACACGCTTACACTGAAAAAATACCTCTCTCTGAAGCAAAGATAAAAGACATTAAGGTATGATATATTTGAATATTATTATTTTTTTGCCATTGTTCCTATCAAAAAGAGCACCTGCCATCTAATCTCTGCACCACCCTTGGTTGATTGGTAGAGAATGCCTAAGGCATTAAGTCCGCCTTTGTACCTTTTTTTTTGTGTGCGAGAAGTTTAAATAAATAAATAAATAAATTAAGGAACAAAACATGCTATCCCACAGCTTTTTGTAGATTCTTATTTTAAAAACGTCATTGGTGATAATGTCTGATTGCTTTTGAAAATGTGTGCTTTTTATATCTAAGAATTTATAACATTTATTTTTGATATTTTATTTTTGTATGTTATTTAGTTTGATAATCATGAGACAGAGGTTTTGTTTAGAGTTGGAAATGTGATAATCTCCTTGGTTTTTAATTGTTTATCTCAAAGGTGCCATAGCAAACGATGCCTAATAGTATTGTAAGAAGTTTGTACTTACAAGAATTTAATTCTTATTACCATTTAATAATTTGTAAGATGTTTCTATTTTTAATTATTATAAGGCTAAAATTGAGAGACTGATTTTGTGATTTATTCTTAGCATTGCATTACATGAAAGTTTTTTTTTTAATGTTTAAGATTAAAGCCCTTTTTGATTATAAGAGAAAAATATCTCAAATTTTTGTTCCCTTTTGACTTTGGTAATTCCTATTTTCATTGATAGTAACTGTACATTAATGTATAACTTTTAGTGTGTGGTGTTTAATAATGTTTCATTATAAATTTATGTTTTAGCACTCGTTTAGAACAGTTTTGTTTGAATAATTGTTCATATATTTTTTGAAATAATATAAGTATAACTCAAAATGATTCAATAAAACTGTTTCAAGTCTAATTGGTGTTTATTTTTTATACTCAGTCACCACTTTAAAGTGTAACAACTCAAAAAACAGTGATTATCGATAAAAAGGATTGAATTTTAGCCCCAGTTTATAAACAGTGACATTTAACAAGCTATTTATTATCTAGAATAAAATTAAATTGCATAGCTTCCCTAACAAAAAATACAGATATACGTTTTTTTCGTCTCCTGAAAAACGACATTTTTGGAGTTGTCTCAGTTTAGATCTAGGTGTGCGATATGTACCCTAGCTCCTTATTTATTTTATTAATATTTTTTTTTACATAATTTCTACTATTATTAATTAATAATATAATATTAAAAAATAATAAAAAAAACTCAATAAAAAAATAAAAATCGATGTTTGAGAACTTGTTTTGCCAACCGTACCATGGGTAGGTACCCGCCGCCATTTTCAGATCTATTCTCTATCTGCGCGATATAATTCATGCTTTTGTAACTTTTTTTAAATTTAATATGACATTGTTGATTGATAATTTCTGCGTTTTTCTGATTGTTTTTGTTTTAAGTATAAGATATTTTATTCACATTCATGCCAAAGTGTAATGCCATTTTTAGTAAAGTTCAATTAGAATATAATAATAATAATAACCAAAATATTTATATAAACATATAAATATTTTCTCTACATGTTGATTTTGCAGTTTATTTCATTAAAAAATGCAAGAAGTATCTAATATAAACCCCATTTAAATAAATAAAAGCGTATTATTCCTAATTATCCATAAAAGCTTAATTAATTCAGAACCCGCACCCGTGCTGTAAAAAATAGTATAGATAATTAGGTATTATTACAATCTTATAAAATCTATAAATAAAAAGAGAAGTCCTTACTGACTGACTCATCAACGCCCAGCCCAAACCCTTGGACCTAGAAAGCTGAAATTTTGCACAGAGGTTCCCTTTATAATGTAGACAAGGAAATAGGTAGGATTTTTCGAAATTCAACCCCTAAGGGAGTTAAATAGGGGATGAAAGTTTATATGGAAAATCGTCATTTTCACGAGGGCGAAGCCGCTGGCATAAGCTAGTTACTTATAAAGTCCATCAAACAAAAAAATATTTTTGACCTTCCGGTTACCTTACTTTTTGCAAGTGGCAGTGAACCTGTTAACCAATTTTAGTAAAAAAATCTTTGAATAATTGCATCCCACCATCAATCAAGAACTTATGTACTTTACAAAATCCAAATAAGTTTTAGAACAATAACTTTCACACAAATTTACACAACCCCTTTAACCTTTTCTTGTTAAAAATGTTTAAAGACAACTAAGCACAACAAAACAATAATAAAATTTCAGATGTAACATCAAACTAAAGCAGCCTTGCTATAATTTGATGTTACATCTGAAACTTTTCTAAAAATGTCTGCCAGACATTTTCCTAACAAATAATTTAAGAGAAAACAGACTACAAATTGCAGGTTACCGAAGACCTATGCAACTCAACTGTCTAATACTTTTTTTTTACTTTACACAATTACACACCATGATAGGTCTAGAACAACTCTGCTTATGACAACCCACTGATCCAAGGCTTTTCAAGTAATTTTACCACAATATGGTTTTTGATACCTACTAAATCCTTCTATAGCAATATTTTAAACAAAATAAGACAAGGCAAGGTCGGTAATGAACCAATCATTTAACTTTTAAGACAAACCAGATTATCAAATTGTAGGTCACACCAAAACTATTTCTATACATCTGATTCAATAATTATGTACTTTTTTAGTTAGATGCCTTGAAAACTTTAAGAGCGTATGGTACCTCAAACGCGAGTTTTATAATGCGTAAAAGTAGATTCACTGCAGTAATCAACATCAGAAAAATATATGATATTCTTCAGGATATATGCTAGTGCCATAGTGTTGTGAAAACATAATACAACTAACTTTGCTCGATAGAAAAAAATCGCGAAGATACCTACCTCTAAAAATTTCTTTTAAAATAAAAAAAAAAATACATGTCATCGTTCTGGTTTTTTTGCCAAATAATTCTACAAGCAACAAACTAAAGTCATAGTGTTTTACTTTTTTAGTCCATTCAATAGTTTTTTTGTAAATCGCAAAATACCACTAATTTCGCACTATTCGGCCGCAGCGAAAGACGTAACAACCGCTTTGTAGTGCAAGCTGATTAGAACTTTATTCTAACAGTATTTCAAGCGAAGTTTGAACCACCACAAATAGGGTTGCTAATCTGAGGTAGCATACGCTCATTGAAAGTCACACAAAGATATAATCACATATTTTTAGAGGAATCAGTGGCAAACCGATGGTAGTGTATTTGTACAAACCCTTTTGTTGCCTTGAAACTTTTATTAGAACTTTTCTCTGACTAAAACAAAACATGTACCTGAACTACCTGATTATTGCAAATCTGATAATGGAAACCGCTGAATGAATAGACACAGTGATGAAAAATTGACAGCGATGTGTTGTGTATACGTACGTAAACACAACGAAGAAGTCACTAGGAGGTCATTAGTATTTATTTGAACAACGAAAATTAATTAAATATGGCAACCAAACGACCAAAAATTACTAAACTTTCAGGCTACACCAATATCATCCACGACCTGCGTTTGAACTCAATATTAGTATTAGTAATACTATTAGATTTAGGAATAAAAAATGACACAATGACGCCACGCCACATTTGACATTTTTGGTAGGACTCGCTCCGCGCTCGGATTCTCGGACCACAGAACACATAATTATTTCTCGGACCGTCACTCTGTCAGTGACCGACACACAGAACATAGCGAGGTGACCGACGATGGACCGACGAACGAGACTGCGAATGTTGCCAGCTCGGATTTTGAAAAAACGATGGACCAGTTGAGAAAATTACGTAGAATTAGTAAAAATTGAAAAGTTCGTAGATCTACATTTTGTTACTGGGAATTGTATAAAACCAGTATTCTGTTAAAGAAATTATTTAAAAAATATATAGATAGAACATAGAGTTCCTGGCAGCATTCTTTAGCTGTTGCTTTGGTCACCTGAGTAGAAAAGAAGTTTCACTTCAAAAACGGAATATTTTATTATTCCATATTTCTACTCAATAATGCTATGATAGCCCTTTACCATCAGATAATGCATAATTATGCTTGTTTGCTATTAAAAAAAAGTATATTCAGTCAAATTAAATTAATACATTTGCCTGTCTATAAAAGTCATGAAAATAAATGAGGGCGCTGCGGTCGTGCAGAGTCGTGCACATAGCAACCCTGTATAGTGTGACTAAAATGGTTTTGATACTAGCACATTATTATTTATGTATTTATTTATTTTATTTTATTTTATTATTTTTGGAAAACTTACAGCTAGGTAGACACAGTAGATAGGTTTATTACAACAATAGGGCCAATTACAAGTTTCCACAAGTAGTCATTTACACAATATTGAAATAACGCAAAAAAAAAAGAAAAAGACAGTGATAAGGATAGTAAGTATTAAAAATGAAAATTTAAAAAGAACTAAACATTATGGGTTGTTGATGTATGTACATATATGTATGTATTTATTCTTATAATTTAGGTATATATCTTTTCTATAATGTTTTTTTTTTCTGCTTTACACCTACTATGTATTGTCTCTGCATCACCCTAAGGTAGACTGGTAGAAAATGCCCACCGCCTTTGTACGATTTTGTTGTGCATAAAGTTTTAATAAAAAAAAAAATATTTTGTACTAGAAGCAAACCTGGTTTTAATTAAAATCTGTTATCTTATTAAAAAAAATACCAGCCCATTACTGTCTCACTACTGGGCAAAGGCCTCTTCTCAACAGAGAAGGCACGAGCGCTGATCACCACGCATGCTCAAGGCGGGTTGGCGATTTCAGACTTATAATAATTATAAGTACAGATTTCCTCACGATGTTTTCCTTCCGACCTTCATTGAATTAAAAATGAGTAAATAAAAGAAAAATGTTCCCACATATTTTTTATTAATGTTATGTTTTAACTTTTGTACCACTGTATGCCCATTTTCTCTTGCCCGTTTTGCTGCAATATGTTGTGCGATTAGAGCCTTTCTGTTATTTTGACACTTCTTGTAAGAAAATCCAATCGATTTCAAAATTTTACGCAGGACTTCTAGGCTACATTTAACATCCAGATATGTTTTAGCGAAATTTTATCTTGAAGTCATCCATTTCTTTCTTAGGACGGCCTGATCTGTGTTTGCCTTCATCTACAATACGCCTCACTGTACTCTCAGATTTTCCTGAAAGAAAGATAAAAAAAAAGATGTAATATCTAACAGAAATAGATAGCACAATTTTATTTGATTTCAAACATGTTAAAACTTATTCATATTTAAAATCACTGGTAAAATTACCCAAAAGTATCAAAAGTTAACGTCGCACTCCGATGACATTTGATGTACATACTATGATTTAGTGTTACCCTACTTTTGAATAATCTTAGTGCCTTAAACATTAATTTCATGACTTTATAGACAGACTGTACTCTTCTATATTAAAAGTAGGGTTGTTACTTAGGTAAATAATCATCTTCCTGCCCTTATCCCATTCTATTTGGGGTCAGCGCAACACGTTTTCTTTACTTAAGAACATAAAATAGAATAATCGGTTATTAAAATGAAACAAATCACTTCTTTGGATAGAAAGAAATTATTTTAGGTTTATTTCACGCAACCACAGACAGACATAACATGAACATGTGACAAAACATAATTTGGGCACGACGAAAAGAAGATTACTATGAAATTAACATCACCCATCAGAAATTACATAGACTATAGTCGGCGCCACCTAGCTCTGGAATAAAAGTCATTGATCCAAAAAATTTACAAAACTTCGTTTTCCGATCGTTTGTCATTCAAAACTGTCGCTAATGTCAGTTGAGTTTCATAATACCAAACACAACTACAAGAAAATAAGTATGAAATACATAAATTTAAAAAATGATTATGGTATTTTTTTATTACAAAAATATATGATAAAATAATGAGATATGTAATTGCTATTTTTTAAGTATTTCAAAAATAATTTACCTGTTGTTTTTTTCTTTTTCGAGATTACTTATGTTTTCAACTAATATTTCTAAAAGAACACGCAATAATTGAATTTATTTATTTAGCTTTAACTTATATTCGTAAAGGTATGCAATTATTGATTAAAGGAATAAATAATAAATTCTTACCAAAAAATTAAATCTTTTGGGATAAGCCCGCATACTCTGCGCTGAGTGTGACAGGTGACAGGTGTCAGAGCAAGTCGGGCGTTCACAACTTTTGAACAATGTTTGTAATTAAGCACCTATCGGGGATTCGGCCACGGTGTTTGTTGGATAGCACGTGTGTTTTGAATTTTTTGCTGTTTTTAAGTGTTTTTCGACATTTTAGTGACTTGTTATTGTATATTTGTGTTGTCCTTGTGTTCGTAACCAGGTTTGTATTGTGACTGTTTTAATTTAAGTCCCCTTTTGTTATCTTTTTTTACCAAACATGGATAAAAACAAGCCCCCCGATAGGGTCCCTCCCGATATTCCATGTTCTTCTACTTTGGATCATCAGTACTCGCTCAGCCCACTATCGCAATTAGCGGATGTTGTTGGTAACGTTTCAGCGATGGATGTATCAGTAAGTTCCCAACCCCAACAAAACCCACGCAAACGTCCTGTTGAAGATGTAATCTTGTCTCCGTCTTTGCCGAACAAACAACAAAAAAACCAAGTCGGACGAATCAAGTACTCCGTTATGGATAAGGCCCCATACATTGTCCGTTGGTCTAGTGGTTAGTGACCCTAACTGCTATGCCGGAGGTCGTGGGTTCGATTCCCACCCAGGACAAATGTTTGTGTGATGAGCACGATCATTTGTTCTGTGTCTGGGTGTAATTTATCTATAATATGTATGTATTTAGAAATATATAAGTATGTTTATCAGTTGTCTAGTACCCATAACACAAGCTCTGCTTAGCTTGGGACTAGATGGCGTTGTGTGATAGTTGTGGAATATTATTATATTATTATTATTATGTTTCACGCATAGAGACACAGCCAAATGCTGGCACTACCCTTCACCCAGTTAATTTCGGAAAGTTCCTTATGAACAACAACATCGGTAACATTGTTCGTGGTGGTGTCAACAGAGTCGGTAGAAACAGGGTTTCGGTGGAGTTTGCTTCCCCTCAGGATGCTAACTCTTTCTTAGTTAATAGTTTATTGTCAAAATATTGTTATAGTGCATCAATCCCTACATTTAATATCACAAGGATGGGTGTTGTTACTGGCGTTCCTTCAGAACTCACAGAAGAAGAAGCTATGTCGTATTTGTCAGTACCCATAGGGTGTGGACAAATCTTAAAAGTGCGACGTATTAATCGTAAAGTACAAAGAGACGGGGTTAATGAGTGGAAACCCACAGAAACATGTGTCCTGACCTTTGATGGACAGGTGCTGCCAAGTAGGATATTCTGTTGCTACACATCTCTCCCTGTGAAACAATATATATACCCAACAATCCAATGCCGCAAGTGTTGCAGATTTGGACATGTGGCAAACCTGTGCAGGTCTAAACCACGCTGTAACAAGTGTGGTCACGATCACCCGGGTGATGGCTGTAATATTTCAGAGGGTGAGGCCTTCTGTGTGCTTTGTTCGGGGAACCACTTTGCCGATAGCCAGTCATGTCCTGAGCATGGCAGGCAGAAGGCAATTAAGACAGTCATGGCTGAGAAAATCATCCCTTATGCTGAGGCGTGCAAAATTATCCCCACAGTTTCCCGCAACTATGCCAATATGGTCAAATCCTCTCCTCCATCCCAGTCATATCGTAAAACAGTGACTCTTAAACCCAGGACTCATGCCCCCCTTTCTCCGTCATATGACAAAATTGCTCATCAGCGTATAGTCAGTTCTCCCCAACCCTCACAGTCCAATGGTTGTGCGCTTAGTAACAATCATGTACCTAACAATATTGATTCTATCATTGAACTTCTTATAAAACTTTTACCTACTCTTATTTCTTCTTCCAACTCACAATCACCGTCCAACGTTGCCGATCAACTTGTTTCTTTACTTCTATCAATTAAAAATAGCGTCTCGCCTAGTATTCCTTCAGTGGAATGTGAGGAGCGTGTGGCATAAAAAGCACGACCTCATATTTCTTTTAAATAAATACAAGCCTTTAGCTTGTTCCATAGCTGAGACTTGTCTTACGCCAAGTCTTAGCTTCCGCATGCCACACTTCAACATTCTCAGATGCGACAGATCTGATGGATATGGAGGTTCAGCTCTCCTTGTCAATAATCGGGTCCCACTTCTGCCCCTCCCTTTGCCTTCACTCACAGGAGAAATGAGTATTGTGGCTTGAAGGGTGGAGGGCATTACAGTGTTTTCAATATACATTGCTCACCCTCGACCCGAATTTTTGGATATTTTAAAAACCACTTTCTCAAATACTCGAGGACCAATTATGGTCATGGGTGATTTTAACTGTCATCATTATAGATGGGGGTCCGAACGCTGTGATGCCTTTGGTGTGGCTTTGGTTGAAATCTTGGATGATCTGAATCTCTGTATTCTTAACAATGGTTGCCCGACTCGCAGATCTCTCCCTGGACAACAAAAGAGTTGTGTAGATCTGAAATTTTGCTCAGTTGAGTTGGCAGCTTCAATGCAATGGGAATGTACATCCTTGTCGCATGGTAGTGACCACTACCCTATTGTAATATCTTTGATTAATAAGACTTATTTAGAGAAAAGTTCTCCCCCACTTCTGAAATATAACTTGTCCAAACCAGATTGGTCTAGGTTTGTATCATTAGTGGAGGAGAAAATTGATGTTTTGCCAAATTTAAATTCAAGTTTATTTGATCCTCCTGGTCACCACCATGCGAAGAGCTGCTATGAGGGTTTTGTTACTGCCATCACCTCCAGTGCTGATTCCTGCTTCCCGTTGAAAAACAGTGCCCGTAATAAAATTCCTTCACCCCCGTGGTGGGATCGTGAGTGCACTTCGGCAGTCAGGGACAGGAACGAGGCTGAGCTTCGGTACAATGCAGATATGAGCACCGAAAATCTGATGGCGTATTGCCAGATTAATGCCAGAACCAAACGTCACCTGCGCAAAAAGAAACGAACAGGTTGGGTTACATTCTGCACCTCTTTGTCTCCCTCTACACCTGTGTCGGTAGTTTGGAAGAGCATCAATAGGTTCAGACGAGGTTGCTCTCCATCAGTTTCTTCTCCAATCACTAGGGAAACGGCTGAACTTTTTTTTGATAAAATTGCTCCACCATATGTCCCACTTTTTTCTGAATGTGTAAACTTGACCCATCAACATGTGTCGGAGGATCCTTTGGATGCGCAATTTTCTTTGGAGGAACTGAATGTGGTACTCAGTTATGTCCGGGACTCGGCCCCGGGTATTGATGTTGTGCCATATTCTTTTATATCCCATTCTGGTGACAAGACCAAAGCCTATTTCTTGAATATTTTAAATTTTGCCTATTTTCATGGCTGGGTCCCAGATCAATGGAAACGGCAAATAATCATTCCACTGCTGAAACCAGGCAAACATGCAGATGATCCAAATGGCCTTAGGCCAATTGCTTTGTCTTCAGTGTTGGCCAAATTACTGGAGCACTTAATTAAAAACCGTCTGGAGTGGTTTGTTGAGTCTAAAGATATGCTGCCGAATTACCAATTTGGCTTTAGGAAAGGACTTGGTACTATGGACAGTGTTGGTACTTTAGTTGCGGACATCCGTTTAGCTTTTTCAAGAAATGAATCGGTTGCAGCTACCTTCCTGGACATCTCCTCTGCGTATGACAACGTACTTCTTCCCGTACTCAGGCAAAAACTGCAACAGCTGAGTCTACCGGCTAAGATGATACGATGTATATGTGAGTTACTGATGTCCCGCTCGTTGGTCCTTAGAGTCCAGGGAGAGGAGTTTGATGATAGGCGGATATGGAAGGGTCTTCCACAAGGATCTCCCCTCAGTCCCATACTGTACAACCTGTATACGGCTGATATTGGGTCTTGCATAAATAACAATTGTAAGATATTACAATACGCCGATGACATTGCCTTGTACGTGACAGATTCTTCTATAGTCGATGCCGCGTCATCTTTGAGCCTCTCTCTGGATTCTTTGAATCAGTGGCTTTTAAGTCATGGCCTGTCGCTATCTGCGCCGAAAAGCTCGGCAGTAATCTTCTCTCGCAAAAGACGCATTCCCCACGTAACCATTGACATTTTAGGCCAAAATATCCCAATAGTAAATAAAGTTAAATTCTTAGGTGTAATTTTAGACACAAAATTAACTGGCAAAGACCACATCAATTTTCTTATTAAAAATGTGAAAGAGATATCTCAATTTTAAAAGTTCTTGCAGGCGTGTGGTGGGGTGCTCACCCCTACACCATGAAATTAGTCTATAATGCCTTAGTCCGTAGTGTTTTGGACTACGGAACATATCTTCTTAATTACGACATAATAAATTGAGACAATAAATAAATTAAGACATAATAAATTGGCTTAATAACAACAATTTAAAAATCAATTTAAATAAAACAAAACTAATTCAATTCCAAACTTACAAAGCAAACTTTCAGGATCTTAGTATAAAATATGAGGACATTATCCTAGAACAAGTAGTAAACACAAAATTCTTGGGTATAATAGTGGATCAAAACTGCAATTGGAAATCACACATCAATTACGTGTGTGATAAGTTAGACAAATTCGTATACGCAATAAAACGTCTTCGATCAACAGTGTCCGTAGCCGCGGCCGTAACTGCATATCACGGATATGTATCGTCTGTGTTGTCATATGGTCTAATATTATGGGGCAACTCAGTTGAAGTTTTGATGGCATTTCGGGTACAAAAAAAGTGTGTTAGGGCAATATCTGGTGTCTGGTTTTTGGACAGCTGTAAACCCTTATTTAAAAAGCTTCACATTTTACCTTTACCTTGCATGTACATCAAGGAACTATGTATGCTAGTAAAGCAAAACCCGCATTATTTTCGCATGCAATCAGAAGTAAGTCACAAAAAGGCTTCTGCTAGAAATAAGTACAAACATGAACTAAATGTACCTCAATGTAGATTGCAAATTTTTAGGAGAAATGTATATGTAAATGCCATTCAGGTGTATAACAAGTTACCTAACTCATTTAAGGAACTTCCTGTCCCCATGTTCAAGAAAAAGCTGACAAATTGGTTATTAGATAATTGCTTTTATGACATTGGCGAATATATGGAATATTGTAACAATCCAAGACGACATGTACCTACTTAATTTGGACATTGGTTTTTAATGCTGGACTTATTGTATCGCAAATCTTGACATTTATTGTACTTAGTTATAAGAATGACATTTTATTATTATTTTATTATTTAATATTTGTACACCACATATTGTGGTAGAGTGTATAGAACTTTCAAAATTTTAACATCATACTATGTACAACTACATTCTTACAAATAAATAAATTCTATTCTATTCTATTCTGATCCCGTGCAACAAAGGTGCCCTAGTTGGACTGGATAAGATTCAGTCTAAATGCCTTCGAATCATCTTAGGTTGTATGAAATCCTCCCCCATTAACGCATTGCAGGTTGAGTGCGCTGAACCCCCTCTGGCCCTAAGGCGCCAATATCTGGCTTCCCGTTTTTTGTCTAGGCTTATATGCAGAACTTCACATCCCCTTATAGAAAAATTGTACGAATTAGATGCCATATGCAGAAATTCAAAATATTGGAAAAATAAAGAAATACCCCTAATTCTAAAGTCTTTTCGCCAAATTCTAAATTTAGTATGTCCGATTGTTCCGTTCTCCAGATTGCCCCTTTTTAATTTTACGTATGAAGTTTTATGTTACGTTCCTAAAATTGTATTTAACATTGGTATATCCAAAAAATCCCCGTCAGCGAACTCGACATTCAATGCGGTGGTGGGCGAGACATGGAATGGTTTCCAACTTTTTTTTACGGATGCATCGAAACTAACTGAACTTAACCACACTGGAGCTGCGGTCTATTACCAGAGCTCTAGTATAATCCTGCAGTTTAAGTGTCCTAAGGAGTCTTCTGTATTCACGGGCGAATGTGTGGCTATATTGGAAGCTTGTCTTTTCATAAAGTCGCACCATAATATACACAAAGCCGTAATCTTCACAGACTCTCTTAGCTACCTACAGGCCCTAATACAAAATCCCTTTAAAAGTAAATTGCACAGTTCCCTTATATTAGAAATTAAAGAGGCCTTATTATCTTGTGCTCTCAATCAAAAAGAGGTTCAGCTAGTTTGGATTCCTAGTCATTGCGGTATTAAGGGTAATGAGTGCGCGGATGCATCAGCCAAGGATGCTTGCTCATCGTCAGTAGCTGATCTTTCCCGTAATCGTCTTCAGGGGTATGACTTATTGAATCTTCCACGATCGATCCTCCAGTCATCGTGGCAGGATCAATGGAGTGACACTGGAAAGAAAAAAGGCAGGTTTTATTACGCAGTACAACCAACTATAAAACCGAAACCTTGGTTCTATGGCTACAAAAAAGTTTCCAAACCTGTTATATCCACCATATGTCGTATTCGTCTTGGATTCTGTAGTACTCCTGTTTTCTTGCAAAAAATCCGGGTTAGAGACTCTTCTCTTTGCGAGTGCGGGTTGGAAGAGGGTACTCTGGATCACATCTTCTTTGAATGCTCAAACAACATTCCTCCTCTAGATCTGTATAAACGTCTTCCTAAATTTAAAATCCCTCTCCTGACTAATTTCCCCTCCCTGCTAACATATTCCTCCCCCGAACTGCTTGTGGCGCTGATGACTTTCATCCGTCACAATAACATAAAATTATAAACCTGCCTGTGGGTGTGGTATGTGTATATTTAAATGTTTTAACAATTTTAATAAATTTGTTTATTTCTATTTTTTGTTTGTTTCAGTCCCGTACTAACCCGACAAGTTTCACGTGGTGTCGAAGAATGTAATTTGCGACCAATTGGTTGTAGTTTATCAATTAACATTACATTCTCGTATTTTTTATTTTTCCACTCTTGTTTTTCCAACTCACTGGACATTGGCAGAATAGTCGACATCGGCTTTAATTGCCATTAAATAAAAATAAAAATAGAATAGAAGCACCTATCGCGTCCTTCATCTCGAATATCATTCGAAATTTGTAGTTTTTTTTATTTGACGGCACGGTTGGCGCAGTGCATATGCGATTAGACTGCTGCGCTGCGTATCCCCGCATGCAACAAATAATAGGTCTTTACCTATGAAATTGCCGTTTTGTTTGAAAAAATTTAAACGATTTTTTTTCATGTATTTTTTATTTGTATTAATCGAAGTAATCACCCATGCAATCAATGCATCTTTGCCAACGCAGTGGCAGTTTATTGATGCCCTTCTTAAAGAAATCAGCTGGTCGGGAGGCAACAAATTCTTCAAAGGAATTTTGTACTGCCTCTCGGGTATTGAATTTTTTTCCCGCCAAGAAGTTATCCAAATTCTGGAAAAAGTAGTAGTCTGTAGGCGCAAGGTCTGGTGAGTAGGGCGGATGACGGAGAGCTTCCAACCCCAGTTCTTGCAACTTGGAGACCGTCTGCTGTGCAGTATGAGGTCGCGCGTTGTCGTGCAGGAGCAGCGGAGACGAGCGATTGACCAATGCTGGTTGGAGATGTGCCAGCTTCTCCATCATTGTGTTCAGTTCTTCACAGTACACATCTGCAGTAATGCTCACCCCGTTTGGTAAGAAGCTGTGATGAATCACACCGGCGCTAGACCACCAAACAGTGACCTTCACTTTTCAAGGGGTAAGTTTTCGTTTAGGGCCTCAGATCAAGTAAAAAAAGGTAGATAGCGCACTCAGAACAACAAAGTGACGCCATTTTTTCAACTATGTGTGAGTAAATGAAGTGTTGCCACTTTTTGAAAAAGAATCCCTTAAAATTGCGTAAAAATGAGTAATAAATCCAGAGGAAATAAAAAAAAGTATAGGTACTTACTTATTAGAAACAATAGAAACAAAACTATATCCTCATACATACTAATGATTAGGTATAGTAATATAGGTATATTATGGTTTAAATATTTCATAACATTACTATAGAAGAAGAAAAGAGAACCTCCTTTTATTTTAAGTCAGTTAATATACCTTTTTTCGATATCCTGTTCTATGAATTCGGTGAAGTCCACGTTGTGTATCGTACGTCATGTCAGTCTTATCAATATGGTCTGAACAAACCACATAATACTAAATGAGGATGGCTGCCATTGCGGGTCATTTCGACTCTGTCGAATAGCAGCTACCCATTCATCTCATAATAAAATATTTAATGGCAACCTAAAACCAATAATATTTGATAGTACAAAATAGAAGGCAAGTACTCGAGAATGTAAAAAGAAACGAGTAACTATTTACTTAAAATTAAGTGATTATAAAATTAAACAATAAATTGTCCTCTCTGTGCCTAATTATTTTACTATGACTTTGCCTACAATTTACTTACCCACATTTTTGGCTATTACAAATACGAACTCCTGGCAACACTCTCCCGATACGTCATTTCGGAACATTGACATTATTCATGTCAAATAACCTCAAAATTATGTTTGAATAACATAAATAAAGATAGTCTTATGAGTTTGTACGTGTGAAACGATAATCCTTCAGACTTTTGTTCATTTTAGTATTGTTTTTACACCATTTAATTACACACGACGGCATTTTTTAGGCAAACTTACTGCACGACGACTCGTAAGACAATAACAAAAATGAGCGTAGTTTGATGCATGTGTGTGCGTGAGTGCGTGTGTTTACTTGAATAAGCCGAGTTTTGTGGCTTCGGTATTAGCAATGGCCGTGCGTTATCTACCTTTTTTTACTTGATCTGAGTTTAGGGCATTGTTTAGGTGGGTGCTGAACCAGGATCCAACCAACTTGCTGAGCGCTTACGGTTATCGTACAGGATCCATTTTTCATCGCAGGTAACAATGCGGTTCAATATTCCTTCATTTGTGTGTCTGTTGAGCAGTGCAAGGCACGTCTCGACGCGTACTTCGCGCTGGCGATCATTGAGTTCATGGGGCACCCATTTGTCAAGCTTTTTTACCTTGCCAATTTGACGCAAATGGACCAATATTGTTTTGACGCTAACGTCGAAAGCTGCTGCTAATTCAGCCGTAGATTGTGTATCATCAGCTTCTTTAACAAAAAATATTTTGATTTGAAATGGCCAGTACTGCAGAACGGCAATTTCATAGGTAAAGACCTAATATTTGTAGGGCCTACCAGATAAATATTCCGGGTCTGGGTATTTGTGTATGTAAGTTTAAAAAATTGTAAACGCACCCACGATAATGAGAAATTCCTAGTGTGTGGTCTAAAAAGATTTAAACGACTGAAATACGACTGAATATAGTTTTGGCCAAAAGGTTTGCAACTCATGCTTGGTGTACGTGACCAAAGACGCCCCTTACCGCGATAAGTCTGTTTTCCACGTGTTGGCGACACTTTCTTTACTTGTTGTCGTATCGTTTTGAAATATTGGAGTACATTGGTGGACGGGTGTCAACGACCTTTATTTTAGAGCTAGTTGGCGCCGACTACAGTGTTTATTTAATTTCTGACAAGTGATGAATTTTGTAAAGTACAAATTGAAAGAAAATACGTAGATTCCGGGACTGAAGGCTTGCAAGAAAGGCCTAAAATACGTAGATCTACGTAAAAATACGTAGAGTTGGCAACACCTGTGACTGCGTCTCTCTGGTCCGCTCCGGTCTCACCATCTCACTCGTCAGCCAGCAATGTTGCCATAGTAACCATTTCCAAAGTATTTATGTTAAAAATGGTTAAGGTGTTACGATATACCTAATCGCAAAGATTATGTTTTCTTTATATAATTAACTACGTGCTAAGCTTTTATTTTTTAAATGTTAACGTTTGTTTTAGAGTTTCCAAATGGTTGATTTGCATAAAGAACTTCTTTCTTAATTTTCCGTTAGATTCCCCATTCTTAGCGCTAGCCCACGACAGACTTTTTGTCAGGCCGATTTTTTTTGTTCGTAAAAAAAATCGGTCACCGATTTGATAAATCAAAATCAAAATTCATTTATTCAAACTAGGCTGATAATCAGCACTTTTCGAAGGTCAAAATTTACTTTACTTTACTACAGTGAAACTACAACAACGAACAAAAAATCGGTAACCTACAAAAAGTCTGTCGTGGGCGTTTAGCCTTAGGTTGATTACTATTGTCATCGGTAGGTACTATGTTGTAAAAATAAGGAAAACGCTGCCCTGGGCGGTTTTTCTAAGTAGCCATACGTAAATTCCGTCTGCCGCATAAAAAATATATATTAGGTACAATATTTCTTCTGTTTTTTGGGTTAAATCTTGCATTGCAACTGAACCAGTTCCCCTCATCCGATTGAGCTAAAGGTTGCTCACAGTCATTGCTCACAGTTTATACCTTTGATTCTGGTAATTTATATTTGTATTCACGGTAAAAAGAAAACTTAACCTATCTCATGTCTGGAATGCTCAAATTTTCTAGTTTGCTCGCTCGCTTTTACCGCCATGTTTTTGTGATTGTCCAATTCTTCAATGCCTTAGCAGTAAATTTATTGAATGATAAAAAAAGCTTTCCGAGGCGGGGGCTAAAAATTTGCTCTTGCTTTTTTCGTTAAGGAACCATTTCTATATATGTCTATATAAGAATTTCGCGTTTAAAGGTGAATCCTCCAACCAGCCCGCGAAATTCAAATTTTCTTTAGTTTTTTGCAATTTGCTGGCCAGTGATAGGTTGTATGTTGATGAGCATTTGATTCGCGGCTGTAAGACATATGTAGTTACAGAATTATAATCACCAAAATCATTAATACAACCCTCCGAGCTCATAAAGGTGTAAAAATCACTGTAAAAATAAAAGTCATTCCGGAACCTTTATGAGCTCGGAGGGTTGTATTAATGATTTTGGTGATTATAATTCTGTAACCACATACGTCTTACAGCCGCGAATCAAATGTTCATCAACATACAACCTATCACTTGCCTGCAAATTGCAAAAAACTTAAGAAAATTTGAATTTCGCGGGCTACCCTGGAACATCAACCTTAGTGATACCATAGTGTGCAGGAGGTGGTCATTAATCGTCGTGATGAGGAAGTTAGTCGTTATTTAAATACTCGATGATGAAGAACAGTTGAATTTATTTTAACGTAATTTACAATTTAGGTTTTGGTGTGTACTCGTTCGCTGTGATTCTATATAATGTGTCCCACCGTTGGGCAAAAAGCTACGGTTGGAGCGCGCTGTTCCCCCTCCACACATGGGTTCCACGTCGCAGCTGTTCGGCGCGCTGTTGCCCGCGGCGCCCGCTTGGTGGCGTTAGTTACTCGTAAACATGCCCCCGGCCTTGGAAGCACCTGATTCCAAAGGAGCAGATGACGCTGTGTTGTCTTCATCAGGGAGCGGGAGTGGGCATATCTTCGAGAATGACCGCTTGATTATACCCGTCGCTGTTTTTATGCTTGCGACGCGAGCTATGCCATCCTTGCCTGGGAATGTTTGTAAAACTCTGCCTAGGCGCCACTTGAGGGGAGGCAGGTTATCCTCCTTCACGAGCACAAGGGTGTTAGGAATGATAGTGTCCTGGTTGGTCTGCCATTTTGTTCTTTTCTGGAGTTCAGAGACATATTCCTTGGACCATCGACTCCAGAAATCCTGACGCATCTGCTCCACACGATCGTAACGACGAAGACGCTGCGTAGCTGTTGTGGTTAAATCTGGACTGGCAGGTGCGGTGAACGGTCGGCCAATCAGGAAATGGGCTGGAGTTAGGGGTAGGAAGTCACAGGAATCGGATGACAAAGGAAACATTGGTCGGGAGTTGAGGACAGCCTCGATTTGTGCTAACACGGTACTTAGTTCCTCGTAAGTTAAGTGTGCGTTTCCTACTACACGAGTCAAATGGAATTTGGAAGACTTGACGCCTGCCTCCCATAAACCACCAAAATGAGGCGAGTACGGCGGAATGAACGTGAGTTTAATTAAGTTATTAGCAGTATAATCCCGGATGTCACTCTCTTTGTCTACCAGAAATTTAGAAAATTCCTTTAGTGCCCCTACGAATGTTGTGCCGTTATCGGAATAGATTTGCACAGGTTTACCTCGTCTGGAAATAAAGCGTTTTAATGCCAATAAGTATGCTTCAGTCGTAAGATTTGTGACCAACTCCAAGTGTACGGCACGCGTGGTAAAACACACGAACAAACATAGGTAGCATTTTGTTAGCTTTGCCCCCCTTCCCGAACGGTTCAACATAAACAATGGTCCCGCGTAATCGACACCACAGTACATGAATGGATACCCGGGTTTTAACCTTTCGGGTGGTAAATTACCCATCCGAATATTTAAAGGCTTAGCTTTCATACGGACACATTTCACACAGGTATGCACTACTTGTTTGGCCAAGTTCCGCCCTCTGAGAGGCCACCAAGCTTCTCTTATCGTCGCAAGTAGCAGTTGAGGCCCCGCATGTAATAATTCCCTATGTTTACATTCAAATAAAAGACGCGTGAATCTATGTCGACCGCACAACAACATAGGATGCCTTTTATCAAATGAGAATAATTCGGAATTTGCTAATCTACCCCCTACTCTGATTATATTATGCTCGTCTAAGAATATATTCAGGTTGGAAATATTACGAGGACACTTTAAAGGTTGTTTATTTATCATGTTATCATAAATTGTTGAAAAGGATTCTTGCTGTGCCATACGCGTTAAAATTCTTGTTGAAGTATTTAATTCATCAACCGACAGACTACCTTTGAGTCGCTGTGAATTTATTTTATGTCGACAATTATTCACAAAACGTATAATAAAGGCCATCACGCGTAGCATACGATTAAAATTAGAAAACCTTTCGAAAGGAAACGGACTCGGTATTGTTTGGTTCAATAATGCGATTTTTGTGGGTTTTAATTCTGGTAATTCGTCATAGTTAACATTATAATTATTTTTATGCTTACCGTCCATTCCATGAACATGTAAGAATGGCGGTCCGCGCCACCACAGATCAGACGAGTTTAACACATCCAGTTGCATGCCGCGCGATAGTAAATCAGCTGGGTTTTGTTTACCATTTACGTGATACCACGCCTTGTCACCCGTTAGTTCGTTCACTTCCACAACACGGTTTTGCACGAATGGTTTTAATTGACTCGGTGACATCTTAAGCCATCCTAATACTACAGTAGAATCTGACCAGAAATATACATTATTTAAACTTAATCTTATCGAACTAATTATCTTGTTGTATAGTTTCGCGCCTACTACCGCGCCGCATAATTCTAAACGCGGAATGGAAACCGGTTTCACCGGTGCCACTTTGCTCTTCGCACACAACAAGCGCGCTGTTATGGTTGTATCGGTATAGCTACGTAAATACGCACATGCCCCGTACGCGTCTTGTGAGGCGTCACAGAAGATGTGTAGTTCAATGGTGTGCGCGTTATCTCCTATTACGTAACGAGGTATGCGTAAATGTTGTAAATATTGCAATTTATTAACAAAATTCTGCCAGTCTAACAAAATCGGCTTAGGAACTGGGTCGTCCCAACCTATCTTGGCTAACCACAGTTTCTGTAGTATCATCTTTGCAACAACTATCATCGGGGTGAGTAGACCCAAAGGGTCGTATATTTGCGCTATAGTGGAAAGAATGTTTCGTTTGCTAGCATGATTTACACCATGATCGCATTTAGTAGTGAAATAAAGTTCATCCGAAGAGTTAAACCACCCCAGTCCCAACGTTTTGGTGTGACACGAGTCTCCTAGCGATAATTCCTTAAAGGTAGACTCGAGTTGGCTTTGGGAGGGCTTCGAATTAAAAATCCACTTTCTCAACGGAAAACAAGCCGATTCTAGAACCTTAGAAACACCACTACATATCTCTAATAATTTTTCATAATCCTGGTCTCCCGTTATTAGATCATCAACGTACATATCGTCGCTAATGACCTGTGAAATGACGTCATCATTGCATTCCAACGCGAGTTGTTTTAAGCATCGAATGCTTAAATAGGGTGCGGATGCCGTCCCATAGGTGACGGTATTAAGTTGATAAATGCCAAGGGGCTCAGACGGATTCTCCCTCCAAAGAATTAATTGCAATTGTCTTTGATCTGGCTGAATTAAGATCTGACGATACATTTTTTCGATGTCGGCACATGCGACGTATTTAAATTGCCTAAATCGTAGTAGAATGGAGACGATGTCATTCTGTAAAGTCGGACCGATAAACTGTATGTCGGTTAAAGACTTGCCCGACGTAGACTTAGCACTCGCGTCGAACACCACTCTAAG